>JAGDQO010001746.1:0-373774 GCA_018342035.1 Solanum appendiculatum
CATATGACTTTGTATGTTCCTAAATTTATGGTTACAAAATTCTTTGGCCTCATTTATTTTAATTTATTTGTTACCTAAAACGTGAAATATATATGTAATATAAATAGTTATGTCATTATTAAGTGTTTTTAGAATATAAAAACTTGTCAAATACAATTATAAATGAATGATATATTTATAATATAACTAATATATATTATTGAAAGTTTTTTCTTTTGCATTAATATAAGTTGTCATAATTTATTTTTTTTCGTTCGATTAATTTGTCTATATAAATTGAAAAGATGAATCACTTTATTCGAAGCTCGAAATTGATTAAGCTGATCAAATTGTATTAACCCTCTTTGGACCTTGTATATAACAACGTAGTGTGACACCAATAGCCTTCAAATCCTGATCTACCTCTAATTGTGGGTACCAATAATTCCAGTATAGAAGGAAAATTATGATCAATATCCTTTTAGTTTTCTTAATAATCTCTTTATATATATAACAAAAATAAATAGTATATACGGTCACTAGCTCAATTCTAATGTTGGATTATTTTAATTCTAACATATTTTCCCACATAGGTAAAAACATAAATGATATTATCTAAAATCATTTTAATGGGATGTATTTAATATTTTTATACATCATAAAATAAATAATATGTAATTTCAAATAATGTTATCTAACATTTGTTACATTGACGGATAACGTGTGTGACAGTTTCATAGATATTAAAATTATATTAAAAGCACAAAACTCTTAAGTGAAATATTGTTCGCCTTTTTTACCCTTTAAAAATAGATCTCACATTGAGCAAATTGTAGTGTAAGTTTCTGTCCTAATACTTAATCTAAGTCAGAATTTTAAATCTAATAAAATTTTGATTACAAAATTATTTCTTATTTAAACTACGTATGAAGTCCTAATACTTAAAAAAATTAAAACTAATTTTTATAGAAAACTGTTTAAATCAATTAATGAAAAAAGTTGCTCATTGTTCCTGCTTAATTATATTCTGTTGGAAAAAATCATTTAAAATTATAGAAAATTAAAATTGATTAGGATTTAATTTTTATTTAATTCATATCTAGTCAAAATTTGTCGCGATATTAATGTAGGAATATTTTTTCTAGTTTCTGGATAAACTATGTTTTGCACTATTATGAATTGAGGGGCTAGCTATTTATTTATTTTATTGTGAGAAGTAGTAGAAAACGATGGAAAATTTTGAGTTCATGATTAAAATATTTTCCTTTAGCTTGGTTTTAGAGCTTTAACGATCTTGGTAGAAAATTAAATTGTTTTTGTTGTTTTGGTGGGCGACACTAACCGATGTGTCACTCATCTGACCAATGATTATGTTTACAAACATCTGGCTAATAATATATACATGAAAAATAATTGTGCTAAATGGATGGTGCAAAAAATATAGAGATTTAATTAAGTGCAAACAAACATTAGATAAGAGGAAGAATATTTTCTCTAAAAATTGGAGAAAAGTGGACAAACAAAATTGAAGGTTGATAAGAAGTGCATCAACAATTGAAAGTTGAAGAGAACTTAAATGCTTCAGCATATTGGAAGATGGTAACAAGTGCATCAAAATTTGGATATATAACTTTGAAATGCCGGAGAATGTTGAAAAAATAATTCAAAATTGTAAAAAATCAAAATAAAAAATAATTCAAAATTGTAAAAAATCAAAATGGTTAGGATTTGATACTTATTTAATTCATATCTAGTTTGAATTTGTAGTCAAACTAATATAAGAATACATTTTCTAATTTCTAATTAAACTAGATTTTGCACTACTATAAACATGGATGTCCCTAGTTAACTTTTACCATGAGAGGTAGTGAAAAATCGTGAAAATTTTTAAGTTTATGAATAAAATATTTTCCATCACTAGAAAAATGTTACTGCTTACTTTCCTATTAGAGCTGTCAAAATGGGCTTGATCCGTTAGGCCGGCCCAACCACACCCTTGAATTAAGTGAGGTTGGGCTTAATTTTTTCAGCCCATTTAGGAACGAGGCTTTTTGGCCCAGCCTCATTTGGCCCGCTAGCCTCATAGGCCCAACCCACGAGCCTCAGAGGCTAGCCCGTGGGCTGTGAATCTTAAAAATATTCAATATATATATATTATTGAAGTTATTATAACTATGAATTTTTTATCTCTTCTACTTTTATTTTTATGCCTAATTTTTCATTTCTCCTTTTTTGTCTTGTTTATAAAAAAAGTTATCATATAATGTTTTTTGCTCGGATGAATCTTATGAATGTTGTATCTTGATTATTATGTTATTTTGTAAGTATTCACTGAAGTGTGTGTAATTCATGAATGAATTTATGTATCTATTAATGTCGTGTTCATCAAACATCAACGTTCGATACTCTTTCTAAGAGGTCAATGTTGTCCATTTTTTGGTTGAAGGGTCAACCCGTCCCAACCCGTGGCCCGCTTAGGACTGGATTCGGCCACTATTTTATATGCCCTTTAATTAAAAGGGTCAGCCCGTCCTAACCCATTTAACTCTCTAGCCCATTAGGGTTGGGTTGGGCCAGCCCATTTTGACAGCTCTATTTCCTATCAATTAACTTCCATATTTTCTTCAAAGTTTTGTTGTAATAGGAACCTTGAAATTAAAAACAAAATTACATGCATAATCACAAGAATAATTCAAAAGAAAATTGAAGCATTTTAATCCTGTGTCAACCAATTAAATATTGTTTATTATACAAACCATGTACTTCATATAAACATCCTTGTCTTTTCACAATATGAAAATTATATACATATAATTTCTATTTAAACCAATACTTGTAAAAACTCCTAAAAACCTTTTGCAAACCTTATAAACAAGAAGCAAAAGTAAATAGCCAAAAGTCCAACGCCAAGTAAGTAATCAGGTTGCATATTTCTCTTAGGCAAAACAACAAGAGCCCATAGTAAACCAAGTATAAGAAATCCCAAAGTTTGAAAGAGGAAAGGATCATTTGGAAGCACAAAAGAAGTTGGATACTCCCACCATGAAGCAAGCACAAGTGAAACACCTAAACCAATTAAGGTGTTAAATAATGGACCAGCATAACAAGCTGATAATGCCATTTGCACACCATCTTTTCCACCATTTAATGCCAAAGCAACATTGGATATTAGATCACCAGTTGAGTTGCCCCAAGCTAGGACAGTGAGTCCTAAAATTGAAGGGTTTATACCAAGAATATATCCAAACGAGACTAACAAAGATATCAATTCTTGTGCAAGAATATATGTCCATGTAGTACTCATGACAAATCCTCCAAGAAGCCAAATCAACAAGCATTTCTTTGGAGGACTAGATGTTTGAGTAGAAAAATATGCTACATTACCCAAGACAAGTCCAACAAAAACTGATGTCATGACAATGAATAAGTTCGCGTTGGATTGAACTATGACTTCTTCTGTAGGACTTAATACAAACGCTGCCAGAATTGGTGCCAATGTTGCTGAAATCACCGCCATTGGCTTGGACCAACTTTCCTCATTAACAACCGGGATGGTTAACCTTCTTGGCAAGTATAGGGGCAGTTCCAGAATACTCAGAAAATTATGCAAGAACTTGCAACAAGATGATGAGGCTGCGCTTAAAGAAGTAGAATTCATTTGTGTTATTTGTTTCTCATGACTAGAGCAATTCTCCTCATCAATACACCCTAACAATGGTACCTCAACATCACGATCAAACTCATCATCATCATCTTTGCCAGGTGAATTCACATTTCTCACCGAGTCCTCCTTACTAATAAGAAAATGCATAGCACATACCACACAAATATAAACAACATAAATACACGAGAAACATATTGCTATCCACAAACTAACTCTCCCAACAACAATAACTCCAACGAGACATGACAACGTAAAAATAATGAACAACACATCCCTAATAAAACTCGATTTTTCAATCGTTACTCCAATTTGGAACGTAGTCATACACACTAGTATACTTATAACTCCCACAACAAAACTAGAAACGAAAAATGCAGCACCTAAAACACTATTAAGCCCCACAGTGCCACTATTGCTTGATCGAGTAAACGATATAATACTCGAAAAAACATCGTTAGCTCCATTTCCTAAAGGAAGAAGAGTTGTTCCAGCTATAGCTGGGGAAAGATTCATGACTTTAGATAAACCTTCAGCACAAGGACAAAAGTACTCCGCCGCGGTATTACCTAACAAATAAAAAAACAAAATAAGCCATACAACTAGGATAACGTACCCTAATTGTGGTAACGTACCTAAGGTGCAATAGAAAAATTCAAGATAATTCAAATACCCTTTTGTAGAACAAGAATTCATGTTTTCTTTTAAGTAGGTACATTTAGATTGTGCATCACTAAATTTATGTAAGTTGGAGCAATCATTATTGTTAGTGTTTGATAAATGGATGTGTTTAATTTGGGATTGGCTAAAAGTAACATTGGAAGTAAGAGTGTAAAATATGAGTAGAAAAAGGAAAGAGGTGTTGAGGAATATAGAAAGAGATGACTTTGGCTTGAAATGGAATGGAAAAAAATTCATTATTATGAATGGGAAGAGAGAAGAGAGGAGAGAGCTAAATGTATAAGGGATTCAAATGGACTTACCTATTTATATAAGTATCAACTTTTAGGTAAATTAAGTTTTGAAAATATAATTTAGTAGGCGTTTGGCCACGTATTTGAATTTTTGATGTTGGAGCTGAAGATGAAGTTATGTTTGGTTATAGTTGTTGCAAATAATATCTGGTTGTTTAAACTAATTTTTCTAGAAAAATAATTATGAAAATGATTATGCCCTCAGTCTCTAAAAACTAGCAAAATAACCCAACTTGACTAATTTATTATCTGAAATATACAATCAAATATACTTTAAAAGAGAAATATCTCAAAATAGATAGTCACATAATGTGGATTAGATCTCATATACAAGTTACTACAAACAAACAAAAAAGAATAATTCTCATGATCAAACGGGTCCTCTATATATATTCGCAACAACAAGGTGCGTGGCATCATTTTTTTTACATTTAAGTTCTGTAAATAATTTTAATTTTTTTTTCTAAAAAGTGATTTTTGGAAACACTTTGTATTTATTTATTCTTTTTTTTAATTTAGTCCTTAAAATTGTATAGAAACCTAGGACTTAATATTTTTAAGATTTTATTAATTCTTTTAATAGCTAATCACAAATAAAAGTTCTTATGGAGGTCATGTGTCTATCCTTTTCTCCTAGAAAAGATACGTCTTAAATAGAAAATAATATCTTGTGCACCCATTTGGTTTTATTTATTTATTGGATTTGCACTAACAGCCTAAACTAGGTTTTCATGTCGAGATATTTGTTTCCTCTAATATAATATATGTCTCCTCCGTCTATTTTTACTTGTCAAGTATTGATTTAATACACCTTTTAAGAAACAATAAATAGAATGACAATTTTACGATATAACTTTTTGAACATAATAAATTCAATATCTCGAAAAGTGACTATAATTAATAATATGGATAAATTAGAATTAAGTATTTTAATTTTTTGTTTAGGATAATTCACATTTAGTAATTTGTCATCCGTTTTATAAACTCATATGCTAAAACAGAATCCGTCTCCTCTCTATTTATTTTCTCATTACTTTCCCCAAATCATGATTCAAAGAATATATATTACTATTTAAGTTAGCTCTATTCAATTTTAATTAAATATCAGCTGAAACTAAATAAAAAACATATTTATATATTATGCTCTTTTAAAAAAGAAATACAGATATAGAAGACAAAAAATAATTGACCTTCGAAATAGTAATTAATTATATTACATACCATAAGAAAAAGTGAGTATTTAATCATCACAAACGTTTTGTAAATGTGTTGCCACTCTTAAACAATTAGCCAAAAGAAAGAACAAACGATTTTTTAGTTGGAAGTTTCGATAATGAGACAACAATTCCCACTCTAAGTATCAAGGAAACTTCGTTGTACCAAATAGCATGTGTAATTCCAGTAAGAGTTAAACTATACTACTACTTCATACTATAGTCTATGTGTTTATGATTTTAGAAGATCCCTTTTTGGTTTATTAAAAGGAAATTATTTAATTAGACAAACATTCATATCATACATAGTAAATCCTTTTATACTTTAAAATATTTACATAATCTCTCTTTTCTCTACTTTCTCTCGCTATCTCTCTCCCTTTCTTTCTCTCTCTCTCCCCTTTCTTTCTACTCGGATGATGATGACACTTTAATTTGAGACAATTGATGAATGTATCAGTGCATATTTTGATACTAAATACATATATATCTATACACGGATATATATACTGATGTATCAGTGCATGTTTTGATACTAGATATATGTATCTATGAACTAATACACTAAATAAATTATACCAGATATACACAGATGAAATTAATTTTGAATACACAAAATATGAAATTGATAATGGATACAAGGATATAAACATAAAATTTGTTATAATCAGATAGATTTTGGAATACAAATACATAAGAAGAGAGGTGAACAAAAGAGAATAGAGGCAAGCGAAAAAGTCAGTATATCCCGAATACATGTGAATCATATATACTTTGATACAATGTATCTTAAATAAATTACACCTAATTTAACTCGCAGTTATATCTGAGATACATATATCTGTTTCGTCATATATATATTTTTGAAACAATATTTTTCACAAAGAAATATAATTAGAGAAACTATAATTTCAGAATATAATTAGCATCAATAATAATGTGCTTTGTGTTGTTTGTACATTCGAATTAGTTTTTGTGTTTGTGGGGTGGACCATTTTGGCATTTTCCTTTTAACGTGTATTATTTTGAGACCTATCAAGAACTTGCTGGGCTTTTTTCGCTGATGTGTTTGTACTGTTTGATTTGAATCAGTTTCATTTTAATCATATCAAATTATTGTTATAAATATTATTTTTTTCGTCTCAATTTAAGTGTCTTTTTTTTAGTTTATCTCAAAAAAGTACGTATCTCTTTTTATATTCAGTATATTCTGTAATTTCAATATTCTACATGAAAAATTTAATACTAGAAAAAAAAATACATATATTTTTAATTTAAGATCATAAGATTCGAAAATCTCCTTTTATTTCTTAAATAAAAAGTATTATTTAAGGGAAAATGTTCATAATTCCCACCATTATGTTAGTAATATCCATACTCCGCATTTTCATTTATTAATGTCATTTTAACCCAGCTTTACAAGTTACAACTATCCTTTTAATTTGTAGTAATATAAGTATATAAGGGTATGATAGGTAATGGATTATATACTTAAAGACACTTGAGAAATACTTAAAGTGAAACAAGAAATAAAACTCTACAATGTCATTTTCTATTTCTCTTTATTTGCTTTGTCTAAATTTCTGGTTTGTTAACAATTAATAATAATTGTTAGTTAAAAATAACCAAGTTAAACTAAGGGAAAGTTGCACATTAGGAGTTATTTTTCATGACCTTTCACTTCATTAGGAGTTATAAATTTCGAAGTTAAACTAAGGGAAAGTTGCACATTAGGAGTTATTTTCCATGACCTTTCACTTCATTAGGAGTTATAAATTTCGAAGTTAAAACTAAGGGAAAGTTGCACATTAGGAGTTATTTTCTATGACCTTTCACTTCATTAGGAGTTATAAATTTCGTACATTTAACTTGGATAGATTATAAATTACGCGTCACAAGGTGTACCTTATTCCAACACCATATATATATAAGCTGAAAAAATAAACACAAACCAATTGACTAAGCAAATGATAATATTTTTTATAGCATAAAACACATGACTTTATATTTTACAGAACACTCCATTTACATAATAACATTATAAGGGAGGTATTGTAATAATACAAAAAAGATAACTTAACCAAGTTATAATTTTACAATTCCCATATACAAAATAATGCAAAAACATACACCTTATATTTTTTTTAGTAAAATAAAAAGTATACACTCAAAATTAAATATTATAGTATAACATATGTTTCCTAATTAACAACCTTACTTTTAGCCTTCTGATTAAAAACCCCACAATTTTTCCTAATTTCTCCAGCACCTCCAACTAGAACATCAATATTTGCCATTTTTATCATTGCATTTGCAAAACTTTGTCTAAATACATTATCATTAGCTGCTAATCTTGTAACAATCGGAGCACTTGAATTATCCAACGTAAGCTCTTGATCAATCGTCAGTATACCTCTTCGTAACGTAATTTGTCTATAGTACTCATTGTCAACCGTAAAAGATGTATTTTGATCCAAAAATGCCGTTGCACTACTTTTAGCACAAGTTTTCAATAGTTGAGCAGCTAATGTAGGATCCATAGTCTTATCAGGTACGGGCGATAGCCTATCTTGAAAAAAATTACAATGTGCGATTCCAACCGTATGAGCCCCTAATAGTGTCACCATGTCATTTAAAGTAAGTCCTTTTTTGGTGAAAAATTGGAGGGCTTGTGGAATTGTTAGTGATGGGCCTGGTAAATTTACATCTGCTACATTTGAAATTAGTCCATCACGTCTACCTGTTGGAATTGGATAATTTGGGCCTCCAGCTAATGCTACAGAGTCTCTAGTTGCTAGTGTTATTATATCAGCACATGAAACTGTTGATGGGCAGGTAGTTTCTAGGGTTTTCTTGATTTTATCAATTAACTCGAAGCCTCGTACCGTTCTGTTTGGGCCAGCTTCTCTTTCTGATTTCTTGGAATTTGTTGACTTTATGAGTATTGATGCATCGCAGCCCTAAAATCAAGTTGTACATTTAGGAGCAAAATCATGCAAATAATAATATATCAAGGTAATCTCATAAGTGGACAGGGGCGGAGCTACAGTCAATAAAGGTTGTGCACGTGAACACTCTTTGTCAAAAAATTATTCGATATATGTAAGTCAAATTTATTGAATGTATATATATACTACAGTTTGCACAACCTTGACATGGTTAGAGCCTTTGGCTTAGTGGCAAAGAGCGTGCCGCGTGCTAGTGACTGAGAGATTAAAGGATTGATTCTTGCTCTTAACTTCATTTATTTATTAGTCAAATTTCAAGAGTTTTTTTGTTCGTTCTGTACTAACTTCCTTTTCTTCTTTAGAAATTAGAACAATTAGATATTATTTCCTTCATCACATTATATAATTATTTATGTAGTTATAATTTATTTCATTATAAAGAAAAGATTGATTTAAAATTAAATAAAAATATAATTTTAAAGTTAAATTATTTCTAATCATAGACTTTTGGGACATACTAAAAAAGAAAGTATGTCTCATAAAATAAGACAAAAAAATATTTATTAATAACTAAATTCAATTGAAACTTTCATATTAGATATTTATTTGTATTAAATATAAAACAATATTTCAAACAAGTTTCTATCTAAAAAATTAGAAGAAAAGATTATGTGTAATTATCCATATATCATTGTATTTTCTCTTCACCCCAAGTTTTGGCCTGTTTTTTTTTCTAAATTTTTTATAATAGGTTAATTTTTTTCATCATTTTATAGGTGAATCAAGAGAACTAACTGGATTTGACACTTCTGATTAGGATTTTCACATATTCTTTATCAAAGCACAACAAATTTAACATTCATTAAATTAAGAAGTAGCAAAATCAATGATAAAAATAATTTAGATTTAAGTAAAAATCGATAAATTAGTGTTGTGTTTTCTTGAATGTGTGATATGTAAAAATCTTGACTCATACATTATAAAATCATCATTATTTCAATCTATACAATTCACCATTTGTTTTTGTAACTACAAGCAATCCAACCCGAAGATAAAAAGATATATGAATTGTATTTGGTTGAAAACAAATTATGACGCCGTTCATGATCGATGGTAAAGTCGTTATCTTAAGCAAGATAGATGTGAATCCACTCACTAAAAATTTTTGTTGGTTGCTTCTTTAAATTTTGCACACCCTCCAGAAAATGTCTGGCTCCGCCTCTGTTAGTGGGGATCTGAAAAGGGTGGGATGTAGACATATCGTATATCTATTTTTCTATAGATATTCAACAAAAAGAAAATCATGCAATTTCTTAAACATTACTCACGTTCCAAATTGAATGACATTGTTTCCTTATTTGATGAAAATCATTTACGCTCTCAAATTTTGCTTAAATCAAATTACGTATATACCCTCAGTTTTGAAATATTGACATTCTCCTCCCCTTATATTCTATGCAACATACATAGAATTTGTTACATAGATTAAAAAAATGAAAAATTAATATAATTTTAAGGAAGTTAAAAAAAGAAGACAGATTGATATTATAAGGATAAAATATGCATTTTAGAAAAATAAAAAATATATGAAAGAGAGAATGTCTATTAATAAGAAAGTCTTAATATCTGAAAATAATAGTTTTGAGAGACATATAGAACTAAGACATGAACCGATACCAAGTGAAGATATAATTTTGGGCAATTTATTTCACAAGAAATGTTCCAATGATATTCACATTCATGATATTCTCAGTTAGTAAACATGTAATATTGTGACTCGTTATATTTTATGTATATATAATAAATGTTGAACTCTCTTCGACTAGTTCATACATGTTTACTTATTTCATATGACGTTGAATCACTTATTAAAAATCCTAATTCCTCCGCTATATGTGTGTTACTAGCTAAAAACATAAAGTAGTACACTTACTCTGACAAAGCAGTCATGAAAATGCATGCGAAGCAAAGCTGCAGTGATGGAAGGGTCACTATTGAACTGACTCTGCACAGCTTGTCGAACAATAGTTTCAGTTTGTGGACATGTTGAATTGTAAAACCCAACTTGAAGAAGTTGGGCTGAAACTAAATGGACTACACAACAATGAAATATTAATGATGATAATGTTATTTTCATCTTCATGATGTTCATGAAATCAACCCACCCAAATTAAACTATATATGCTAACACTTTCAAAGTAGAAAATAGTACTTCTAGCGAGTATATGATTAGTGATGCAGCTGAAAGTATATATAGACTTGTATACATATATAAGTGCACCAGCATGAGTTGTGGTGCAGTGATGGGACACTGGGACTACTTCACATTTAACCAAATGTTTCGAATTCGAGCCTTGAGTATGGAGAAAATCCTATTGGAAGCGCTCCCCCCCTCCAAATGGGCCCTGCAGTGCGCAATCTAGATTTAGTCGGGGCTCCAATGTGAGCTTTGAACACCGGGTATGGAGAAAACCCTGTTAGGGGTGATCACCCCCCTAATAGACCCCGCTATGCGCGATTCGGATTTAGTCAGGGCTCCAATGTGAGCTCCGAACACCAGGTATGGCGAAAATCTTGTTAGGAGTGTCACCCCCTAATAGACCCTGCAATGCACTATCCAAATTTAGTCGAGGCTCCAATGTGAGCTCCGAACGCTGGGTATGGAGAAAATCTTGTTAGGAGTGTCACTCCCCTAAATCAGGGGCGGACCTAGAGCAACCCGAGGGGGTTCACCCAAAACCCCTCGGCAAAAAATTACATTATATATTTAAGGTATTTTAAAGAATTTCTATGTCTATATATTGATTTTGAACCTCCTAAATGTAAGATTAGAGATTTTCCGAACCCCCTTAATTGAACTCCTGGATCCGCCACTGCCCTGAATAGACTTTGCAATGCGCAATTCAAATTTAATCGAGGCTCCAATTTGGATTCCGAACACCCAAGTGGGAAGAAAAAAATGTATATTTTTAGTGCAGGATAAGGATTGTGACGTTGGCCACATGCATGGTCAACAAAACACCAACGGGCCGGCAATATAAGAAAAGAGTTCTTATTCACATTACGCGTTAATCGCAAACGGATAAATGGGTCCATTGGATTCTTATTAATTAAGTATACTTGCTCTCACAAATTATTTAAATTTAAATTTAATATAGAGTACAGTAATGAGTTGGAGCATTATTTAAATAAGGGAAAAGGGTCAAAAATGCCCTTAAACTATGCGAAAGGAATAAAAATATCCTCAGTTTGTAGTTTGATCCAAAAATGCCATTGGTGTCAATGCTTTGGTCAAAAAATGCCGTTATTGTTATTTTAATGGGTCAAAAATGTCCATTTTCCAAATAAATATATTATTTATTTTCTCTTTAACACATTCTTTTTCTAATAATATTTTTTTAAATTAGCAAATGTTTATCCTACTTCAATTCAAAAAAAAAAAAATTAAAAAAATTTCTATTTTATTATAATTACTTTTTATTATTATATAAATAAAATTAATGATGGATATAGATGATCTTATATATATGACATATATTATCGGTCGAAAGGATACATGAAGTTATTTTGTTTTATTTGATAAAGTGAGATTAAGAAGAAAAAAATTATTTCCTACATTTTTATTTGTTAAAGTGATTTTAAAAGAAGAAAAACAAGTATAGGATTTTTAAATAATATTTTAATTAGGAAGAATATGTGTTCAAAAAGAAAATAAATAAAATATTTATTCGGAAAAGGGCATTTTTGACCCATTTAGTAACTATAGGGGCATTTCTGGACCAAAATATTGACTACAAGGGCATTTTTGAACCAAAGTATTGACACCAAGGGCATTTTTTAACCAAATTACAAACTGAGGGCATTTTTGTTCCTTTCAATAGTTTAAGGGCATTTTTGACCCTTTTCCCTTAAATAATCATAATTCACTTATTAAGTAAGAACTTGATTATATTAGAGCGGTGATTATTTTAGAATATTAAAATAGGTTTCGTAAGCATGAAATTGAATAATTTGGCTTTGATAGAGTAATCTAATCTTTGTCTTTAAAGAATCTAGGTATTTATTTTTCACGTGGTATTATAGCAGGATCATCTCATCAGCTGTTGGGCCCTCAAATTAAATTGTTCAAGCTCCAAATATTTAATCTTCAACGTGAAGTGGGATGTTAAAAAATGTAAAAGTATCACAACATGACGATTAATGAGAGAACTTGAACAATCCTTTCTGAGTAAGTTAATTTTTGGGGTTAGGCCTAAGATTCTTCTTGTTCTTCTTTGCTTGATCGTTTTTTTTTCTTTTGTGCTATATACATTGTAGCTGCAATAGGACTGTTTTTTTCTCCCTTCACATAAAAGATGTCGATTATTTAGTGTTGTGCCATGGAGTGTTAGATTAAGGTTTGTATTTATAATTAATTTAATCAATCTAATGAATTAATCATATGGCATCTATTTCAACTAAATTTCAATAATATCATTTTGTTAAATCTAGTATTTTTTTTTATAATCATGTGAAGCGCTAATAAATTTTATTTATTTATTTATAGGAGGATTCATACTATCCTAAGGTATGTAGTTTGGTTTACTATCATTAGGCCTACATAGGAATTCCAACAATTTGTTTAATCGATGTAAATTGAAACCCTGATCTTGCCGATATTTCAATTCCAGTATATAACTTAAAACTTCATATTTGAAGTTAGCTAACCTCTCCAAGAATGAGATCTATTGAATTATTATTATTTAAGAGAAAAGAAAAGCAGAAGCTGATGAGAGAGAACACATAGATGAAGATTTTAAAAATTTGTCGTCTCAAACATATCATAATATTTGTGTGATTACATACCATAGAAATCTCACGTTAAGATTAGAGAGACCTAAGCTTGCTATACTTAAGAGTCCTACTACAATACAAATAATATAATTTACACGAGTATAGAACAGTTGTACACGTTGATTGTATCACGTTGTTCAACCTGTTCCATATCATCAACTCGTTGTTCAGTCTGTTCCATATCATCAACTTCCTACTACGAAAGCGAGTAATATATATCTTAATTTACCTTACACTTAATTTACTTGTTAGGTATATAAGATAAATTTGTATATATTTCCCAAACGATGATGTTGTTGATTATATTATCAAGAAAAGCAACCAATTATTAAACTCACAAAATGAAATCTACCATATTTTAGGATTCCTTCACATAAAACAATCAATAGTCACAAGGCAAATAGGTGGATGATATATTGCCCATCATTTTCTTTGTCTACGAGGCGTTTTTGGCATCATTTGTCACACCCCAGACTTTCTCCTATTAAATGACAACTTTCTCATAATTTAAAAATGAGTAGTGTGCTAGTGTGGACCAAAGATAAACTTTGATATTAACTAGCGGTGGTTGAGTCAGAATTTTCACTAAGAAATTTAAAATGTAAAAAATAAAAAAAATATGTGAAGAAGCCAAAGAAGGTTCAACATCAATTATATATATATAAAAATAATTTTAATCATATATAAATGGTATAATTTTTCATTGAAAAAAGTTCGAATGAAATCTCTAGGTCCTTGCTAGCTTTGCCCCGAATCTAATATTATATATACCATTACTTGAAAGAAATAATATCCTAATCACTGTGTCACTGCAGTCAATATAGTATATTTTTATAGATTGAAGACATAATTGTATTATTGTCTTTGGGACCACTGAGCCGGTGGTCGTGTTAAAATAATTGTATTATTGTCTAACCTGTAAGGATTCATTTTTAATCTTTTAGGGCTCCAATATTTTTAGTTGGTGCCCAATATGAATGCATCACATAAGGCTCCAATTTTCAATTATACCACCTTTTAATCATTGCAAGCCACAATTTCTTCTTGAATGCCCCCACAAATTTTTACGGATGAAAACTATCAAATTTGAACCATTTAAGTTTGATCTTCAAGTTTGCTATGTTCTGTAAAAAGTTGTAATGAAAAATAAACCTATATAATAACATCCTGAAAATTCTGCTTTTGCCCTAATCAAAGTTCACTCAAAAGAGAAAATTAAAAAAATACAAAGTCAAGCTTGTAATTCAAAATTCAGCTACAAATTCATTACTACACATGAGACAACCAAAGAAACTAAGGAAAACTCAAAAAGGAGCATCAAGAAAGTGAAGTAGGAATTTGCTTCTCTTAAAATACAAAATGTTGAGACTATCACTAAGTACCCTGACAAAATTTCTTTGATTGTCAACAAAATGTGATTGTTTTGTGAAGATTTTGAAGATAACTAAATGGAAAAATTCTTGTGACTATTCTAAGAGATTTAAATTCAAAATCTCTTCTGTAGAAGAGTCTAAAATTTTCTCTACCATATCTATAACATAATTAGTAAGTGTTTATCAATCACAAGATAAATTTATTGAAGGTATTCTTATTTTATACAACACAAAAAAGAAAAAATCAATTATTCTCTTTGCAAATACTGTAAAAAGACAACACACTTAGAAACAAAATGGTAATATTTTTTTGGAAGTTGCTATCAAAAAGGCCATGTTACAAAAGTATGCAAGTAAGACCCTCAAAACAATTCAAGAGCTCTAATAACATATGCATAAACTGAGGAGGAAATACTATTTTAGATTGCACTAAATTAAGTGTTCAAACTCAAATTGGATACACCAACTTGAATTTGATGGGAATGTTAAAATATTAGAAATATTCTATAATAATTACTGTAATTTCCTTCTTGGTTTAGTCTGAAAATATGGACTAAATTTTCAAAATTATTGGTGTCAAAAAACCAATGCATATAATTGATTATCTAAGTTTCCTTAATATTAATAGAGCTATCTTGACTCTTCACTGAAATTACATTCTAATGTGGAACATGTTCTGGTGCTAAAATTTAATACTCTACAAAATTTCTTCAATGTACAGGTGGTCCAGTTGCTCTCCAAGTTTATGATACACAGACGAAGTTGGATGTAACGTTGTCCAGATGAACATCCAGTCTTTGCTCTCTGAATCATTTCGCCTTGTTCTCCTAATGCTTGTGGAATGTACATCTGTTTCTGCAAACCACATGAAAACTTATTCCGCCAAACAAAATTTCTACAGTGAAAAGATTGTTACTGATGCATTTGAAAGTGATGAATTATCATAGTTGTACGATGGAAGTTGGTCTTCCACATCATAATCAGTAGAGAATATACTTGACTCCTTTTTGTAGACTATGGTATCATTATCAATAGTCCCCCCTTGTGTTTTCGGTTCTTGAAATTCAGAAGCTCCTATTTTGGAGGAAAACCCAATTCTACAGTTGCCAATCCAAACTTTTTTCATCTCTCAGAAAGACAGTCAGGAGCATCAGATACGATTTACTCGAGGGAAAGCACAGCACTATCACTTAAAAAGTTGCCCACCTTTTGGCTCACGACGAAAGAATTCAAAGAACCACGAACATCACGAAATCATACATTATAAAATGACATGGCTTTCCTTTTAGATAGAAGTAATAATTTAAAGTAGTAAAATAATATAAAATGACCATCTTTTTTGATAAAGTAGTAAAATAAAATGGTGATCATTATTCTGCTCCCTTCAAGAAATAAGCTGCTTATTCCTTTGACCAGTTGAGGTATGTAAAAATACTTCCTAAACGGAATAGTAAAATAGTTTTAGTAATGTTATAGTATAGTGCAGAAAGTGATTTTGACGACACAGTTTGAACTTTAGAACTGAAAATTTGGACTAATAGGAGTGTTCTAACTAAAAGGGATTTGTTTTTACAAATTAAAAACCGATAAAATGAACCGGTAATACACAAAAATGGACCGAACCAACCGATAAGCACCCCTAATTTTAGCAAGGGTCGGTCCTGTTTTCACGTATTTTGGTTCTCATTTTAGGCTTTCTTAGGATAATTAGCTGCTGAATTGTTCTTATCCCTACTAACAAAGAAAGAAACACACCTTAAAAATCACACATAGTGTGACAGGAGATAAGATGTAGAATTCTTCAATCTGCAACTCTGTCCCAGGTGAACATCCCCGAATATATATCTGCATCATCGTAACCAGGGAAAGGTGGCCTAAATACACAAAAGGAGAATATTTTGCAAAATTTAATTGGAACATTCTTACCTGTATTCACAATGTTCAGCCCATGCACATCGAGCTTTCCCATAATCCCAATAGCAGTCCTCATCCCTCAGAGGCCCACGCTTTGCTTTTTATTGCAATACTTACAATGTCAATAGAAACTCAACATTCATAGAAGAAAATAATGAGCAATCAGACACCACCTTTTGTAACAAAGTTAGACTTTTTATCAGGATGAATATCATGCCACATCTCAAGCCATAGCTCCCGCATCAAAGATGGAGATCTGACAATGTTCCTGTGATTTGCTACCCAAGAAAATTTACAGTCATCAGATCGAAGATTGCCACGAGGTGTAAGATGTCTTAGTTCGATTCAATATCTTATATATAGGACAATCCAACATTACCAAATTCAGCACATGAAATTGTACAAGATCTTTAATATTGCATCATATGGAAGGTGAATATCCTATATGCTAGATTGGTTTGAGTTATACATGGATGTACCATGTCTTAATTATGTCCAGTATCAAATACTTACAACTGTCTTAAACCGATGAAGAAACTCAGAAAAGTAATATTAGTCAATGGAATTCGACGAGCTCTCAAAAATATGCTACTCAGGCAAGCTGGAAATTCCAATGTCTGCTTTTTGAACAAAAATATAAGTTTTCTCCCAAAAACTTAACTATCCAAGAACAAAATTAAGAGGCAAACTTGTTCAATTTCGCATTGTTCAGGGGAAAATTTGGCCCTTTTCCCTAAAAATTAGGAAAACAGAGAGGAAAGTAAAGAAATAATAGGTGAGAAATTTTACATCATAAAAGAAGAAAAATAACTGCATTCCGAAGCTTTTGGGTATTAAACAGGTAAAGCACAGCCACAAATGAGATGTAGGAAATCAGACAGTGAACCAGAAGAAAGAAATATTTATATTCTAGCCAACAGAGGAAGTGAGAGAGGGTTAAATAACCAAGAAATTCCTTTAGGAAACTTAAATAAGAATAAAGAAATCGAGATATTTCAAATACCTTTATCAAGCTCCCAAACTGCTGTTCTCGTTCCTGGAAAACTTTCAGAATCCTCATAATAGGTTATGTACTTCATAGTAGGTAACTTTGTCATATTGGGAATGATATCTTCACCATGTTGATGCTCTATATTTTGATGCACTTGTACATCTGAGCCATCATGCTCTGACTGATGTTGTCAAAGACAGAGTAAGATAGAGCAGCAGTTGCCAGTGAGTAGCCAATATAAACGCTAAAATCATTCATAAGCAAGCTTAGCAGAAAACTGGAGAGTATGAGGTCATGTGACTACATTTTCATGAGTATGTTATGTTTCCCACATGAAGTCAATTAGGTGAAAGGGATCTAATGAAATAACATTGCATAGCTTGGTTATTTAGGCCCTCGATCCGAATGAACCATCCTTTCTAAGGAAGTCAATCTTTGTTTCACGCAGGACGATTAATTAGGATTGAGGACCCAAATCATTCTGTTGGGGTAGCTGCCGCATTACCCTTCTTGGACCCTGACTGTCCAAACCTGAGACCAGATGAACTGCTGAACTGGAAAAAGTTGGGTGTAGTTCTAACTGCACTCAAAAGTAGGGCTGTTGGGACGACACTAACACTGAGAGATGGACTGTTTTGTAGAAAAAGGCGGGGATCTTTAAAATGTATTGCATCAGACATTCAAGTATCTGAGAAATTACTACAATTGTCAGACATATCATAATGTATGCTCCTCTAATGTGTCTGTGCGGGATGGTGAGATTGTGTTGGAGCTGTTTTCATACGCTTAATATGATTAGAAGCCTTCCCCATAATTAGTGCAAGTAAAGGAGGTAAGAATGGTTGTGGTTTTCCAATTTGACTGAGAATGAGATCAAACAAAATATCAGATACCACTTACCAGTTTAAAAATAAATAAAAAATTTCAGATACCAAAAAGGAAGATAGGTGATCTTTTTAGACAGGAACTCCAAAAAATATCAATTTGGCCTTCAAAGTCACACAGCAGAACTGATCAGGGGAATAATGGTATCTTAGATATCTATATCTATGACAGTGATACCTGTGGTGTCCTTGTTATGTTCACTTTTGGCCCCAGCCAATTCTTGCACCAGGAGAGGGAATGGTATGGCACCTGCGAATCTGCTTAACTTAATAAAAAAGAATCCCTTGCTTGTACTCATAGTCATAGATATGAAAGTTATCATAATCAAACGGACCTGTTTAAGTTTAAAATTACACTACTTATGTCAGATATTTGCAGCTAACTCATAGTTCTAATATAAACGTTACCGCTTGTCACACATAAAGTTCATTTATTTCACATCTTAAGACTACAATTATCTAAAGTTCATTTTAGACATATTTACTTACCATATGTAAGTAGCCTTATACTCCTATACAAGAAGACACGTTAGTAAATTGTCAATCAACCAAGCCAATGAGTCTTTAAAGTTATTTCTTCTAATTGCAGGTTAAAGAGGGAGGTTTGTTACAGTAATCCAACTAAAGAGAGCTTTGTAACGACATCTAAAATTTAAGAAGGGGGATCACGTCAATAAACCAAGACAATAATAAATTTAAACATGCATGATTTTATCATTCATCGTACCGTCTCATCCCCACTTGTTGCACCCGGGTTTCCTTCAACCAGATTTCCTGACCTAAAAGGAGAAAAAAATGAGATACTGAGAGGGATCCAAATGTTCAAATAGTCAGTATTCAATCAACGAGAGGAAACAAGTTAACATATATCTTACTCAATGTTTAGATTAATATGTACAAGCAGAGAATAATTTCATATTCTATAGGAAGAATGATCAATTCAGTATCATACATAGTATCATACTCCACATTGTCTCTATGGAAATTAAATACTAGGATTAAACTTTGGAGCTTGGGGATTTTAAAAGAAGGATACAATGTCCTGCATGCATTATTCAAATTTACATAAATCATGCAACTTAATCCTCTATTTTATTTTCAACCCTTAAAACTTTCTGTCTCAGTGAAGCTGCGAAAGACCCCCATGGCATGGATGAGGAAAAGAACATGATGAAGTAAGAGCAATAATAACAAGTGAAAAACCATGTTCAGATGTGCTGTTTAGAGAGAGCTTTTCAAAACTATGCTATCAAGATGCAGAAGACAAGTTACCGGGAATACAGAGATCCTTCAATTTCATATATCACATCTGTTACAATCCAGTTATCAGGATAAGGCTTCCCACTCGGTGCAAAATAGTAACCAACCTGCCATTCAACATGAAGAAACCAGAAAATTATTCAGGATCATACATTGATTGAAGAGCATAACTAGAATAGGAGAATATAATCACATAGAGGCAAGTAATGATAGCGTGGACAGAAGACTAAAAGTTACGGTCTATTCGAGGCAGCCTTTCTACCCCACAAAGGTAGGGGTAAGGTCTGCGTACACCCCACCCTCCCCAGACCCCACTTATGGGATTATACTGGGTATATTGTTGTTGTTGTTGTTGTTGACAGAAGACTAAAAGTTATTAAGTGGGGGTAATAGAGGTAGACAGAGGTTGATTCATTGAGAAGAATAGCAAACTTGGGGGAACACTATAACTCGCTTGTTTCATTTCCTTTTCTTTTTCCATATCACTATTTCTTCAAAGTTCAATCAGGGTCATTTGGAAACAACCCCTCTATCTCTACGAGGTAGTGGTAAGGTCTGCGTACACTCTACCCTCCCTAGACCCCACTTATGGGATTCCACTCCACTGGGTATGTTGTTGTTGTACTATTTCTTTAATCATCATTTTTTCTTACTTTATCTTCACTTTCTTGCCGCAAACAACTGATGGATATGAATATGGTAGCAAGCTCTTCCTTTAGAAAAAGAAAATGAAAAGAAAAACGGCAGCCAAAATTTTCAAGAAATCAAACATTATAGATCACAGCTAACATGACATGGTTGTAAATAAAAATGTGAACCTTCTGTTTCTGATTTCTTAAACCATAGATCAAAAGAGGCCTCTTAAAAAATTTCAAGTTGGAAGTTTCAACAGAATACTTAAAAGAATTAGAGATCCAAACAGATACTTTCATCACAAAGTTTCCATGTGAAAGCAAAACGGACAAAGAATTATAACAGACATGCCTAGGTTGATCAACAAGAGATAAACTTACAACCTTCTTGCTGTAAGTTTCATAAATTTATAGTATGACTCCACCTGTAACATAATATGCAAAGTTTGAAGGCTAATTCAAGGCTTTCTAGCCATCCTATCAACTTCAGATGAAGGGTCATCTAGAGAACTAGTTTTTTACTTTTAGGTTTTGAAGAAGTTCAGAAATTAATGCAAGAACATAACGAATTCTCTGCTAAATGAGCGCAAAAAAGTTGATTTAGTGTGTATGATGATTTAGTGCAAAACAAGCAATACTGACACTTGAGAAGAGAAGAATACCTACAGCCCAATCATCCATGTTAATATACATATGCACAATAACATAATGAATTTCAAAACTGGTTGGACAAAAACTTGACACTTGAGAAGAGAAGAATACCTCAGTCTTCGAATCTACACCATAAATGCAGAATATGTTCTTGAGAGGTGGTCTTTCCCAAGGTGTTAGAGGATTTAAAATCGGATCATCATGGTAAGACCTGAATTTTAGATGGCAGAACATGGTACAGCTAGGAATAGTTAGCAAAGAAATAAAGAAAAAAATAAGACAATAGCCAATAACTCATGCAAAAACAAAAAGATAAGAAAAGAAAGTACGCACATGATAAGCTAACATAAACTACTTCCACCATACAATATTCTTTTAAATAAAGAAAACTTAATCGTTGACCAAGTTTTATTTAGTTACTGTATCCATCTGATATTTACAACCAACTTTGGCAAGCTCGAAGATTAAAAGAAGTTAGAATAATTACAACTGAATTAGCACAATAACATTGATAGCACCCATTTACCCTCGGCTGTCATATTTCTCCGTTCGGTTTCAAAAATTACAACCGCAAACTCTGGTTCAACACTTCATCCTAGAAGATTTCAACTATTAGTAAATGCTTCTCTCTTTTTATATTTCAATTTTTAGTTAATCAAAATTTTCTCGTTAACTTTATTTATATAGCATCTTGAATTGATTTTCAATTTTCTCCATATAATTTCTCGGCAAAATGGGTGTACAGCAACCTGCATAACTGATTAATGATAGTTTTGGCATAAAAAGTAACAAATAAATACTCCCTTCATTTCAGTTTATGTGACAGCATTTCCTTCTAAACCCGTTGCAAGAAGAATGACAATTGTCTAAAACAAATTTTTAAAATAGGTTTAACTTAAACTTCTCGTTTAACCCTTAATGACAAGTTTTTTTATAATAAGATAGATATAGACAAGCTCTTATAGCCACACAAATGTTAAGGCATGTTTAAGACCAAAAGTTTCAAAAGTCTTATAAGTCACACAAATGTTAAAGCGTGTTTAAGACCACAAGTTTCAAAAGGCTTCATTTCTTTCTTGTCAAATTTTGCCCGTGCCCAGTCAAATTTTGCATATAAATTGAAATGAAAAGAGTAATAAATTAGACAATCAGTATTCTTCTTTTTTTTTTTTTTTTTTTTTTGAAAATGGTAAAGTTGTATTCATCAAGTAATGAGGGTATGCTGGCAACCAAACAAAAAATTCCAAGGCAAGTAGTCATGATTACAAAGAGCCTAGGAAATCTACTAACTGATCTACTTCATATATACCCTCTTCTTTAAACCAAAAATATAGAGTATTAATGCAGTTTTCTTTTACTTTCTGCATTGGGTTAGTAATATTCTTAAAACACCTATTAAAAACTTCTAAATGAACTATTCTAATAATTCAATGTGGCACAGTAGATACCCTATGCATCGATAGTGTTTAGATTGAAACTGTAGTTATGCAATTCATGATAAATTTGGTGTCTTTATATTGATATATAGGAGGTGCGAGAGGTTGGTATAGCGGGTACGAGGAGAGGTAGAGGTAGGTTGAAAAAATTCATTTCCTTCAACAAAAAGCTCAACTATATTTTGAATTTATTGAATCTGTTACATTATAAGCATCAAGGACACTATCTTTTTTGATGACCAAAGCTTTTAACCAATACATCAAGGACACTATCTTCTAATCACATTATCTGAAAATATTGCATGGCATAAAAGGATTTGCAGATTTGATAGGAAGCTTGTAATTGCTCTCTTTTGGAGGTGGCCAGCATACCCTTAATGCTGATGAAAGCAATTTACCAATTTAAAAAAAAAAAAAAAGAATTTGCTGTTATACTCACTTTTTTAAAAGGTGCAAGAGTCTTTCACTGTCAGGATCATAATTCTTTATGGCTTTGAAAAAGGTTCCGTCGGAGACTTCACGAGCAGAAAAGGACAATTGCGTCGGGAATCCACATTCCATTCCAGACAAGTTGGTTTGGGCAGTTTCTACAATTGATGGATAAACCTCATTCCCTGCTAAGACATATTAAAAGCTCATTAACACAAGTTATGCTAAAGACACAATATGCTTGTTGGCCTTTTGGTCATACCTCGAATTGAAGGAACTTCAATATTGATTATGTTTGTTGGCCAGCCAGAGTACTTTGATTTAAGTTCATGCTCATCGCAATGGTAGGCATGATGGTTTTTTCTGTTTCCACCAGAGAAATGTCTCCGATATACACTATCAGTAGTACAATATTTTGAAAATGGTAGCATCCATATAGTAGATCCAAACGTATTGAACATCAGGCGAGCTGTCCCCTGATAACTTGGAAAACATAGATGTCATATCAATGAAGAATTGCAGATATCGAAAAGCATTAGACAAACTATAATCTTTAGACACTCCAAGATAATGAACAGTATCATACATATTACTCAATGAAGTGCAAAAGGACTTGTAATAAAAAGAACAAAAAGTAATAAATCTTAAGAGAAGACCTAGTTTATGCGAGTCATGTACTCCAAATTTTTTCTTTCCTTTTTTATTGTGACAATGTCACTTTTACTTAAACATTGTGACAAATGGGGCCTCTCCAGATTCCATCTTCTTCTTCTTTTTGAACGGAGAAGTGTTACATGCTATTTTACAAAGAACAAAAACTCTCCTGTTTGGCATCAGTCTCTTATGTTTAAAAATATTACAGGAAGAGAAAGAAAACGAATTGGGAAACATTCAAACTAAGTGCACACAGAGAAAGAAGGGGGCAAAAATAGTAAATACAATGCATAGTAACTGCAGGAACACTGGAACAGAGTGGAAAGAGCATCCTCTGTTGTCATAACATCCAGATCCCAGACATTATTTTCCAGATTTCCTCTGTTGTCTCTATATCTTCACCTGCCTGTAACTCTTTCAGAATTTAGTTGTATTTTTTGTTGTTGAAAGCCTGTGAACTTCAGAATCTTCCCTTGACTTCCCCCATAGTATAGGTACTGCTTGTGTTAGTTTTATCATCGTGTATTAACTGGTTTGTTGTATTATCTGCTTGTTGTTTAACTTACTTTAGCTTTAGTGTCCCTGGTAAGAGATGATAGACTAGGATCTTGTCCTTGGTTAGGGTCGGGAGTCGGGGGCAAGGGGCAAGGGGCAGGGGTGGGTATGGGATTAAGGGGGTTGATAGACTGAGAGTAGGGCCTTGGAACATAGGGACTTTGTCCAGGAAGTCCATTGAGTTAGTGACGATCCTTAAGAAGAGGAAGATCAATATAAACTGCATTCAAGAGACTAGATGGGTAGGTTCTAAGGCCCGGAATGTGGACGGGTTCAAATTTTGGTACTCAGGAAGTCTGGGGAACAAGAATGGTGTAGGCATTCTAGTAGATGGAGACCTTAGGGAGCAAGTGGTAGAGGTTCGAAGGGTTAACGATTGGTTGTTGGCGATCAAGATAGTCGTTGGAGGGCTAACTTTGAATGTTGTTAGTGCTTATGCTCCACATTCAAGTTTAGACGAGGAGGTCAAGACGCGTTTTTGGGAGGAATTGGATGCATTTTTGGGAGATATGCTGATCACCGAGAAGGTTTTCATTGGCGGAGATTTCAATGGCCACATTGGGGCAACTCCTAGTGGTTTTGGGGTTAAAAATTGTGGTGGAAACTCATTCTTGAATTTTGCTAGAGCTTTTGAGTTGGTGATAGCTAATTTGTGCTTTCTGAAGAAGGATGATCACTTGATTACCTTCGATAGCGTTGTGGCTAAAACTCAGATAGATTACTTGCTTATGAGGAAAGGCGATAGAGGCCTTTGTAAGGATTGCAAAGTTATTCCGAGTGAGAATCTTACTACTCAGCATCAGCTCTTGGTGATGGACTTGGAGATTAAGCAAGGGAGGAAGAATAAGAAGTTATATGTCTGGCCAAGAGGGTGCGTTGGGGGAGAGGGAGGTTTGACACCTGCCCTTTCCTGTGTAGTTGGGGAGATGTTGACGACGGTGGGAGCTTGGAGAAGTAGTGGGGATGCGGAAAGCATGTGGAATAAGAAAGTTAGTCGCATCAGGGAAGCTGCTAGAGAAGTGCTAAGGGTGTTGAAGGGTAACTTAGGTGAACACCAAGGGGATTGGTGGTGGAATGGAGAAGTTCAAGGCAAAGTGGAAGCAAAAAAGTTGCGCATGCGAAGTGGGTGGACTGTACGGACGAGGCCGAAAAGTGAGCGAATAGGGGAATATATAAGCCGACAAGGATGTAGGCTAAGTTAGCGATTATAGCAGCTAAGACAACAACTTTTTAAAGACTGTATGTTGAACTCAGAGACAAAGGCGGAGATAAGAAGTTATACAGGCTCATGAAGGCAAGGGAGAGGAAGGCCCGAGACTTGGATCAAGTGAAGTGTATCAAAGATGAAGAAGGCAAGGTGTTAGTGGAGGACACCCTCATTTAGCAAAGATTGCAAGCATACTTTCACAAACTTTTGAATGAAGAAGGGGATAGAGATTTTGTGCTAGGTGAATTAGAGCACTCTGAGAGACATTGGGACTTCGGGTATAGTAGGTGTATTAAGGTTGAGGAGGTAACGCGTGCTATTAGTAGGATGAGCTGGGAAAAGCGACAGTCCTGGTGGAGTTTTGGAAGACCACAGATAGAGCAGGTTTGGAGAGGTTGACTAGCTTGTTCAATGTCATTTTTAAGACGGCTAAGATGTCCGAGGAATGGAAATAGAGTACAATGGTTTTGTTGTACAAGAACAAGGGTGATATACAAAATTCCAACAACTACGAGGGTATTGAGTTGTTAATCCACACTATGAATGTTTGGGAGAGAGTGGTAGAGATGAGAGTGAGAAGGGGTGTTTATTTCCAAGTATCAGTTCAGATTCATGCTAGGGCAATCGGCCAAGGAAGTCATCTATCTTGTGAGGAGATTGATGGAAAAATATTGGGAAAGGAAGAGGAATTTACATATGGTGTTCATTGACCTTGAAAAGGCTTATGATGAAGTCCCGAGGGAAGTCTTGTGGCAATGCCTGAAGGCAAGAGGTGTATCTGTGGCCTACATTAAGGCAATAAAGGACATGTACAAAGGAGCTGAAATGCGGGTAAGAACTGTGGGAGGAGACTTAAAGCACTTCTCTGTGGAAATTAGATTACACTAGGGGTCAATTCTTAGTACATTTCTATTTGCCTTGATGATGGATGTATTGACGCGAGACATTCAAGATGACGTGATGTGGTGTGTCATTTGCGGATGACATAGTACTGATTGATGAGACGCGCAATGGAGTTAATGCTAAGTTAGAGGTGTGGAGACAAACTTTGGAGGCTAAAGGGTTCAAGTTGAACCGGACCAAGACAGAATATGTGGAGTGCAGATTCAATGATGTGATGAATGAGGTAGGCATGGAAGAGAGACTTGACACACAAAATATCCCCAAGAGAGATAGATTTAAGTATCTTGGGTCTATAATTCAGGGAGTGGGGACATTGATGATGATATCACACACTGTATTGGTGTGGCGTAGATGAAGTGGAGGCTTGCCTCTATATTCTTGTGTGATAAAAAAGTACCGTCAGAACACAAACATAAGTTCTATAGAGTAGTGGTTCGACCGACATTGTTGTATGGGACTTAGTCTTGGCCAGTCAAGAACTCCCATGTCCAATATATGTATGTTGCGGAGATGAGGATGCTGAGGTGGATGTGTGGTCATACTAGGAGCAATAAGATTAGAAATGAGAAAATTTGATAAGGTTGGAGTGGCCTCCGTGGTGGACAAGACACAAGATGAGGGAAGCGAGACTGAGATGGTTTTGACATGTGAGGAGGAGATGCATAAGCACACCAGTGAGGAAGTGCGAGAGGTTGGTTATAAATGGTTTGGACATGAGAAGAGGAGATGCATAGGCGCACCAGTGAGGAAGTGCAAGAGGTTGGTTACAGAGGGTACGAGGAGAGGCAGAGATAGGCCAAGAAAGTATTGAGGAGAGGTGATAAGACATGATATGACGCAACTTCAGGTTACAGAAGATATGACCCTAGATAGGAGGGTGTGGAAAGCACGTATTAGGATAGAAGGTTAGCAGGTAGTGTAGTGTTATCTTGCTTAGGATGGCTGGTGTTTGCAATGGTACTAGTTGTAATATTGTAGTTCTTGTTTTTTATTTTTATCATTGTTTATTATTGTTTTTTTAATTATCTATCCTAGTATGTTTTTTATGGTGTTTCGATTATCACATGATTTTATTGTTGTTTTGGCTCCTTTTTGGTAGACTTTTGCACTGTTTCCTTGTTATTTTCTATATTCTCTTCATTGCCTCCTTTATACTGAGATTTGCTGCACTTGAGCCGGGGTCCTTCGGAAACAATCTCTCTATCTCCATGAGGTAGTGGTAAGGTCTACATACATTCTACCCTCCCCAGACCTCACTTGTGGGATTTCACTGAGTATGTTGTTGTTGTTGACCCGTTTGAGCCCTCTTTACCTTTCTAATACGCTCACCCTCCCATAATGTATATGTAGACAACATGGTGACATAGGCACCAACGGAGAGGTTGTCCACCAAAACACTGAAATAGCTGTCAACTACACCGGACATAACTCTTTTTTGCCCAAATAGAAACAGAGTTGCGGGTGAGCTCCCATTTTTTGGCACAACTCTTTCGAAGTGAAGGTAATGTGAGTAAAAAGCTAGGAGAGAAAACGTTCTATAACACAATTTGCTCAGTTCATAATTATATGTTCAAAGAATATATAAAAATACATTATACACACACATACAACATATACGTATTAATGTATATGTGTGCGCTGTGTGTATATACTCATTTTGCCAGTATTGACACAACTTAATTCCAGAAATACTTGAACTAACAAATTAACAATCACGACAACCTTGCTTCTTTACAAACAATGCTTATGTAAATCTTTAAATGCAATACAGCAAAGTTTGGAGCTTCATGATTTCAGGCAGATAGAGGCTAGTCAAGAGAAACAGAATAAGACTTGAGAATCTGCCGAAGAAGTAGTTTCTTGAATCTACCGGTATATGTGGCCAGCTAGAAATTAGAGGGTTAAGAGGCTCTTGATATCCAACTTTTACGAACTAATAAGAATGTCCAGACTTCAACTTCTATTAAGTTTTCTAATTTATGAAAATAAATACTAGAACTTTTTTTATTGTTAATGAAACAAATACAATTACAAGAAACTTTCAAACAAAAAAAATTCAAATTCACATTTCTTTGATAAATAAAAAGGTTGTCTCTAAAGCTCTCCAAGGAGTTAACAGTGCCTAGAATTTCAATATCTGAACTACACAACCTAAAGGTCCTAAACAGGTATAAAGGTAGCCTACCGCATTGGAATTTAAGTTGGATTAAAGAAGTAAAACCTCTGAAACGGGAAGACCAAATGTAGACCCCGATAATGTTGCTTTGACTGTCTCAATAGCACCAAGAAGAGGAGCTCCTGAAACCACAAGAAAGCAGCAATTCCAGATAAGGACCAATCCCTAATTTCTGAGATAAAACTGGAGGTCAAATAGTGTTTTGGTTAGCAAAAGCATACCAACAGCAAAATAGGCATGAATGTGATCGTCTAACCATCGACCATACTCTTTTGGAGCAATCTCTAATTTCAACCACTCCAAGAAGTATCTAAAGACATTGTTACCTAATGAATGAGCGAAAACTATTGAAGGTCCACCACGAAGTTTAAGAGCAGTTTCAAAAGTTAGCCTGCCAGAAAGAAAAAAGAGATCAAAACCCCTCAATAAATAGAACACATTTACCAGAAAAAGTACAAAAGGAAATGCTTAAACACCCAAACACCTAATATGGCTTGGGCAATCCTCACCTCTTGAGCTAGCTTTTGAGGTTGAATTAGGCCCAAGATCCATTTCTTTTTTTTTTTGATGGCAAAGGGAAACCCGCAGCCGCTACCCTTTGGGTGCGCACAGGATAAAACCCTCGCTCCTATGCAATAACTCGCAAACCACATAGGAGAGGTAACCCGCACTAGGCAAGCCCGGTGCAACGAGCTCGACCCAGAAGGCAAACCCCTTGCTTTCGCTGGCAAGGGGTTTCGAACTTGAGACCTCCAACATGGAAGTCCCAAGCCCAAACCACTGGGTCACCCCGAAGGGTGGCCAAGATCCATTTCTTAATATTTTTCTCCTATATTTGTCACAGGAGTTGAAAGATAAAAGGCAGGAAAAGAAAACTGTAAAGTCCCGATGTTTTCGATGGTCATATATTCTTAGATATTTGATGAAGGGAAATTCCCCATGCCTTTGAGTAAGCAAGAAGAACTTGTATTGGATTCAAGCTCAGATCTTCAACCATTGTAATAAAGTTATTATCTTGCTCATAGCTAAAACAAATTGCAATAAAATGAAAGAAAGAAGTGCATGATTTTACTTTCCCCAGGGAAAATGGAACTGGAAAGTTAAGACTTTTCTATCAATTAACTCATCATTTGCACTTAGGAAAGAAACTATCTAGTGAGATCATAACACATATATCTGAATTTAAGGCACAAACAATATCTCGAAATACAAACTTTAGTTTGTGAAAGTAAAGGTCTCTCTCCTCAAGCTTTGATGGAGACAGTCTCCAGTCATATGGAACTGCGATGATTGCATTAGCCTCAATACCAAATTCTATGCACCATTTAATCCATTCTTTCCACACTGATGACAAAGGACCTGAACACGAATGGAATTTGGATCAAGTAGAGAACCACAACAAGTAAAACAATCATCAGCTATAGCCCCTACAGTAGCGACAATATCTACGACAAATTGTCCTTCACTGACCAGTCTCTGTTAATGTCAATTTTATATTCAGTATTCTTTAAAAAATGATGACAGTAGAATCCCTGCTAAATGGTCTCGACAATCCAAGAAAAAAGGGCAGCACACAAAGTTCATGGGTCTCAAACAAGAAATATGGCAATCGAGTTGTGCATTAAGAGGTTTTCCCTATTCAGTTCCATGTCTCACTAATTCAACAAAATAAAAAAAAGGGAAAAGAATGTGAACTCAGAAAATACAGCAGCAGCAGAAGGCAAAAGGGCCTGGTGAAATACACAAACAGATGCCACTAGTTTAGAAAAGCATATTCCACTTATTGACTTGATGAAATCATGAGACCCTGTTCTACTTCTTGGTAGCATTCTGGATCTAGGGGTGTTAAAGAAGCCGAAAAGTCATACAAACCGAGAAACCACTTGAGCTGAGTTGATAAACTGATTTGTTCTTTAATTTGGTACTATTGGTGTTAAACATAAAAAGATAATAACATTGGCTTTGATTTATTATTAAGAAAAACGACGCTAAACCAGACCAAACCAACAATTTACGTATCACTTCATAATTTTGTAAATATATATATATATATTTTAGTAGTATTTTTCCCTTTCCTCCTCTAGGTTTGTGGTGTTTCCCCTCTGGCCTTTGGTTGCTTAAACATATGAATAAACATGAACTCCCACTATAGCGATTAGATGCTTGTTTTGTTGTTCTTTAGTTTAGTTCTTTTACAACTACAAGAATAGCTGAACATGTTTGCTGCAAGGACTTGATTGAGACTGCATATGTTGTCATCCAGATCCTGTTTGCAATGGAAGTAAAGATCTTACTTGCCCTTAATCAAAAATTGAAGTTCCGCTTCTGTAACACCATGTTCAATCAAAATATACATAGTGTAGTAAAAAGGAAAACTTTGGAAGGACAGGGAAAAAAAAGCATTAAACGACTAAATACTGGAACCTGTAAAACTCATTTCAGACCTAGCTGGTTTGGTTTTTTCATAGGTAAAATTGGCTTAAAGTTTCAAACAAAACAACAAAGGCCCTATCTAGACCAGTGTTGTCAAAGGCAAAAGTGTAGGATAACACCAAGGACTCATTGAATGCTAAGATAAAGCACAATTAAAAAGCGCATTGAAGGAAGGTGCACATAAAAAGAAAAAATGGGTATACACATACACAGTAGCATATAAAAAAACAGAAAAAAAATAACTACAACCACAAACAAGAATTATATGGATAAAGGAATTGAAACAACTGTAATTAAGTAAAATATCTGAAGTAAAAACAGCGTTAGTATTTTCATTTTTTCTTTATAAAGTAAGTAAAAAAAGTGTATCAAGCTCAAAAACCAACAAAAGAAATTTATTAGACGCTACAATGCAAATTTTAAATGTCGAATTCAAATCAATCAACCACTATATTCTACATTTTCTATCTCTATTTCTCATATTATGTTTCCTAAGGTTGCTTCTATGAATATTTTATTGTTTGGTGTAGCTCAGACTGTAAACCCAGTGGTCTCGTAAGTTGTCCAGATATTTGAAAAAGAAAGGTAGTTCGGTGATTTTTGCTAACACACGCTTTAGCACTTGGTGTTTACTGAAGCGCTGCCTAAGCGAGGCAAAGTACTCAGCTCTGCGCCTAGATTCATGTGGCAACTTAAGATGTTACCAGAGAAAAATCAGTTCAGTTTAACTTCTGTCTAATGAGGGCTAACATTTTGAATTCCTTATTCCAGTTTAATATTTGTGCAAATGATAACGCAAGAAAACCTGTAATATAACCAGGATCAAGCTCCGTGATAGCAGAAAGGCCACTGTCAGGTCGAGACTTGCACTCGCTGTGATCTGTTTGATTGTAAGGATCCAACATCATACACTTCAACCAGCAATTTACAGCAGAAAGAAGCTGTAAGAAAGATAAATTATTAACTTACAAAAAGTTAATATAAAATGTTACTACTTTTGTATCACAAAAGCAAGATCCAGACGGTAGACAGTCGTTTTATTATGACTACAGAAAAAGCAACATCTCATGAATGGTTTAATATCTAGTAATTAGCTAGAAAGGGTATTTCCCCCAAATAGAATTACAAAACAAAATCATATCTTTCAATGTTATATACCACAAAACCAAAAGTAATCAAACAAATAGTTAGTTGGGATCGACTATATGAATCCTCTTTATCCATTCCGGATATTCAAGTCCATTTCGTTCCAATACAAAACAAATTTGTCTTTTACCACAAATTAGATTATCTATATATCACACTTATCCCCAATTATTTCGTATTTGTCGTGTTCTGCTCTTAATTAAATCTACACTTTTACTTCATGCATGAAATCTCCAGCTTTGCATAAAATGAACAGTGAACAATATCAATATCTGGACAGTCAATGTTGAAGATTTACTTTAGTGGTGTCGAGCCAGACTAAATCGAGAGGATTGAAATCGAGAGGAGAATAAGGGCAGTCTAATATTGACCATGCTCTCAGCTGTGTGGACGCGAACCCGGGGATGATAATTCCGGACAGCTTGGAGTAATCGCCGGCGAACTCACCGCAAAGATTACCGGCGGCAGCTAGGAGGATGAAAGTGACGACGAATACCACGTGTCCTCCTCTCATTGGGTATAAAATTTTGTCATCCATTTTTCCCATGGAACTGGAACTTTTGGGGCGACCGAATGACTTTGCCCTCGTAATTGAGAAACTTTTCAACGTTGCCTTTTATTTTTCTTTGGTCACGGACCAAAACTAAACAAAAATACAATTTTGTGTCTTTATTATTTGAAATTACTCAATTTTGTTTTTAGCCAGAAATTTGTGCTTCGTTCATTTTTATTTATTCATTACTATCTTCGTCCGACAATAGTTGTCAACAATATTAAAAATAGTTGTTCAACAATATTTATCCAATTTAAAAATTCAAGAGATAATTTACCTTTTGTTTCTATTTTACCCTTACTATTAAATATTATTTATCATCTAACACGTTTTTCAAAGCATTAATATTAATAAAGTCAAATGATAATACATTAATATTACCCCTATTATTTATTGTTTCTTAATGGGTGTGCAAAATCAATAGTGGATAACTATTGTTGAACAGAGGTCAATTGTTTTTGTCTTATTTTATTGTTAACATTAATTATTTATTCACTCAAATTATTTTTTCAAAACCTAATCAAATTACTATAACAAAAATAATTCTTAGTGGTAATAAATATGTACATTAACAAAGAATATTAAAACTTTTACCACCATTTGTTAATTGTCATTGGATTCAATGTCTTAATAAGCTTTAGGAAAATTTACCAAGAGTGTAAATTGTTTCTTAAAAAATGTATTTTTTTAGGAACAATTAAGTTATTAATAATAATATACTCATATTAGTCATTATTTTTTAGGAATGTACGAAATCTAAAATGAAAGTAAAAATGAATGGAGGGAGAATTATTAGTGAATCTCTCAATTCTTAGGAGGCCTAACCGCCTAAGGCAACTGCCGCTCACATATATCGCTCGCCTTTTTCTTATTTCTCGATCTCGCTCCCTCTCTAAGTCAAAACTATAGTATATAAAAAAAAGTGTTTACACATCAACATAGATTAAACAAGGTATAACATGATACAATATTTTATATTAAACTCCATGATATAAATATTTTCTCCTAATAGACATATAGCCTTATTTTTCACTTAAAGTTTTCAATTTTGAGACAGAAAAAGGAAGAAGAAGTCATAAAATATATCGAGGCAAATAATAGGAGGAGTTAATATCTTAAAAAATCATTCAACTTTGAAAATTTATCTAGTAAAGTCATTGAACTTTATTTTATATCAATAAAATCACTCAACTTAGGTTTTTATATCAAAAAAATCACTCAACAAATTTATCATCAAAAAAGAAATTTGAAATGACAAAATAATTTTCTTTTTATATCATGTAAATATAAATTTCACAAATAAATAAAATTTTAAAACCCATTAAATCTTTTTAACGGATATAATTTTTTTTAAAATCAAGTAGCGTTACATAAAAGCGCATACTAGGGCTGCATATCGGACGGATCGGGCGGATAATTTTTCTTAACGGATATCGGTTTTTAAATTTACTAATCCACTAGCCAACCTATAAGATATCGGTTGGTTCGATAACAGATTAGCACTTATCAGACGGTTATCGGATGGTGTATCGATTAACCTCTACCCTTTTTTGTTCCATGAACGCATCTTAAAAAAATGACTTCTTTTCCCTAATATAAATAAGTTAATTTGTAAAATTCTCCTATATTACAAAAAATATAGATTAATAGTAATGTAATAGTTAATAACAAAAAAGTAAATAGGTTTTCAAGTTTTTGGCTTTACGACCTTAGGACTAATAATATATAATTATATATTATGGAAAAATATTAAATGATGCTAATATACCTAAGTTAAAAGTGTAAGTATGGTAACTCTTAATGGGTTAACGGTTTATCCGATAAGGAAATTGAATAATCCACCCCCACACCAATAAGCCGTTAATTATAAAATTCTAATCCGTTCACCAACCGTTTATTCAATAACCCAATATCAATAAGCCAATTTTGCGGTTGACTTATCGGTTACGGTTCGGTTTTGAACACCCCAGCGCATACTGTTGCTACCAAGTTTGATTAAATTATTACAAATAAAAAAATATATGTTTTTTAATGATATAATTTCCTTTTTTATGTTGATCAATTTGAACGTGTTATTCCAGTAAAATAACGACACTAATTAATTGTTTATCTAATTTTTATATATATATATATTATTAATCTCAAACAAATAATATTAAAATTGTTTGCGGTACTTCATTTTTCTCATACACCTATCATGATACATTGTAAAATTTAAATACATAATAATATCATAGTAGTTATTTCACTAATTAAGTTTGTCCATAAAAATTTCTTAATAAATTTTAAATTTTATCTATTTGTGGGGTTCATATTTATATAATATTTTGCCATGTCAAATTTGTTTTTAATGACAAATTTAGTCAAGTGATTTTATTGATATAAAAGCTTAAATTGAGTGATTTTATTAATACAAAACAAAGTTTAATTTTGATAGTCAAATACTCAACTCAAAGTTGATGACCTTTTGAGATATTAACTCAAATAGGAGAGTAGGACCAAAAGATGCCGGCAGAGGCCCTAATAGCACAAGGAAACGTGAAAACAAAAACTATAGAGATTAATTCGTTACAAATTATCCGTCGTTCATCTGTCTTTATTCGGCAGTTTCTAACGTCAAAATCAAAGCTTTTGCCCCATATTTACAGAAATTGCAATATTCACACACAACAAACAAGCTTTTTTTAAACAGTAGTATATAGTACTATTCCCTTCAATATAATCATACATATATCCTCATGGAGATTGTTGCCGCTGCTTCTTCGACATCAAGGTTTCGATTCAGGGATATTCCTGCCGATGACGATTCAACCGATACTCATTCCGCCTCTGTCTCCAGTGAATTTGATGCTGATACAGAGCTCCACTCCATGACTGCTAAGGTCTCATTTCCTCCAACTTTTTTTTTTCTTTCGATGTCACGTATCCAATCACAAGAATTTCTACCTACTTTTAGTTTAAAACCATAACATTCAAATTTTTTTTTTTTACTTGGCGTAACCCATCGATGACCCCTTAAAGTAGACACCAATTTTCATTTAGATACTTTAACTAGGTTTTGTTCACTTTAAACACCTCATGTAGAGTTTTAATGTGTCATTTTGACACTTCTTTTACGATCAGCAAAAATATAGTAGGGGTGTGTTACACTCGCGAATGACATGTAAAGTGCCGAATTAAATTTTGACATTTGTCATTTGTATTCAAAATAATAAATTTTGAATCTAAGAACAAAATAGCCAATAAAAAAATGACATGTGGCATTTTGCCTAAATAATTTAACCATTTTAAAATCTACTTTGTAGCACTCCCACTCCTTCCCTTGCACCCCGTATCCTCCCCTCCCCTGCAACCCATCTTCTCCAGCTGATACTTTTGCAAAAACAATCCCGACCCCCACCATTTTTTTAAATCCAAAATTGATTTGTTTTATCCCCAATCTATCAAGGTCTTGTGTTGATATTAAACCTGGGTTCTCCATTACTAAATATTAATTTCTTGAAATTTTTCTATATCTTTCAATAATCAAAAAGAAATGGCTACATGTAGAATTGTAGATCAGCTACTAAAATCTCCTTAAAGAAAGAGCAAAGACGATGTGATGTGCTTTCCTCCATAAACACCCATCTCTTTTTTAAAAGCTTCAAATTTTAGAAAAAACAAAGTAAGATACTTGTCATTTTTGTCAAACTAAATCAAGGAGGAAGAAGGGCAACAAAATAAGAAAATGCGTTAAACTTGGGGAAATCTCTGTTGCTGGAATTCGTTATTTATTTCCTCTATGATACCATTAGATCTATTTCTCCATGGAAATAGTTTAAGTTTGGGAAGATGGTGGTTGAAAATGGGGAAGAAGATGAAGAAAATAAAATTAAAAATAGCTCAATAAGTCTCCCACGCGCATATAATGAGTGTATCACACTCATTGTGCCGTGTGAGCAAAAAGTGTCAAAATGATACAGCCAAATTCTACGTAAGGTATTTAAAATGAACAAAGTCGAGTTAAGGTGTTTAAGTGAAAGTTGGTGTCAACTTTAAGGGGCCATCGATGGGTTCCGCCTTTTTACTTTCTGTGCCAAATTGAAATTAAATAAATGGACTAACCCATCGGTGGCCCCCTAAAGTTGGCACCATATTTCACTTAGACACCTTAAGTGTGTGATGTTCATTTTAGACACCTCATGTAGGGTCGCGTTATGTCATTTTGACACCTTTTTTAATATTAGAAAAAATATATAATTGGTGTGTGTTACACTCGCGAATGACGTGTAAAGTGACAAATTAAACAATGACATTTGTGTCAAAAGTAATTTTTAAATAATTAATTTTGAGTAAAAATAAAAATTAACCAATGAATTAATGACACATATTTATTTTTTCCCAAATAATTACAAAATAAAATAAAATTTAACCCAAATAAAAGAAAGTCCCCCCACCCCACCCAATCGTCTTCTCCAAAACACCCTCCCCCTCCACCTTTTGCAGAACGCTTCCTCCCTCCTCCTCCCCTGCGGCGCCTTTCTTCTCTGAGGCTTTTGCATATTGGAATTTTTTATACTTTAGCAACAAAAAAACTTCCAAATACCCCTTTCCTGTGTTTGTCTTCGAAGTACCCCGATCCCCTATCCCTTTTGCAAAGACTACCCCCACCCCACATCTGCACACTGTGCACCATTGCTTGATAGTGAATGGAAGACTTTTGCTTTTTCAGAGAATTTTTTAGCTTAGTTTAAAGAAATTCATTTCCCCACAAATTATCAAAATAAGTTTTTATAGATCTTCTTAAATTCGCTTCCCTGCAAATATTAAAATCTTCCAAGAAAGATTTTCATGAGTTTATTCTTAAATTTTAAAAACATTTTTCATCTTTTTTGTTGAAACCTTCCTTCACAATGGATGAAATTTAACTTGGGCAAAATGGTGGCTTAAAATGGAGAAGAAGAAGAAAAAAATAATTAAAAATTAACTAAAGAACCATTTCACGCGCTGGTCAATGAGTGCATCACATTTATTATGCCATGTAAGCAAAAAGTGTCAAAATGACACAGTAAAACCCTACGTGAGGTGTCTAAAATGAACCTCGCTCAGTTAAGGTGTCTAAGTGAAACATCGTGCCAACTTTAGGGGGCCACCGATGAGTTAGGCCTAAATAAATTGAAACAGAAGGAGTATTAGCCGTTTGGCCATATTTCATTGTTAAAAAGTAGTTTTTGTTTTCAAAATGAAAAATGAAATTTGAAAATTGGAGTTATATTTTACCATTAATACAAATTGGAGTTGTTTTTCATTTTTGTGAGTGATATGAAGTGAAAAAAGCTTTTTAGTATTTTTAAAATTCAACTTCAAGTTAAATTTCAAAATTTTATAATCAAACTTTTTTCGAAGTTCAACTCCACGAATAAATAAAAAAGTTCCATGGCTAAAAGCCATAAGTTGCTATGAATAGTTACTTGTTTTGTATATCATCTTAACTTGATGATTTATAAAAAAAATTATAAATGGGTAGTGCACAAAATTTATTAAACTTTTACTAAAATGTGTGCCCATTACGTGAGGGTATTTTTCTTTCAGAAAATCATTATTTCTATCCTTGTGTTTCCATCACGTTGAAATCAATTTTTGATGAAAGTGAAAATGAGACTTGAAAAAAAGAAGGTATTTGGTTGAACAGTGTAAACTCTTTTATTTAAGAGCTTAAATTGTTTGACGTACTTTTATTTACTTAATCATGTCTTTAACACGTCAATCTCTATGGATATGTACAATCTTTTTTTAAAAATATGTGTGTCACTTAGAACTATGTTTGATTTTGCAGGGTATTACTCACCTTTGTTCAGAACTCCTTGAGTTGAAAAGAGAATCCGAGGAAGATTTTCAGAAAATCGTCTTCACAAATTATTCAGCATTTATTGGGTTAGTTATTGCTCTATAAAACCGATGACAAAAGGTTATTCTTGATGATTTCCTGTGACGTATTCTAGTGATTATACTCCGACAATGTGATATTTTCCATTTGAGGGTCTATCGGAAACAACCTCTAATACACTCTACCCTCCCGAGACCTCACTTTATGAGATTTCACTGGGTATGTTGTTGTTGTGATGTGATATTTTCAATTGTTTTACCTTTTTCTCCTGTAGTCCTATCTATCGATCAACATCTTCCCTTGTTATCGAATGCATATGACGTATGGTTAACTAACTTAAAAACTGCTATACTGAAGCACAAGGCTATAAGAATAAAGGGTGTACGAGTCGTTGTCTGTCTTGTGCTGCCACTTTTATAGCCAAAATGTTCTTACTTACAATGTGCAATCCAATTAATACATTATCGCGATATGTTTACAGTTTTCAGTACTAGATCAATGCGATTTTATGTCTTCTCTTGGCAGGATATTTGAAGGGACCAAAAATCTAGAGAGTGACTTATTGCAACTGAAGTATCAGGTTGCAAAGCAGAAAGGGCTCATAAAAGATCTTACAAATGGTGTTTTTCTAAAGTTTCTTGAAGGCAGGGAGAAGACAGAGTCAAATCTTGAAGACAGTTTACCAGATTATACGTCTTTGTCCAGCATTATTGAAGCTCACACAAACGAGGTTTCTGAAATTCTGGATGATCTTCTTTCAGAACGTCGATTGGATGAAGCTATTTCTTTATTGGAGAAGGAAGCTGAGTTCTTAGAAAATAGCCAGTTGACGGAGAACCCTTTAACGGATGAATTGATGTGTTATAACACTAAAATATCAGAGAAGACATCTATGATTGCAGATCAGTTGACACTTGTAGCTAAAAATCCTCGTGTTTCTGCACCTGAACTGCAGAAAGCATTGGTTGGACTCTGTAGAATTGGTGAAAGTGATCTTGCAACTCAATTATTGCTCAAGTATTATCAATCACGTATTGCATATGGCACACATGATTTGTTTTTCTCGAAGGCTTATACACACGAACTATATCTTCGTGAAGTTTCAAAGTTTTTCTTTTCTAAGATCTCCCAAGCAGCTAAAAGTTTCACCCTCTTGCATGGTGAGAATTCATCTTATGAGTCGGAATTACATCAGTGGGTGATGGAACAAACTGCAATCTTTTCTGTCTGTTTCAATAATTATGTTATATCCATGGTAGAGCCAAGTACTGGCCTATCAATAGCAGTAGAGGCTGTACAATCCACATTGGCTTATTGCTCTTTGTTAGAGGCTCAGGGAATTGAATTGCAATCATCTTTGATAGAACATATCCGTCCCTGTATACACGAGATCTTACAAATCCATGTACAACACTTTAAGAAAGTGATTGGTATCTTTACCTCATGCGAGACTTGGGTTCTGGGAAGATATCTCGTATCAGGAATTTTATCGCCTGATAGTTATTCCACCAACACTGGCCAGCCGCTATCAGAATATTGTCTGCTTACCAACAGTGGTCGAAAGTTCTTAACACTAAATCAGGTTTGTTTTATAGCAAAAATTCATACTAACTTAGGATACATATCATAGGCTTATTCATAGCATTTTAGGTCCGTGAAGTGTTCTAGGGTGCTCATGTCTTTCTGTCGTTCTATTGTAGGCCATACTTGAAGAAGTTTCTCCGCTAATCCAACTACATATGGAAGGCTTACTTCTGAAAGGCCTTCTAGATCTTTTTACAGAGTATACTTCTATTCTTGAGAACGCACTGATGAATCAGACAGAAATTGAGGAAGTCGATTCAAGAATCAATGTTGCAGAGTCAGTAGAACAACAAGTTTCTCTTATTTCTAACGTATCAAAACTAGGACAAATCTTCTCCAGTATGATTCGGAAGGCGTTCAGTGACACCTACCACTTGGAGTTTGAGATTGATAATTATGAGCTCTTCATTAACGACAACTGTAGTCGTCTAAGATCTCAATTCTGCAAGCAATTAATTCTTAAATCCTGGCCACTTGAAAGTGGTGGCCATAAATGTAGTCCTCCTCCAGCATGTTGCACTGATCTACAGCCCTCTATTTCTTACCAGGTATGTTTCCCTTCCCCTCTCCGCGGTCTCAAAATAGTTGTCGTATTTTTAATTTACATACCCTTAAGAAAGCATTAATAAAGATAACCTTTTAACTATTTTACCCTCTTAAAATATTTCACCATGTGATCTCTCCTCAATAAATATTTATTCTAAACTTCTTTGTTTGGGAAATCAAACTACCAGGAATTGTATTTCGCGTTAAGGAATCTAAAAGAGCATGCTGATGACACTCTTATCGAAATGAAATGGTTAAAGGATCTATTCATTGAGCTGATGGAGATGATGTTAGATACGATTTTGGATAAAGAAGAAACTTCGAAAATCACTGAAGAGAATTTTCCAAATGAATGGTCTGGCAAGTATATACAGGTACACATGCATCTTCTTTATTCCAGAATAAGCTCACTTTTTAAAAATGAAATACTGATTTTGAATTTTAAACAGCTTACTCTTGATATCCACTTTCTCCTTGAAATTACTAAATGGGGAGGATACTTGTCTGATACCATCATGAATGTCTATTTGAATTCGGAATCTCGTATAAAATCAGCATTCCTCTCTGCTGGGATAGATCTTGAAAGGTAACTTTTCTTTTTATGGCGTTGATCTAAAACTATCATCTAACATGTACGGTTAAATTACACTGCCAGTGTATATAAAGTATACAAGCGAAAGTTCTCAAGTTTTTCAGCATATTGCCTTGTTCTCATTTCCAGTTACATGATCTATGTCGGATGGGCGACAAAGGCTGCTATTGAAGCCCTGCAGAAGCTGCATGAACTTGATAAAGCGGAAATGCTTAGCGTTGAGTTTATTGATAATACTGAAGATGAAGCAAACAACTCTACTGAATCATCATGGGAGAGCATTGAAGCTACCAAATCAGAAGAGGTTACAGCTTATATCAAGATGCCCGAAATCGGTATTGTACCTAAGGAAGGTGATGCAGAAGGAAACAAAAACAATTCATAAAACTTTGAAGAGGCAATTTGGAAATGTCATCAATTGATATGGAGAATCTTCAGAGGCACAAAACTAGTGAACCACATTATATTCTGGAGATACTGGTTCACTTTCAAATTATATGACAGTTTCAACGACAACAAGATCCAATAAATCCAAAAAGAAGTGATGAACTATCAAGTTTTATTGGACATATTTGACGAAGAAGACAAGAGGGAAATACTTTAGGTTACTTTACATGGCCAAACTATCTTTTTTAATTCCTACAAATATAAAATGAAGTTTGAAGTTGATAACTCAACTTTATTCTTAGATTTTATATTTTTTGCATTTCTTAAGCATCTTCATTTATAATATATAGTATCATCACAGAGTGTATTATAAACTTTATGATGATCATAGAATATCTAGCTCTTATTTTCTTCATGTTTGTTAATTATAAGTAGAGGTCCGTTACCTCATTAGGATTAGTATGGTAAGACCTAACCCCTCTTGCTTGTACTTTTTTCTTTGAGGTCCTTATTTCTTTATTAATAAAATTAGTCCGAGGCACACCTTGCCCAGCGGAATTGCTTAAGAAAAACAAGAAGATCCTTGTGTTTAGGTACTATGAATGGAAATTAAAAGTAGTTAATAATAGTTAACATAGAGACATGACCTTTTATACTCACTCCATATGATAATGAGTATTAGGGTGTACTATTTATTTAACTCAAAGAGTTATGCATTATTATTAAAAAATAGATAATTTATATATATAGTCAAATGCCTCAATCTCTACTACCACAAATCCACCAAAGTTGGGAACTCTAACAAGTGAGATGGGAGCTTCAAGTCTTCCTGAGGCAGGAAGAAGAGTACAATTAGCATTAGCATCAATTGGGAGATCAACTTTAGCAACAATTGGAGAAGAGGAAAAAATCTGTATATATTATGCCTGGCTCTGAAAAATTAACTGTAGCATTAATGTTGCCCCTAGGACCTGTTACCAATCTTACAAGGGTTGTGTTCCCCATCAGAAGAAATATTGACAGGTACTCCAGGGATTCCGAGGCCTGGAGGATTTCCTGTCGCGGAGCAAGCCAATAAATATTTATCTAATAAATGTGCTCTTTTCATATTAGAATGATATAATATGTTTTTTGATATTTTACTTTATCAAAAAGAATCAAGAGAGTGGGTGTATGAGTTAATTTTACAAAGTATTTATCATTTATTAATAATTAATCCTATTGAATGACTCAATAATTGAATAAAAAGAGATCCTTACACCTAAACATTAAATTACTTAATATATGTAGGACTACTCTCCTCTAGTTAGCATCACCTGTCAATGGATTTAGAGTAAACTATAACCTGTCATATACAAAAAAATTAAATGTAGAATGAAGAAGAAAATTTTCATTTCGTTTGAAAGAGACTAATCCTTCGAAGCCACTAAATTCTACTTAAGAATTAACAAATCAAAAGAAAAGGAATGTGTCTATCAACCAAGTAAACGTCAACTGCTTCTAAAAAGTTTGGGACACATTTTAAGTTTACTAAAATAAAAAGACATAGTAAGGTATTGCGTGAATCACTTAAAAACTTTAGATTAAAATTGAAGTGTGCATTTGTTGAATTGTGGTATAGAAGACAATGCACTACTACCATAAAGGCTTTTTGCGATAATAGTAAAAGCTGTTAAAATATTTATCGGTCATTAAATTTTTTTTGTTGTACATTTATAAGATTGCTAAAGTATTTAGCGTACATTTAGAAAAGTGTCGGTAAAGATAATTTTTTTTTGCCTCAAACGCCACATGCTATTATTAACGTTAATTATTTAATGACAATTATAATGTCTGATAAGTCTATTTTCAAAATGGCTTGGCTTACCTTTTTAGCATCTACTATTGCCGGTAAATGAAATCAAATTATAGCAAAAAGTTTTGTGCTTTAATGGCTATATCTTTTCGGCATCAAAAGTGACTACTAAATTCATTTGGAATTGGCTTAATTTGCTTTTCAACATCCATTTTTATTGACGGTAAAACTAATTATATTGCTGTAAGAAGTCATAGATTCTAACAAAATAATCGTTAGTGACAATTATATTTGCTGTTAAATTTATCTTGTAAATAATTTAGTTTGCACTTTTAGCATTCAAGACGTAGTGTCCAATTTAAAATGATGAAATATGAGAAATAATACACTCAATTGCGAGATACCAATTTTCTTAATTAGTCTATAACACATTCTCCCGAGAATACTTTCAATATTATGAAAATATTATGTCAAACTTTTAAAACAAGGATTTACATAACATGAGAACGACTTTTTTTTTGAAAATTTTTTTCTATAAGAAAGATGATATTATTATGTTCTTTTTCTAACTTGGAAAAAATATCTATTATGCCTGGCTCTGAAAAATTAACTGTAGCATTAATGTTGCCCCTAGGACCTGTTACCAATCTTACAAGATTTGTGTTACCCCCATCAGAAGAAATATAATATCAAAGCTTAAAAATAAGAATTTATACAATGTGAGAACGATTTTCTTATTTTTTGATGTTTCTATAAGAAAAAAATATACTTAATGTTCTTCACACTTGTGATATAATGACCTAATAAATTAATGTGCTGTTTTCATATTAGAATGATATAATGTGTTTCTTGGTATTTTACTTTATCAAAAAGAACCAATAATTTATCTTATTTAATGACTCGATAATTGAATGAAAAGAGATCCTTACACCTTAACAGATTATTTAATATGTGTATTTTACTTGTTCAAATTCTCACTTAATTACTTTTACATTTGTCTATTTATGGTCTTCGTACGGAGAAAATGACCAAAATGATCCTTAATTTATAAGTATTGAATTATTTTGATCCTTTATATACATCATCTTATCTAAATAGTCCTTAATGTATATAAAAAGATGATCATTTTAGTTATTTGCCCTAAAATTAACCAAGAAAATTAAAAAAAAACAGTGAAACTTAAAAGGGTAAAAACTGAACGAATAGAGCTAGAAAATAAAAAAGGAAAAACTACCTAACTACACATACATCACTACCATATATACTATATTTACCTTTAGTTTTGAACAATTACACATATTACCACTTTTAATATTTATACCATATATTTTAAAAGATTTGTCAAATACATAAATTCCTTAAATATGGTATTGAATAATTATCTTAAATTTAAACTCCTTAATTAATGGTCCATTAACAAGTCAAATTTTTTTCTACTCACATCTGCCATTTTCCCCCACCCCCACGTCCACCGGCCCTCTTTCTTCCTTCATCTTCCCCCTCTTTCTTTCTTCATCCTCTCAATACATGTTTGCATGTTCAAATCATCATTATATATATAGGTTTATTTTTATTATTTTGTTATTCTCATGTATCTTGATTTTGTATCTGATAAAAGTTCATAATGTTCTGAAGTTCAACTTTAAAAAGTCTTACAAACTAGATTTTATATTTTTTGAGTGGTATAACAGAATCAGAATCACAACTATGCAAGATTAGTTCTATATTGGTGGAACATAGGATTAGTGTGCAAGTTACAAACGGAGCCAAATTTAGGAGATTTTTTTTTATGTATTGTCCCTTAGTATGACAAAATAAGTTATGAAATTAATCAGCCCTATTGTATTTTTGAACAATTTTATGATGCTTCATTGGATCTGTATGATTTAGTCCTCCTTGAATATTTGATATATATATATATATATATATATATTGTTTCTCAAACACTTTAATGGTTGACCATTCCCACAATCAGATGATTCTTGTTAAAGGTACTACACATTAACAATATTATACTAAATCAAACAACTTTTATTTGTTTATTTTCACTCATGAATTTCTCATTGCAGGGACTGACTCTTCATCCGTCAACATTCAAGCCGAGAATAGATCTAAGTATAGGAACGATCCAATCAAGATGGAAGAATTATGTCAAACTTTAATTAACAGAACAGATACACCATTAGATATACATCAAGTGCAACAATGTTAGATACACATCAGGTGTACATGTATATTGTAATGAACCTGAAAGTCATTTTTCGTAATTTTTTCAAAATGACCGTTTTGCCCCTCCCGAGAGTTGCCCCGAGTCATGTTTGATATGTTTCCGTGCTTGGTTTTGTGAAAGTGTGAGTTAAAATGAAGTTTTTGAAAGTTTTGAACTTTAAAGGCTTAAGTTGCCCAATTGTGATTTTTGAGGTCATTCGGAGTTTCGGAGCTCGGATGGGAATTCTGTCGATTCCATCAGCTCTGGAATGTGGATTTTGGCCTAGAAGAGTCGACGGAATCAGTTTTGGGGCTGTATCATGGATTTGAGGTCCTTAGCTGGAAAAATTGTGGAATTTTGATCATAGGATTGACTTTGGTCAATATTTGGAGATTCGATGCTCGGATGTCGATTTTGGCAATTTTGTTGGATTCGGGGGATGATTTTAGGCCTAGGTGTGGCCTAGGTTGAATTATTTTTAGAGATTCCGAGCTTGTTTTGAGTTGTTGAGGCTTGAGTTAGTTTTGTGGTGCTTTATCGGGTTTCGGGTCAAGGAGACCTTGAATCCGAATTCCGATGGTTCCGTTGAGTCCGGAACGTCGAATTTTGTAGGGTTGCATATCTGTTTTGTGTGCACGGGGTTCCGAACGAATCCCGAGGGTCCATTCGGTGAATTTGTATTTTTCTGTTTTTGCTGCTATCTGGTGCCAGCCCTTTGGCCTTCGCGTTCGCGGAAGGTAAGGCTGGTGGCCTCCACATTCGTGGAGGGTCTGGGTTTTGTTCTCTGCGTTTGCGGAGGGACTCCCGCATTCGCGGAGTATTGTATTGCTGGTTTCCATGTTCGCAGAGTTAGTGGTCCGCGTTCGCGAAGGTCATTTTTATGCCTGAACAGTGTAAATTCGGGAAATGTCTCATTTTCTCCATTTTCAACATTTTGAACGTCTCTCGGGCTATTTTTTAAGAGAACTTTCTTGGAAATCAGTGTGGGTAAGTGATTTTAACCCTTGACCTTGATTACCCAATGCTTTAAACATGATTTTGAATTGGAATTTGGGATTTTAAAGTGGGTTTTTGGTGATTTTGAAAGAACTTCAAAAATTTAATTAAATGCGAATTGAGGGCTGTTTTGAGCTTCCTTTTCAAATGGATTTTTCACCATTGAGTTCCTATGGTATTAAGGATGATTTTTATGAAAGAAATCCCATATTCAAATCCCATTTTCGAAATTGGATTTTGGATTGTTTTACCTTTTCTTTCCGAATTTCGTGTTCTTGGCATTGTTAGGCCCGGATTGTGATTGTGTTTCATTATTTGATTAGATTGTGTTGCTTTGGATTGCTTACTGAAGGGAAAATCTCCGATTATTGATTGATTTCGATCTGATTAAGGCAAGTAAAATCTTAAAACCTTGTGAATTTTTTAGAATTTCGACTTTCTTACTTGATTGCATTGGGGAGTAATGGGATTGAGGTGTGGGTGAGTTCTTGCATGAATCAATCTAATAATGACCGGCGGTGGCAATGTGTGTGCTATTGTGATAGGCCAACGTGTGATTGGGCCATGTACTTGATATTGTTGTGTGTTGATGAATTGCCATGATAGTCTCGATGTGATTATGAACGTGTTGAGTATGTCTTTTGCTCATTATGGATTATGGGACTAGACTTGAGAACTCTTGCTTATCGATTGATCATACTTGTGATGAAAGGAGTAGTGAAATAGAGACTAGGCAATTGACATCATTGATATGTTGTGAATGTTGAGATTTTGACTATTGCTATTGATATATCGTTGATAGTGTGACGTGATTTACATTGATATGAGTTGTGTTGCGATTGTGAACACTATCATTCTCTCATTATTTGTGTGAACATGCTTGTGTGTATTGGTTCTGAGACACTATGATGAGACACTTTGATGATTTATGCCGATAGGAAATGGTTCCGGCGGATATATGGTCCATGTGTGGCCAGTGATGATTTATGCCGATGGGAAATGGCTCTGGCGGATCTACGGTCCATGTGTGACCAGTGATGATTATGTCGATGGTAAATGGTTTCGGCGGATGCATGGTCCTTGTGTGGCCCCCATGGGTTCCGGTTTGAGATTCTGCGAATGTGTATCGTAGGATAGACATGCATTTTCTACTTGGCATTGCATTGCATTGTATGGTCTGATCCTTGCTATTGTGGTGCTATGTGGTGCCCTATGACTTTGAGATTTACTTGTTGATACTGAGTTGGACTTCCTTGTTGAATTGTTGTTGTACTATTATTGAACCGTTGTAGAACTGTTGTGAACTTGTATTAGTTGAACTGAGATTGGTAATCTGTTAGGTTGGGCTGAGTTTCTGTGCAGGTTGTAGTTATCGGAGGTTTGGTTGGAAGTCAGTCGTGATTCTTCTAGATTTGTTATGTTTTATTAGTTGATTTACTGGGTACCGTGTTGTTGGGTACTCACCCTTGCTTCTACACTTGTGTAGGTTCCGAGCCAGGGAAGTGATGTAGTTCTCTCTCTTCTCTTTCTTCGAGGCTCGTTGAGGACACTATAGAGGTAGCTGTTTGATGCCGGCGATCTCTCTCGTTTTTTTTTCCTTTTGCTTTGTTTCTATTTGAGATACAAAGATTTTGAGACTTATACCTTTCTATTTAAGTACTGTATTAGATGCTTGTACATGTGACAACCAGTCTTGGGTTGGTTTTGTTTAAGTTGAAGTCTTCCGCTGTAGTTATCTCCTTCATTATTTGTGTTATTTCTTCCGCTTGTTGGGTTTTAGACTGACTTGTTCTGGTGGGATAGGACAAGTGCCATCACACCCGGTTTTGGGTTATGACAAATGGTAACAGATACCAAGTTTTCATAGGTCTCACGTGTACAAGCCAAGTCTAAGTAGAGTCTCGAAGATCGGTACGGAGACGTCTGTACTTATCTTCGAGAGGCTATGAAGACTGTTAGGAAACTTCTTTCATTTCATTCTCTCTTATCGTGCATGATTTTATCGCTTGTTCTGAGTGTCGCGTGTTGTTTTGGCAGATGCCGAGGACCAGAGCTTCAGTTTCGAGCGATGGAGGGGAGGCAGTCCCCGAGGCAGCAGTTGAGGCCCCAATAAAAGGTCGGGTAGAGCCCGAGTTGGGAGCGGTGCTCGTGGGGCAGCACATGGTAGAGGCCGTGCCCAAGGAGCGGTGGTAGAGAGGTTTCCCCAGATCCACAGATTGAGGTTGGACAGGGTCAGGCCCCTCCAGGTTTCTCAGCCCCGTTCTTTCAGGAGACCTTATTGAGGATGTTGGGAGTGATAGAGAGTTTTACTCAAGGTGCTGCAGGCACGCCTCAGGGTTTACAGACCAGAGCAGAGGCACAGACCCCAGAGTAACATCAGGGTCCGATCGTTCAGGATCTGGTGGGTCAGCCACCGTTGGTTCCCGCACCAGCTGTAGGGGCACATGATGATCTGGATGTAGTTCTGACAGTGGAGGACTAGAAGTGTTATGAGAGGTTTCAGAGGATGAAACCACCCCAGTTTCAGGGTGGTAAGAGTGAGGATGCTCATGAGTTTCTGACCTTGTGCCGCGAGATGCTTGGGGCCGTGAGGATGGTAGATGCGAGGGGTGTTCATTTTGTTTCTCTCCAGCTTCGTGGGCCAGCCAAGGAGTGGTGGAGGTCTTGGGTGGAGTCCCTGTCTGTGGAGTCTCCTCCGATTGAGTGGGACACTTTCTCCAGTGCTTTTCATGATCGTTTCATCCCTTGGAGTGTACGTGAGGAGAGCAGGTTGAGGTTTGAGGGTTTGACTCAGGGTAGCATGTCAGCTGCGGAGTACGAGGCACGTTTCTGTCAGCTGTCTCGTCATGCCACGTCTGTGGTTCCAGATAAGGAGGAGAAGGTCCGCAGGTTTGTGAGAGGTTTGACTTTCTCCATTAGATCGTATGTGTTCAGATCATCCTGTGAGGGTGCTTCCTTGTAGTCCATCGTGAGTATCGCCAGAGAGGCAGAGTTGTTGGTTCGAGAGGAGTTTGGAGACTCCAAGAGGGCCCGTTCTAGTGGTCAGTTTTCTGGTGCCTCGTCTGGAGGCAGGGGTTCTCAGAGAGGTGGTACTTCTTTTCAGCGTCAGAGGCCAGTACATGCTTCCATGCCAGTGGCCCAGGGTGGACAGGTGTCCCGTGGGTCTCACAGTTCTGGCCAGGGTGGCCATGGTACTTCGTCTGGTTCGTCACAGCAGGTCGTCGTTCCGAGGTCATGTTATACTTGCGGGGATTCGGGATATTTGATGCGACAATGCCCTCTACAGACTCTTTCAGGACCTCAGGGCACTTATTCTGCAGCTCTAGAGAGAGGTTCAGCGCCTCCGGCTAGAGGTCGGGGCAGGGGTCAGACAGCAGGTAGAGGTGGCAGAGCATCGTGTAGTCGAGATATGGTTCAGTGTGGAGACAGAGGTGCGGTTCAGATCGTAGGTGGTAGAGGAGCCTAGTGTTATGCCTTTCCAGGGAGACATGAGGCTGAGTCGTCTGATGTAGTTATCACAGGTATTGTCCCAGTCTGCCATCGAGATGCATCTGTGTTATTTGATCCAGGGTCTACTTTCTCCTATGTGTCTACCTGCTTTGCATCTGAGTTTGATTTGGTATGTGATCGTATGTCTGTGCCTGTGCATGTTTCTACACCTGTGGGTGAGCCCTTAGTGGTGGATCAAGTGTATTAATCCTGTCCTGTTTCTTTGGCTGGGTACGACACTTGGGTAGACTTGATTATTCTTGGGATGGTAGATTTTGACGTGATATTGGGTATGGATTGGCTTTCTCCCTATCATGCTATTCTAGATTGTCATGCTAAGACTGTCACTTTAGTGATGCCTGGTGTTCAGAGGGTAGAGTGAAAGGGTACTGGTGGTTCTTACCCTAGTAAGGTTATCTCCTACATCCGAGCCCAGAGGTTGATTGATAGAGGGTGTTTGTCCTATTTGGCCTTTATTCGGGATACTAGTGTTGAGCCATCTCCCATGGAGTCTATTACTGTGGTTCAGGAGTTTGCTGATGTGTTCCCTACTGATCTTCCTGGTGTTCCTCCGGATAGGGACGTTGATTTGGCTATTGACTTGGATCCGGGCACTAAGCCCATCTCTATTGCTCCGTATCGTATGGCTCTGGCTGAGTTGAAGGAGTTGAAGGATCAGTCGCAGGATTTGTTGAGCAAGGGGTTTATTCGCCCTAGTGTATTCTTTGTTAAGAAGAAAGATGGCTCTATGAGGATGTGCATCGATTATAGACAGTTGAACAAGGTAATTGTTAAGAACAAGTACCCTCTTCCTCACATTGATGATTTATTTGATCAGCTTCAGGGTGCGGCGTAGTTTTCTAAGATTGATTTGAGGTCCGTCTATCACTAGTTGAAGATTAGGCCATCTGATATCCTTAAGACAACTTTTCGGACTCGTTATGGCCACTATGAGTTCTTGGTGATGTCATTTGGGTTGAGTAACGCCCCTGCGGTGTTTATGGAGTTGATGAACGGGGTGTTCCATCCGTACTTGGATTCCTTCGTGATCGTGTTCATTGACGACATTCTGATATATTCCTGGACCGAGGAGGATCACGTCCGTCATCTGAGATTGGTACTTCAGACTTTGAGGGAGTAAAATTTGAACGCCAAGTTCTCCAAGTGTGAGTTCTGGCTGGATTCTGTTGCATTTTTAGGACACGTGGTGTCCAAGGAGGGGATTAGAGTCAATCTGGCCAAGATTGAGGTGGTTAAGGGCTGGACCAGACCTACTTCTCCTATCGAGATTCGGAGTTTTGTAGGGTTGGCGGGCTACTACAGACGGATTGTGTAGGGTTTCTCTTTTATTGCAGCGCCATTGACTAAGTTGACTCAGAAGACAGTAGATTTTCATTGGTCCGATGAGTGTAAGGTGAGCTTTCAAAAGCTCAAGGCTTTGTTGACTTCTGCTCCTGTATTGACTTTGCCCGAGGTGGGTATGGGTTTTACCGTATATTGTGATGCCTCCAGAGTTGGTTTGGGTGGTGTATTGATAAGGAAGGGGAAGGTTATTGCCTATGCTTCTATACAGTTGAAGGCTCATGAGAAGAACTACCCTACTCATGACCTAGAGCTTGTAGCAGTGGTGTTTGTGCTTAAGTTGTGGTGGCATTACTTGTATGGGGTTCATTGTGAGGTCTTCACCGATCATCGGAGTCTTCAGTACATTTTCAGTCAAAGGGATCTGAACTTGAGATAGCGCAGATGGCTTGAGTTACCGAAGGACTACGATATGACCATTCTGTACCATCCTAGAAAGGTCAATGTGGTGGCCGATGCTTTGAGTATAAAGGCTCCTAGTATGGGGAGTCTCGATGCGATCAATGTTGATATGAGGCCTTGGCTTGAGATGTTCAGAGATTAGCCAACAGTTTTGTCAGGTTGCAGGTTTCTAAGGAGATCGGTGGTTTGATTGCATTCATTGAGGCCCGTTCTTCCTTAGTTGAGCAGATTCGTGAGCACTAGTTTGAGGATGAGAAGTAGGGTCTCATTCGAGACAAGGTGATGAGAGGTGAAGCCAAGGAGGCTGCACTTGATTTCGATGGAGTTTTGAGGATCGGAGGTCGGATTTGTGTGCCCAAAGTAGGCGAGCTTATTAGACTGATTCTAGAGGAGGCCCATTGCTCTAGGTATTCTATCCATCCGGGGACAGCGAAGATGTATCATAATTTGAGTCAGCACTACTGGTGGTGTGGTATGAAGAGGGATATTGCAGACTTTGTGTTTAGATGTTTGACCTATCAACAGGTAAAGTGTGAGCACCAGCGGCCCAGAGGTGTGTCTTAGAGGATGCCCATTCCTACTTGGAAATGGGAGCGGATCACTATAGACTTTGTTGTGGGTTTGCCTACCACCGTGGGTGGTTATGATTCTATTTAGGTGGTTGTTGATAGGCTGACTAAGTCCGCTCATTTCATTCCAGTTCGGGTAAAGTATACGGCGTAGAAGTTAGCCCAGCTCTATATCAGTTAGATTGTTAGACTTCATGGGGTGCCGGTATCTATAGTCTCGGATCGTGGTTCTTTGTTCACCTCACACTTCTGGAGAGCTTTACAGCATGGCTTGGGTACTCGACTAGATATGAGCACATCCTTTCACCCTCATACAGATGGTCAGTCCGAGCGGACGATTCAGGTGCTTGAGGATATGCTCCGTGCTTGTGTGATTGACTTTGGTGCTAGGTGGGATTAACATTTGCCCCTAGCGGAGTTTTCCTATAACAACAGTTATCATTCCACCATTCAGATGGCTCCATTTGAGGAGTTGTATGGAAGACAATGTAGATCACCGATTGGGTGGTTTGATTCGGCTGTGATGGATTCCTTAGACACTGACTTGCTTAGAGATGCCATGGATCAGGTCCGTTTGTTTCAGAGTAGACTGTTGACTGATCAGAGTCGGCAGAAGAATTATGTCGATCGGAGAGTTTGAGACTTGGAATTCATGGAGGGTGATCATGTTTGGCTACGAGTATCACCCATGAAGGGTGTTATGCGGTTTGGAAAGAAGGGAAAGCTTAGCCCTAGATTCATTGGTTCTTTTGAGATTTTGGACCGAGTGGGAGAGGTGGCCTATAGGTTGGCCTTGCCACTTAGCTTATCAGTTGTGCATCCTGTGTTTCATTTTTCTATGCTTCGGAAGTACATCCTGGATGAGTCGCATGTGATTACACTCGATTATGTGGAATTGGGTCCTGATTTGAGTTATGAGAAGGAGCCTACCGCCATTCTTGATAGACAGCTCCGTAAGCTTAGGACTAAGGAGATTGCTTCAGTGAAGGTGCAGTGGGGTCACCGTTCAGCTGAAGAGGCTACCTGGGAGTCCGAGTCTGACATGCGTGCCAGATATCCTCAGCTTTTCGAGGCTTCATGTACTTTATTTTACTTTATGTTCGAGGGCTAACATGGTTTTTAGTGGTAGATAATGTAATGACCCTGAAGGTCATTTTTGGTATTTTTTTCAAAAGAAACGTTTTGCCCCTCCCGAGAGTTGCCTCGAGTCATGTTTGATATGTTTCCGAGCTTGGTTTTGTGAAAGTGTGAGTTAAAGTGAAGTTTTTGAAAGTTTTGAACTTTAAAGGCTTAAGTTGCCAAATTATGGTTTTTGAGGTCTTTTAGAGTTTCGGAGCACAGATGGGAATTCTGTCGATTCCATCAATTTTGGAATATGGATTTTGGCCTAGGAGAGTCGACGGAATCAATTTTGGGGCTGTATCGTGGATTTGAGGTCCTTAGTTGGAAAAATTGTGAATTTTGATCATAGGGCTGACTTTGGTCAACATTCGGAGATTCAATGCTCGGATGTCAATTCCGGCAACTCCGTTGGATTCGGGGGGATGATTTTAGGCATAGGGGTGGCCTTGGTTGAATTATTTTTAGAGATCCCGAGCTTGTTTTGAGTTGTTGAGGCTTGAGTTAGTTTTGTGGTGCTTTATCGGGTTTAGGGTCAAGGAGACCTCGAATCCGAATTCCAATGGTTCCATTGAGTCCGAAACGTCGAATTTAGTAGGGTTGTATATCTAGTTTGTGTGCACGAGGTTCCGAACAAATCCCAAAGGTCCATTCGGTGAATTTGTGTTTTTCTGTTTTTACTGCTATCTGGTGCCAGCCCTTTGGCCTCCACGTTCGCGGAGGGTTATTGCCTGCGTTCGCGGAGGTTAAGACTGGTGGCCTCCGTGTTCGCGGAGTAGCGCCCGCGTTCATGGAGGGTCTGGGTTTTGTTCTCCGCGTTCGCGGAGTATTGTATTGCTGGTCTCCGCGTTCGTGGAGTTAGTGGTCCGCATTCGCGGAGGTCATTTTTATGCCTGAATAGTGTAATTCGGGAAATGTTCCATTTTCTCCATTTTCTCCATTTTGAAGCTCTCTTGGGCGATTTTTGAAGAGAATTTTTTTGGGAATCAGTGTGGGTAAGTGATTTTAACCCTTGGTCTTGATTACCCAATGTTTTAAACATGATTTTAAATTGGAATTTGGGATTTTAAAGTGGGTTTTTGGTGATTTTGAAATAACTTCAAAAATTTGATAAAATGTGAATTGAGGACTGTCTTGAGCTTCCTTTTCAAATGGGTTTTTCACCATTGAGTCCCTATGGTATTGAGGATGATTTTATGAAAGAAATCCCAGATTCAAATCCCGTTTTCGAAATTGGATTTTGGGTTGTTTTACCTTTTCTTTTCGAATTTCGTGTTCTTGGCATTGTTAGGCCCGGATTGTGATTGGGTTTCATTATTTGATTAGATTGTGTTGCTTTGGATTGCTTACGGAAGGGAAAAGCTTCGATTGTTGATTGATTTCGATCCGATTAAGGCAAGTGAACTCTTAAAACCTTGTGAATCTTTTTGAATTTCGACTTCCTTGATTGCGTTGGGGAGTAATGGGATTGATATATGGGTGAGTTCTTGCATGAATCAATCTAATAATGACCGGCAGGGTTAATAAAATGGCAATGTGTGTGCTATTGTGATAGGCCAACGTGTGATTGGGCCATGTACTTGATATTGTTGTGTGTTGATGAATTGCCATGATAGTCTCGATGTGATTATGAACATGTTGAGTATGTATTTTGCTCATTGTGGATTATGGGACTAGACTTGAGAACTCTTGCTTATCGATTGATCATACTTGTGATGAAAGGAGTAGTGAAATGGAGACTAGGCAATTGACATCATTGATATGTTGTGAATGTTGAGATTTTGACTGTTGCTATTGATATATCGTTGATAGTGTGACGTGATTTACATTGATATGAGTTGCGTTGTGATTGTGAACACTGTCATTCTCTCATTATTTGTGTGAACACGCTTGTGTGCATTGATTCTGAGACACTATGATGATTTATGCCGATGGGAAATGGTTCCGGCGAATATATGGTCCATGTGTGGCCAATGATGATTTATGCCGATGGGAAATGGTTCTGACGGATATATGGTCCATGTGTGGCCAGTGATGATTATGCTGATGGAAAATGGTTCCGGCGGATGCATGGTCCTTGTGTGGCCCCCATGGGTTCCGGTCTGAGATTCAGCAGATGTGTATCGTAGGACAAATATGCATTCTCTATTTAGCATTGTATGGTCTGATCCTTGCTATTGTGGTGCTATGTGGTGCCCTATGACTTTGAGATTTACTTGTTGATACTGAGTTGGACTTCCTTGTTGAATTGTTGTTGTACTATTATTGAACCGTTGTTGAACTGTTGTGAACTTGTATTAGTTGAACTGAGATTGGTAATCTGTTAGGTTGGGCTGAGTTTCTGTGCAGGTTGTAGTTATCGGAGGTTTGGTTGGAAGTCAGTCGTGATTCTTCTAGATTTGTTTCATTTTATTAGTTGATTATCTGGGTACCGTGTTGTTCGGTACTCACCCTTGCTTCTACACTTGTGTAGGTTTCGAGCCAGGGCAGTGATCTAGTTCTCTCTCTTCTCTTACTCCGAGGCTCGTTAAGGACACTTTGAGAGGTAGTTGTTTGCTGCCGGTGATCTCTCTCGATTTTTTTTCCTTTTGCTTTGTTTCTATTTGAGATACAAAGATTTTGAGACTTGTACCTTTCTATTTAAGTACTGTATTAGAGGCTTGTACATGTGACAACCAGTCTTTGGTTGGTTTTGTTTAAGTTGAAGTCTTCCGCTTTAGTTATCTCCTTTGTTATTTGTGTTATTTCTTCCGCTTGTTGGGTATTAGGCTGACTTGTTCCGGTGGGATAGGACAAGTGCCATCACACTCGGTTTTGAGTCGTGACATATATCTAGTAAAGAGTTCATGTATCTGAGTTAAGATTATATGTATCTATGAGAAAAAAAATTTAATGCTAAAAAAAGGAAGAATTTTGAAATTTTTTACCTTTTTTTTGGATTAATGATAAGATAGATACTCTACAGTCGTGATTTATTCCTAAATTCGTGTGTTTCACTTACATTCCATATTTAGATATACATAATTATATGTATATGCTTACTATGTATTTGAGATACATGTTTTTGAATATAATGTATGAAATTGATACTTGATACATCAAATTAATACTAGATACATATAAAAGATACATGAAATTAAAATTAGATCATATAAATAGATACATGAAATTAATATTAGATCATATAAATAGATACATGAAATTAATAGTAGTCACATATAACAAATACACGAAATTAATTAATACTAGATACTTTTGTGATACATATGAATGTACTTGTATGATACTCATGTATCTAAGTGTTTAGTTTGTTGGATACATCATATATTGATAATAGATACATCAAATTAATGAATTTATTATTTTAAGAGTAATAAAATGAAATTAATCAAATTACATGACCAAGATATACATGTTTTTGTCTTTTATTAATAATATTAATAAATTTATTATTTCGAAGAATAATAAAATAAAATAAATTAAACATAGATACACTCCTTGATTTTCGCCTTATATTAAGGGATTTGATAAATTTAAATTTCAGAATTAATTGTCCATGTATTATGAAAATCCTCAATTACTCCTCTAAATAATGAAATCAGTTACAACCAATTAATTTAAACAAATATAATACGTATCTCGATTTTAAAATTCGGCAGATACATGTATCTCGCGAATTTAAACTCATGTATCAATTAGTTTTTAGTGCTAAGGACGAAAGTAATCTTCTTTTTCTATACATTAAGGACTATTTGGATAAGATGATATATATATAAAGAACCAAAATAGTTCAATTTCTATACATCAAGGACCATTTTAGTCATTTTCTCTCTTCGTATGTTACCCCTAGTGTAGCCTTGCCAAACTAAAATAAAGGCCTTTTGCGGTAATAATAAGAGATGCTAAAATGTTTATTAGTCATTAAATTTTTTCTTTTGTATATCTATAAGATCGCGTATATTTAGAAAAGTGCCGATAAAGATAATCTTTATTGCTTCAAATGTCACAGGCTATAATTAATGCCTATTATTTAATGATAATTATAATGGCTGATAAGTTCATTTTCAAAATGGTTCGGTTTTCCTTTTTAGCATCTATTATTGCCGCGGTAAATCATATTAAATTATAGCTAAAAGTTTTGTGCTTTAATGGCTAATTTCTTTTCAGCAATAAAAGTGACTGCTAAATTCATTTGAAATTGTCTTAATTTGCTTTTTTAACATCCATTTTTATTGATAGTATCGCTAATTATATTGCTGTAAGAAGTCATATGTTTTAACAAAATAATCGTTAGTGACAATTATATTTGCTGCTTAATTCATCTCGAAAATAACTTAATTTACACTTCTAGCGTTCAAGACGTAGTGCCCAACTTAAAATAATGAAATATGAGAAATAATATACTCAATAGTGAGATAATAATTTTCTTAATTAGTCAGTAATACATTATCCCGAAAATACTTTCGATACTACGAAAATATAATGTCAAATCTTTAAAAACAAGGGTTTACATAACATGAGAACAACTTTAGTATAATTAATTGTGTTGGTGTTTATACATTTTAATATTAAAATTAAAATATTAAGTGTATATGTTAGTGGGTATAAGTTGACTAGAATGTAGTCATCATTATGGTGTAACTGTTGTAACTACTATTGTCATGATCTACCACTAATTCCACTCATTAATCTTTGTAACTCATGTAACCTCTAAACCATTCATTTATCTACATTATTATCCACATTATTCATATTCAATACAAGGAAGAATTGCTCACCTATAAATAGTGGTGTTTCTTCCTTTGTGAAGGGTATCTCAAAAGAGAAGATGAGAAGTGAAGTGTGGAAAAATATTGTAGTGTGCAGTGAGGTAAGTGTAGTGAAAGAGAGAGTTGAAACAAAGAAAATATTCTAAGTCTTCAACTATATTCACTATACACAAGAGAGTAATTATACGTTGAAGAAGGTGTTTCTTATGTGGAGCTTTGGACTCTTCAATTAATCCGGAATTGTTTTGAATTGTACGACGTTGTTGGGTTGTTGTATCCTGGAGGGGACAAGTCAAGAGTGATACTGCTGGATCGGTATAGAATATGCCGCAGTAGGCTTGAATTTCCTTAAAGAGAGCGAGACATCCGCGCCTCAGCCTAAAGATTTATTTATTCAGTTTTTTGTTCATTTTATTTTCAACTTTAATTTATTGTTTTGTGGTATATTACACCAACAAATTGTTTTGTAGGTGATGTATGTAGCAGTTTCTTCTATGCTTTTAGGTACTATGAATGGAAATTAAAAGAAGTAGTTAATTATCCAGTGACATCATTTATTAGATAATACTAATAATTAATAGTTAACATAGAGACATGACCTTTTATACTTTCTCCATATGATATGAGTAATAGGGCATATTTATTTTGGTCAAAATGATATTTATTAACTCTAAAGTGGTGTGTAATTAAATTGCTGAATATTTAGTAACTGCATTTGTAGACCATTAACAAGGCTGAGAAGGGTTGAAGGTGTGATGGAAGCTTGAAGTCTTCCTGAGGTAGGAAGAAGAGTATTATAGCATTAGCATCAATTGGGAGATCAACTTTTGCAACAATTGGAGAATTAGATAATGCAGTTGACACAAGCTGTGGTATGCCTGGCTGTGAAATATCAAAATGTAGCACCAATGTTGCCCCCAGAATCTGTGACCATTGTTAAAGAAACACCCACAGGTACAACAGGGATTCCGAGGCCTGGAGGATTTCCTGTCGCGGAGCAAGCCAACGTTCCATTTTGAATTCGAACACCCACTCCAATTCCATGGACTACACGACTCGTAGTGATGAAAACAAGAATAATTAAGCAAATAACAGGCAATTTTGAAGACACATTCTCAATGATTTTGAAGATTGTTTAATTTTTCTTGTGTTTAGACAAGTTTACGATATCCCTTTATATAGTGGTTAATTTACGAGAGGTACGTAGATATGTGTGGCTAATTTCGTCCATGGTCAAATGTCAATATATCCCTCACATGAGATTTATCATGAGTTAAGTTGAAAATAGAGAATTCACTATCATAGGAATGCAAGAAATATTATTTATTTTTCTTTGTAAAAACTATCTCAATCATGCTTTAGATATTGTTGAAATATAGTATCAAACTTTAAAAACAAGAATTTATATAATGTGAGAACAATTTTCTTATTTTTTGATGTTTCTATAAGAAAAAATATACTTTATGTTCTTTCACACTTTGGGATATAATGACCTAATAAATGTGTTGTTTTCATATTAGAATGATATAATATGTTTCTTGGTATTTTTCTTTATCAAAAGGAACCAAAAGAAAAAGTGAGTGCACGAGTTAATTTTACAAAGTAATCATCATTCATTATAACATTACTATTATTAAAAACAATAATTTATCTTATTTAATGACTCAATAATTGAATGAAAAGATATCTTTACACCTTAACATTGAATTACTTAATATGTGTATTTTACTTATTTAAATTCTCACTTAATTACTTTTATATCTGTTTATTTATGGTCTTCGTATGTAACTCCTAGTATAGCCTTGCCAAACTAAGCTTTGAAAATCATCACTTGTATGATTTTTTTTTTCTCACGCCTCGTATTCACATTTATATACATAAAAAATATATGTAGAATAAAGAAGAAACTTTTCATTTATTTTGAAAGAGACTAATCCTTTGGGGCGGCTAAAGCCTAATTAAAAATTTACAAATCAAAATGAAGGGAGTGTGTCTATCAACCAAGTAAATGTCAACTTCTTCTAAAATACAAATACATATAGTAAGGTATTGCGTGAATCACTTAATAATATTTGTAATGATCCGATTGGTCATTTTTAGAAATTTTCATGAAATTACCATTTTGCCCCTCCCCTCCCGATATCGATCCCGAGTTTTTTCTGATTGAGTTTTGAAAGTTGATTTCGAACTTTGAGGAAAAAGTTGAGAATTTTGTAAGTTTTGTCTTTGAAAGGCTAAAATTGCTTAAAAGTGATTTTCGATGTCTTTTGGAGTTTCGAGTGTCGGAATGGAATTTCGTCGATTCCATCAGTTCTTGAATGTGGACATTGGTCTACTGAAGTTGTCGGTTCCAGATTCAGAGTCTGTTTGAGGATTTGAGGTCCTAAGTTGAAAAATTGTGAAAATTTAGCCTTTGGGTTGATTTTGGTCAATATTCAGGGTTCGGATGCTCGAATCGAAATTCCAAGAGTTCCTTTGGATTCAGGGAATGATTTTAGGCCTAAGTGAGGTCCTGGTTGATTTTTCAGCGGTTCCAAGCTTGTGTTAGCCTTTTTAGGCGTTATGTTAGTTTCTTGTGGCTTTCACGGATGTCGGGTCAATGAGACCTCATATTCATGTTTCGACGGTTTCATTGAGTCCAGAACGTCGAGTATAGTTTATTAGCATATATGATTTGTGTGTAGGGGTTCTGAAACGAATCCCGAGGGTCCTTTCGATGTTTTGAGAGTTGGCTGATTTTGTTGATGTGTGTGTTCTGGTGTACCTTGCAATCGCGAGAGATGGCTCGCTTTTGCGAAGGGTCAATTTTTGTTGACCTTCGCATTTGCGAATTAGGACCTTTAATTCACTTTCGCGACCTTCGTGTTAGTGAAGGATGGTTCGCGATCACGATGGTCCCAACTTTTGCGGGGTTCGCTTAAGCGAAGTCATGATCGCAAAAGCTACATTAGAGAGGGGTTTAGACCTACAAATTTTGGGGTTTTAGCCTCATTTCCCATTTTTTAACATCAAAACTTGAGACTTTGATTGGCAAATGGCAAGGTGTTCAAGAACTTGAGTTCTAAACTAAGATGGTGATAATGAACTGATTTTAATTCTTTTTTCAAAATGATTTTCACCGATGAATTCCAAATGCCTTGGGTAACACTTTCAAGTAAAAATTTTCGGATTTAAATCTCATTTTCGTAATTGAGTTTTTGAGTTGATTGAACCATTTTTCAAAGTGTGTGGAGTTGGGTATTGTTATTTCTGGAATCTTATTGTGATTACTTGATTGAAATAGATTGTGTGGCTTTGGACGTTGTTCGGGAGGAGAAGACTATAGTTTTGGATTGACTATTTGATTTAATTAAGGCAAGTGATCTTCTAAACCTTGTAAATCTAGTAGAATCATGTATTTCCCTTGACTGTGTGTGTTGGGGAGTAATGAGAATCATGAGGTGATGGATTCATTGTTCCACTTGATTAATCTTAATGAATAAAAAATGGATTAATGAAAGGACGGCGTGTTGATCATAATGCTTTGTGAATTGCCTTATTGTGGCCCCTACGATTGATTGATGAAATGCTTTGATGGTATGAATTTGGACTTGAATTACTTGAATTGTTATCTCTTTCTTATGGTGTGAAATCGCTTAATTATATTGATTGTTGTATACCGTGATGAGACATGTGAAATGAAGCCGAAGGGAAATGGTTCTGACTAGTGATATTATGCAGAAAGAAAATGGTTCCGACAAGAGATGTGATATATAGACGAAGGGAAATGGTTTCGACTAGTGATATGATATAAAGCCGATGGGAAATGATTCTGGTTAGTGATATTGTCTCGAAGGGAAATGGTTCCGGCAAGAATTGACTATTGTGATTTGATGCATTTTGTTGACACCCAATTTTGACTCTCATTTCTTCTAATTCATTATCTTCGAGCTTCTAAATTAATAATGTATTAAATTACCTTTTTTCACAACTATTTTTACTACAACGACTATTTATCATTACTATTGTTATCGTTATGTCACAATTCTATTATTACTACTAAAATTGTATGTTTTTATTATTAAAATTATATTATCACTTTTTACACTTTTTTTAATTTTAATAATCGATTTTCATCATCTTACATCAAGTTTCGTACTTATTAAATTAATTATAAATTCATATTTTGTATTTATATTTTATATTAGCATGAGGTCGTAATATTGATATTTTTATTATGTAAATTATTAGTTGTCATCTTTAATATATATTGTATTACTTATTAAGTTAGAAGCTCAAAATAATTTAAAAAAGAAGAAAGGAAAAGACCATAAATATATCAGTCCTTTCAATTTCTAAAAAAATATTGAAATACCCGAAATGCCCCCTATGAGTTTTAAATCAATTAGGGCTCCACTATGTTAATAAAAAGAATTCCCAGCAGCCTCCTCTCTCCAACGTTCCTCTTTTCCTCCTCTTTTATTTCCAGAAAAGCTCCAAGCTTTGCCATTCATGGACAGAAGTTGCCGCTCCATTTTCGTGCTATGACTACATTTATCACGTGAAGCTTACAAACCTTGAGAAAAGCTTCAAACGTTCAGATTTTGAAGAGATTCTTTTGACCAATTTCGAATTTGAAACTCAAAATCCCGCCCAAACTAAGAGGGGGAGATCCGAGGCTTAAAAACGCCCCAGTTCGCTGTCCCGAAATAGGTCAGTGACATCTAGTCCTCTTTGTTTTTTTAATTCCATGAGATATGGACGAATTTGTATTTTAATGTGTTGCGGACTTACTGTTAGTTTCATTTCAGTAACTTTTGCGTTTTGGCATTATGATGAATAAATTTAACTTAGTTGATCATTGATTCTAAGATTCACTGAATGTTCACTGTTTTATTAAAATAAAAGATGTTAAAGTATTTTGAACATTGTTTTATTTTAGAAATCATGTTTCCAGGACTCTTTTTTTTTTTAGGTAGTAAATTCTTTGGAAAGTATGCCTTGCTTGAAGTTTGACAAATGAGTAAATACTTAAGTAATATATATTCCTCTGTTTTGCGATAATGTTAAGCCTTTAGAAACCATGTATGGTTTCCTTTATGTTTTGCAGGAGTACCACATCTTTATAGTTGATTAAGATAAAATGACATGTCCTAAATTTTATATTTCGATATCCAACTTGTAATAGCTGCACCTTTCCTCTGTTTCAATTTTATTTTTGTGATCAAATGTTTTGTGTGCTCTAAGATTTTATGCGTCAAGAGTGGTTTTTGCTTATTTTAGACATTGAAAATAGTGTTTAAAAAAATGTTTGAGTCTTCTTTGAGAATTGAGGCCATTTTTCCCATCACGTTTTAGACATTATGAATTAAGGAATAGGTTCCGATTTAAGTTGGGATATTAACATGATATTAGTTCTTTTCCTTCTCATTCTTAGTTAACGGTCATTTTATGCCTTCATGATAAGAAGTTCACATCCAGAATGTTGTGTTCAAAGCTCTCAAACTAATGCTTAAATAATTTAGCTAATGTGTAAAAATTGAAATTTATGTGAAACTTAGATGTCATGTCTACTGTATGTGTTGCCTAGCTCTTTTTCTATTTCAATATCTGATAAATGAAAGTATAATAACAACCCCTTTTCATCCTTGTTCAATAAATATAGAGCATGAAACATGTGTATGTATTCAAATAACTTAAAATTATATCTTTGGTCTTTAAATGTTGTTTGAACACTGGTCATTTAGCGATATTTGTTATAAATCCTTGTGCATCTTAAGTGATACAATATTGGTTTGAATTCTTACCTCTTTTGGTTCTTTATCGTTAGTATAAAACTTATCGTCTAGTCTCTTTACCCTCTCTTTACTTGCATGAACTTCGGGAGCAAAAAATGGAGTCCCAATTCAAGACTCTCGCAAAATTAGAGTCTCATGGACTCATTACCATCATACCCGCACATGGAGTGTTTACCACATCCTAGACTATTCGAATAGCAACAAAAGCAAGCAAAACGAGTGAAACTCACCATATATTTTTTTTATCGATTTTTCTTTACATGGGAAACCTGCTTGTGTGTTTTGTGTATTTTTAAGTTTCATATAATTCGTAATAGCTACCAGTTAGTAATTAGGCTCTAGCATCCTTCCTTTAGTCATTGATAATTTTTATTATCTCATAGTAGCTTTTCACTTCTAAAACTTTTTTTTTAAAAAAAGAAGGGGAACCAACTTTCATTTAAGCTTAAAACGTTTCAAAGTGTGCTACTACAAGTACAAATCTTTTTAATATTATTTTCAGATTTTTAATAATAAACTTTTGATCAAGTAAAGTTATTTCAAGCAAATGATCTTTTTCTGAAGCCGATTCTTTCCAAATACAAAAGAGTTTTCAAATGTTAAAATATTTTTCAACTTACGGCTTTTTCAATTTCTTTAGCGCTCACTTTCTTTTAAAACTAATTAACCAAAGTTTGGCCGGTAATTGTTTTTAACGAATCTTAAAGGATGCTTAACCACTTCCCTTTAGGATAACTAGAACCCTTATCTAGAATCTTATGTTTAGTAGACCTTAAAATGAAGTTAACTTTAGCATCACTTAGTTAATTATTTAGGTGTCCTAATTAGCCTTTAAAAATAATTAGGTGGCGACTTCTTAAGTTAGTTAATAATTTGAAAATCACCAAAATGTTGTACACTATTTGACGCGAGTTAAAATGGGGTATAACACATTTTGACACTTGTGATTGATCTACTTGTTACTTATGATTGACATACTTAATACGTGTTAGTTGTTAAATTGTGATTATTGAACTGTGTGGTTAAGCCTCGTATATATGTAGCAGTTTCTTCTATGCTTTAGACATAATAATATATATAGCAAGTTGAATGGCATGATCCTTGTTTTAGGTACCATGAATGGTGGAAATTAAAAACAGTTAATAATCCAGTGACACCATTTATTAGATAATACAAATATAACAATAGTTAACATAGAAACATCATGACCTTTTATAGTCACTCCAAAACGAGTCATGAGTGGCACCCACACTTAACCTTCTAGATGGGCGAACCAACGAATCCAAACCTCAATTTTTATTAATTGTTCAACAACAAAATACAACCATAATGCGGAAGATCAAAACTTATTAAAGTAAACAATAAAAGAAACCTCTAGACTCTATTACATATTATCCCCAAAACCTGAAAGTCATCACATCAAGGACATCTAATCTCTAAATACTAAGTCTAAGAGTATCAAATACACCGAAAACTATGGACATCATGCCATAACCGAGAGAATCCAACACGAGCTAGAATGAATAGCTCACCCTGGAACCTGATGTGCTGGAGAATGGCTAGAATTGAAGGCGAGTCGAAGTTGCTGTTACACTCACTACACTCCACAAAAGGAAAACGAAGGACAATACAAGTAGAGATCAGTACAGGGCAACATGTACTGAGTAGATATCATCGGCCAACTCAAAATAGTAACTAATATGCATAAAGTAATAATCATGAAATCAACTATAGCACTTAGCAGGTGACAAGCAATGAACATGATGATCAAGTGACAACAACAACGAAGCAAGTACATAATCAGTCCACAATATCAAGAACACACATGAGGACTCAGACCTCCACACCACACTCTTCTGGGGAAATGAGTTCTTTGAGATTGAGTATATTAAGTTAATTTAATATGTTTTCAATTTAATGTTACCGTGCCGAACGTGGCACCCGATCCAATAATATCGTGTCGGAACTTGACACTCAATCCAATAATATCGTGTCGGAACGTGACACCGGATACAATTACACCGTGTCGGAACGTGACACTCGATCCAATAATACGGTGTCGGAACGTAATTACACCGTGTTGGAACGTGACACCCGATCCAATAATACCATGTCGAAACGTGACACCCGAACCCGATCCAATAACACCATGTCGGAACGTGACACCCGATCCAATTATATCGTTAATTCATTTGTTATTCTTTATCATCTCTTTTCACTTCCTTAACAATATTTCATTAAGCCTTCTTTATTCAAGGCATCATTTTAAATAAACAAGTTCAGAATTATGAATTTCGCTGTGTTGGGATTACAGACCAATCACAACAACACATGAATTATCCAAACCACAACAATCAAGTACATAGAAAATTTCACAATATCACTCAATGACTATCAATCATTATTAAGAGTCTATCTATCACATAGAATAAACCATAACCTACCTCAACCGAAGAACCGAAGTCAAGCAAACTAATTTCCCAATGATTTTCCTTTCCTCAATGCCTTCGAACGCTTTCAATCTATCAAGTATACAATATTCGTAAGTATACATGCTCAATTCTATAATCAAGTTTCAACCGTGATCTCATTTAATAGGTTAAATCCTATATTTCTTAAATTCAAGCATAGGGTTAAGTCTTAATTCCTCCAAATAACAAATTCTAATGATATTAATATAATACGATACACCTAATATTTAATTACCTATCTCAATATATCAAAACTTAAATTATAATGAGATAACAAAATAAAAAAGAAATCCAAAATCAACCCAAACTATATGAAACAGTACTTTACCTGCATACAAGGACTAAGCAGAACCTAATTATTTTTTTAGCAATTTGTTCCTATCTAATATTTTCCCATTATTAGTTCATCACTGGCTATCAATGTAGCATAATTTGCCAACTCAAACTTGTCCCTTCTAAGGACCCATTCCAACTTAATACTCAATTTAAGTGTTAATTTTGTTCCTCCCACCAATGAGAACTGACGCCACACATATGTTAACCCTTTCACTAGACAATATAAAGCAACAACAGTTGACAGCGAGATGAATTAAGCCACCACAATTCAATAATAAACGTTTAGCCAAAATTCTTACCTCAAGGAAGGGCGTCCTCCTCCTATGGCATATGATCTAACGTCGCACGCATTGTGGGGTTCCCACAAATAATATAACCCTAGATGGGCCAAGTGGTATAGGGCATTAAATAAGTTATAATTTACATAAATATCATAGTGTAAGACTGAAATTACCTTCTATCCCTATTCTTTTTCTAATTACACAAATCTCATGATTTTTAGGCGTTTCGGATACATAAATAAGGATCCGGATACATTATTGTTGATACATTATGTATCCATCTGTTGCGCTTATTAAGGAAAAAAAAACTGAAAATCAAATTAAGATCCCATAATATCCATCTGTTGCGCTAATTAAGGGAAAAAAAACTTAATCAAATTAGGATCCCATAAATTGTGCTATTCCATATCAACGATTCAGTCATTTAGCGTAAAGGAACCAAAAAATTTAAAATTCAAATTTCTTCTTCCTGTTCATCGTTCTCTCTGTTTCATGCATAGCCGAAAATTTCATAAAATACATAATGAATATTTCGATTAGTACAAGTTTTGAATGATACACCAATGACCATTATTTTTGTATCAATAATTTCACATAATTACAAAACTCCACACATGATACAAAAATGCCCACCAGTTGAACATGATACAAAAATTGTCCAACCCTTCAACATGATACAAACAAAGGAGTACAGTTTAATTAGTAACTTGCCATTTATCTTATGTTTGTATCTGATACTGTTATACCTCATTTTAACTGGCGTCAAAATAGTGTACAATATTTTGGTGATTTCCAAATTATTAACTAACTCAAGAAGTCGCCACCTAATTATTACGGTGAATTAGGGCACCTAAAATTGATTAAAGTCATTATCTAAAGTTAACTTCATTTTAAGGTTTAATAAGCATAAGATTCTAGGTAAGGGTTCTAGTTATCCTAAAGGGAAGGAGTTAAGCATCCTTTAAGATTCGTTAAAAAATGATTACCGGCCAAACTTAGGTTAAAAAGAAATATAAAATGTAGTATTAAAAGCTTAAGTGAAAATTAGTATTTATTAAAACTTGAATGATTAGCCTTAGGAAAGAAAAAGTTAAAGAATAAAACTTTGAAATATACAACTTTATATATAAAGACCTAAAAAGTGAAATAAAACTCATTATAACCTTAAAGGTATTAAATTAGTTAAAACTTGATTTTTCTTTTATGCAAGCAAAAGCTTGTATAACTCGCCGGGTTTTTCTTTAAAAATAAAAAATAAAAGGGAGGGCCGAGTCAAATGTTTTTAAAAAATCTTTTCATGAGATTAAATTAGCAAAAAGAGATCTTAAAACTAAAGAGATCGAATACACCTTTTTTTCTTCTTCTTTTTTTTGCATTAACAAGATAAAAGTTTTATCCACTTGAAAGCCTTTTATCTTCAAATCTGCCGGCCCAAAGTACCCCAAGTAGAGTTGTGCTTTAAACTTTAGATATCGATATTTTACTAAAAATTTGTATTTTTAAAATATAAACAAAAGATGTACTCAAAAACTGCCCCTTTTAAACACACAAGATGCTTCACTTTGAAGCTCAAATATTTATATTTTTATTTTTTAACCTTAAAAAAAAACTGCTCTTGAAAAGTATTAGAAAAAGTTGTGTTTTAAGACTTTAGTTTATCAAAAGCATAATTTATAGGTTGATACATATCTATTTAAGAAAAGGTCTGCCTCCTTTGCAAAGTTATATCTTCTTAATCCAACAAACGAGTTAAGCAACAAGATGAACTTAATTAAAAGAGGATTATATTAAGTCAAATTAATATACTAAACCCAATATCTAAGGGATGGGAAGGTGAGTGACTATGTCTTGCTAACATTCTTAGTTAATTCGCACAAGTTCAAACATAAATTAAAACAAGCATACATATAAGTGCAAAATAGTATGTAAAACATTAGTCAAAAGATAACGCCATGTAGGTATGCATATGAAACAATATAAAGCTTCGAGATGAGGAGGAGGTGTTGGATTTTTCTTTTGGAACGAGTAAATCTCTCTAGACACGAGCAAAACTACATATGTCGATCGCTTCTCTGTTTTGGACAGAGATGGAGTCATACACAACTCCAAACGCACTCCCGAGTGTACATGTATAATAGAGAGAAAAAAAGATTAGTAAGGCGATTTAGCATTAAATGATATTCAATATAAAAATAGACCAAGTAAAGTCATACAATAAATATGCCATCCCGGAACCAAGATTTACAAACATAAATTTTGCAGTAGGCGACCAACTAAATATAACCAAATCGCATGTATTTTGGAGCGCATGCCAACATGAATAACCAACTCACAACACTTCAAATTTACACATGCTATATATATATATATATATATATATATATATTATGGCTGGCAAGGGGACCGGGACAGCCCGTCCCGTCCCGGTACCGGCTCGAGACCCGTCTCGCCGGTCCCGGTCCCACGTGTCGAAGCGGGATAGGGGATAGGGGGATAGGGGGACGGGTAGCGGGACGGTTCATGATTTGGTCCCGGTCGACCCGTCCCGGTCCCGTCCCCGTCCCGTTTTTTTTTTTTTTGAAACTTTGGAATTTATCCGTTGGGGACCGTTGGGGCAACGGCTAGTGGGCCCCCCAACGGATATGTTTGATTTTTGGGAGTCCCAAACACCCCCCTACCACTCCTACTCTTTAATCTTTTATTTTAACCCTCAAGTTACCTAAAATACACTTTAGTCCACTCTTTATATTATAAATACCCCTTTATCCTTCTTTTATTTCTCACAAATTATCTACTCTCTCAATTCTATATTTTATATTCTCTCATTCTTGAATCTTGATTCTTGATTCCACTTAATTCTCAATTCTCAATTCTAAATTTATATCATAATATTTATATTTCAATTAATATCATAATATTTATAATTCAATTATTTTATATTTTATATTGTTGCTATCAAGTATTGAAGCTACAACTTACAACTTTCGATAATACATTTGGTTGGAGCAAGCTTCAAGAATTGGTTATAACCGTCTGCTATTAACGCAGACGTTTGGTACATTTGTTCCATTTCTTTATTTATACATTTTTTTCACAATTAGTTTTTGTGTTATTAATATTTATATATTACATTTTACATTTTATTAAATATGAGTTCTAATAAAAAAAATACCGGTAAGGAAAAAATAGCAACCGTTGTTTCCAATTTATTTAATTTTCTTAAAAAAAGTAGTAAGGAAAAAAATAAAAGTAAATGTGGTGGTTCTTCTTCTAAATCAATGCCTAGAGTTAGAATTAATACAAATGATTCTACTTTTGTTGATGATACTTCTTTCACTCCTTATTATAATATAGATACAAATGTTGAAATTGATCATGAATCTTTAGAACGACGTTTTAATAATCCTAATGTTGATGAAAATTTAGATGATGAAGTACAAGTTGATTTGGAAGAAGATGAATTAGATGAAACACCTACCAGTCCGGCGACGGAAGCTCCAACACAAACTACATCTCCAACTGAGGAAGATAGTCAACTCCCCCACCCCTCCCCCCTTGTACCTCCGACAAGGGGAAAGGTGAAGTATCAACGCCCTAAAACTTCTGTTGTGTGGCAATTTATGACTTTAGATACTGTAAACTCTCTTGCTATTTGTAATAAGTGTAAACAAGCATTTATACATAGAGTCGGTGGAGGTCAAGGTGGGACGGGGGGTTTAAATAGACATTTGCTATCTTGTAGACCGATTGAATATAAGGCGGCCAAAGCTCTAGCCGATAAAAAAAAAGGAATTCAAATTGATGATGATGATATTAATTCTAGTGTTTCTCAATCGGTAGAGTGTTCTAACATGGTTCAAAAAACATTGGATCCTTCTAACCCCGGTGGTCCAATTACACAACGTAAATGTAATAAAGAAAGAGATCGCGAAAATTTAGCTAAGATGGTTTCTGTTTGTGGTTTACCTTTTGGTTTTCCTTCACATCCCGGTTTTATTGAATATATTCAACAAAGTTATAATCCGTCTTTTAAAGGTGTTTCAAGAAATACAGTTAAATCTGATGTTTTAGAATTTCAAGGTAAACATTGTCAATATCTTCGTTGTTTATTTAGCATATTAGATTGTAGAGTGTCTATACTTCTGATATAGGTCGTAGTGTTAATGGACGTGATTATTTAACTGTCACAGCCCATTGGATTGATCATAACTGGAATTTGCAAAAAAGAATCTTAAGTTATAAAGAATGTGTAGAGAAAAAAACTGGTGCTTATATAGCTTCAACTGTTTTAGGTATTTTAGATTTTTATATGCTTTGTGATAAAGTGATGAGTGTCGCATTAGATAATGCCTCTAATAACACCAACGCTGCTGCTATGTTAAAAACTAGACTATGTTCTATTGATAATAACGCTTTCCATGTTAGATGTGCTGCACATATATTAAATTTAATTGTACAAGATGGTATTTCATTATTTGATTGTGGTTGTATGAAAATAGAATATGCTGTTTTATGGATTTTTTATGCTCATAGACCTACTAGAATTAGGGAATTTAACGAGCGTTGTGTACTATGTAATCTTACACCACGAAAAGTTCCAAAACATCTTAAAACTAGGTGGAATTCTTTTTATGAAATGCTTTCAGTTGCTTATGAATATCAACGACCCATACAAATGGTTTTTAATGCCCATAATTCTGACCCACTAGAAAGAATTTGTGATGAAGATTGGATAGAAACCAAAGAACTATTGGATTTTCTAAAACTTTTTTATAATGCTACAACCATGTTTTCTGGAGTTTATTATCCTACTATTTCATCAGTCTTAGTAAATATTTGTGCTATTTCAATTCAATTTCAAACATACAAAAAAATTGAAAAATTTAGACCGTCAATTGAGCTATGATTGAAAAATTTTAAAATTTTTTTTTCCTATTCCTCAAAATTTTTTAACTGCGACTTTACTTAACCCTCAATATAAATTACGAGGTGTACAAGGACTTGTTCAAACTTTTTATGATACTTTAGAAATTTTACCGGAAGAAGTTCCAAGTTGTGGATTTTGTAAGTCTAGCATAAAAGTGCAAGCCAAAATTTTATATGAAAAATATAAAACTATGGAAATTAATGAAGGAGTTGTTGCTCAAACTTCTAATGCTATCAACAATGATTATATTGATAATTATATACTTGGTTTTCTTGGTCTTAATTCTACTAACCGTGATGATTTTGAAGAATATCTTAATCAGTGTTTGGAAATAGTTACCGACGAGCAGGGCAACGTAAAAGTATTAGATTGGTGGAGGAAACGTGGTAGTGCATTTCCAACTCTTAGCAAAATGGTTAGTGATGTTCTAGCTATTCAAGCTTCATCAGTTGTTTCAGAGGCTGCTTTTAGTGCGGCAAGGTTTCAAATTGGAGATCACAGACATTCATTGGCTGAAGAAAGCTTGGAGTCATCAGTTTTATTTAGAGACTGGATCAATGACGAGAGAAGAAATTATAATTTGCCGAAGTTAAGCGCCAAACAAGACTCTTATTTTAATTCAATATTTGGATGTAGTAGTGACGATGAACTAGATGCACAAGAGTTTCAAGCATCATTGCCAACACCGGAGGATGTTACCGTCGATTTGATACAAGAGTTAGAAAAAAGTTTTATTGGACAATACATATATTAGATTTACATACGAGAACTAATTGAAACAGAACCCTTCCTAGAAGGTGGCTACGTAGATTAGTTACTCATGTAATATTTGTTACAAATATTAGATTTACATACGAGAACTTTTTGAAACAGAACCCTTCCTAGAAGGTGGCTGCGTAGATTAGTTACTCCTCTAATATTTAATTTGTAAATTGTAACTTGTAAGTTGTTAGTTGCAATTGAATTTTATTTGAATAAATTTAAAGGCTTTATTCAAGTCTTTTTTATACAACTATTGTGTTGCATTTAAATTTAATACTTTACTTATCAAAACTTACTTCAAAATTTGAAATTTGAATTTTGAAAGTTAAAAGATGAAATTTGAATTTTTCAAAACTTAAGCATTTTAACTTAGCTAAAAAAATAATATTCAAAACAATAAAAATTAAAAATGTCATTCAAAAAAAATATAACTTCAAAACAATTAAATAAATACAAAAAAAATAAAAATCCCGTGTCCCGTCCCGTCCCGTCCCCTAAAACACTGTCCCATCCCGTTAATCTAGTGGGACGGGATGGGACTTATATTTATCCCGCGAATCCCGGCCCGGTTCATCCCGGGTCCGATTGAATTCCGGTCAAACCTCGACCCGTCCCATCCCGTCCCCCTATGTCCCGTCCCGGCATTCCTGTCCCCGTCCCCTTGCCAGCCTTATTATATATATATATATATATATATATATTTATATATGTATATATGAAATTTGAAGAACACCCGTACACACATGTACACTAACAGAATGACAAAGAAATCTTAAAACTCATATTTTATGGGTATAGAAAGAAGAGTCAAGCTGCATTTGAGACATTTGGACAATCAAATGTTACATTTTGTCATAAACAATTGATCTGCCCTTTATTTTATTTTTTTAACTAAAACACAACAAAACTATATCTTTAAAACAAAATTTTTACATTGGAATATATGAGCTGAAAACTCTTATCACATAATCATCTTTCTGGAAAAAAAAATAATAATTCAAGTAGTCATCTAATCATGAAAACAAAATAGTTATTAAACTCGACGTCTGAAACATGAAGAGGAAATAGTTTTCAGTTGTAGATATAAGATTAGTCGCAAGACATGATTTCTAAGAGGGAGGTACTAACTCCTACATCCATTTTTAATACAAACAAAGGAAATGAAACAAAATTATGAGTAATCTACTGCTCAAAATTCACAGTGTAAAAGAGAAACAACAATATGAACAAACATGCCATAATATGAAGCTCCTAAAACGTGATTACTAACAACGAAATAAACGGATTCGAGTAAGATTTTCACCTGTTTCGGAGCAGCAAACTGGAGTTCTTTTTATCTCGGATCTACCCTCGAACTTGTGCTACTTCGGCCTCAACCACACACAAGAATCCAGATAATGAGAGATCGGATATTTCCGAGAGTAATAGAGGTGTTTTAGGGCTGTTTTGTTGTATATTTTTGGCTGAAAATCGACTCCAAAAATATGTCCCGAAATGGATGCAAAGGTTGGTATTTATAGAGAAAATATTAGGTTCTTGGATCTCTTTGGGCGGGATTTCGAATTTCAAATTCGAAGTTGGTCAAAAATCTCTTCAAAATCCGAACGTTTGAAGCTCTTCCCAAAGGTTTTTGTGAGCTTCACGTGATTGACATGGATATAACATGAAAATAGAAGAAAGCAAGCCCTGCCCATCGCTGACAAGTCTTGTAGTTTTTCTGGAAAAGGAAGAGGAGAAGGAGAAAGTGTAGCTGACTGTTATCTTTTGAGAAAGAGTGAAAGAGTTCTTTCCAAAGATGGAAGAAGGAGAAAGGCGTTAGGGAGATTTGAGGGCATTTTTGTTGTTTTGGATAGATTAAGTGGGGGTAAAATAGGTAATTCAGGGTATTTGGGATTTTAGGGTTTTTAAATTTAGTTGACCAACAAATAAAGAGGAGACAAGTGGCAGGGCGTGTGCTGGTCATGGATGGCATGTGAGGAGAGCATGGGAGGCATGTGTTTTGCCCGTTTGGCACCTTATGTGGCGCTAATGTGGATGCTTGCGTGGCGCTTACATGGATGGGAGGAATGCAAGAATGGGCTGTTAGAAAAGGGCTTCTTCTTGGGCCATTTAAATGGGTGGATTTTAATTGGGCTGAAGATTTGTTTTGGTCTTTTTCTCTTCTTTTTTTAAAATTTTTGGGCTTCTAACTTAATAACAAATACAATATATTATAAAATAACAAATAAAATTTATAAAATAAAAATATCAATATTACGACTTTATAAAATATAGATACAAAAATATGGATTTATAATTAATTAAATAAGTGCAAAAACTTTTAAATAAAGTGACGAAAAATCCATTATTTAAGAAAAATAAAACATATCGTTTTTTTTTTTAAAGATCATTTGATGTGCTATTAATTTAGAAACTCAAAAATAATGAATTAAAGAAAAGGAGGGTCAAAATTGGGTGTCAACAGATACATTTTAGTAAACTTTTATATCTGATCCATACTGAAAAATACAGGTTTTGAATGATACACTATTGAACATTATATTTGTATCAATAATTTCAGAAAATTACAACAACTCTTCAAATAATGAACAAAATTAGAGTTAAGTGTATCAACTAATTAAACTTCAATATTGATACATTACAAAATGAAACATTAATTTTTCATTAGTGTAGCGAAGGCATACATTTAGTGTACTTCTGATTCTTAATGATCGGAGAGAGAAAAAAATTTGAAAATTAAAAAATGAAGGAAGTGAAGATTGAGGGGAGTGAAAATAGTTAATGATAGGAGAAAAAATAAATTTGAAAATTTAAAAATAAAGAAAGTAAAGATTGAGGGAAGTTAAAATAGGAAGAGATTTAGGGAGTGAAAATATGGAGAGATTAAGGGAGTGAAAATAGGAAGAGAAACGGTGTTGAGGAGTTATGTTTCCGTAACATTGAGGTTTGGGAGGAAAAAGAGGGATTTTGGAAATATTTTGAAATGGTAGGTAATAATGGAAAATATGAAAAATAAAGGTGTGTATATAGGTAATTTATCCTTAAAGGTATTATGGACTTAGCCCATTAACCACCAACTAAACTAATTATTAAAATTACCTCATTAATTATATAACTATCATTAACTAATAGTCCAAAATACTCATTTAAAATTTATGGGAAGAGTCTTTTATGAAATAAAAAGCTCTACTACACAAATGACCTAATGGGTCTTTCCAAAAGCAAATTGATACAACTAAAAGACATGTTTGGGTTGTTTATGTTTATTTTTTAACTTTCTCTTTGGACTTGTAGTAATGAGTAATAGACATGTGATATATGACCTTCATTAAGTAATAATTCAGTATTCAGGAAATACAAAATACCTAATGGTAGTAATGTCTCATCCCAAAGCCTAACCCGAATATCATAATTCTAAAATTTTTTACTCTCAAATACCATACCAAATACCGAATTACAGAAATGGCAAGATAAATAGAAAAGAACTTCACATATGAGAATGAGTTTAATTAGGTAGTGTTAGTTTGAATAAGAAACATAATTTGTTGAATAAGTCAAATGCCACAAGTTTGAATATAAATATATCAATTATTTCTTAAAGTTTGATTGCGAGATAGGTGATCGACAAGATTAATTCGTTATTAAACAAGTGTTTTTGAAGAGCTATTAGTATAAAATTACTAGGCAAGGTAATTGTTCTATAGGAGTTGTATATATATATAGCAGTTTCGTCTATGCTTTTGACATAATAATAAATATAGTAAGCTAAGTGACACCTTTTATTAGATAATAATAATAGTAAACATAAAGACATGACCTTTTATATACTCACTATACATATGGTATGAGTAATAGGGCATATTTATTTAGGTGAGAATACGTAAATATGTGTGGGTAATTTCAAATCTGGTCCATGGCCAAATGTCAATATATCCCTCACTAAGTGATCAAGTTGATAATTGGGACCTTAGAGAATTCACTATCATAGGAATGCAGGAAGTATTTTTTTTGTTTATTTTTCTATTGTATTTATTCTGAGAGAGGAATTCTTTAAAACTGTTATAAAATATTATATTTGTTATCAATTCATTCATTGAATTAGTGGATTGTCCATATTCTCAATACATGAACTACTTACATTCATGTATGTGTATTCCCTAGGTTCTATGAACCATTTTGGATAAGAATGTATCTATTTATTATGACACTTAATATGATGACTTTTGGGGTGATTTCTCAACCTATAAATATGGTTGTTCATTCACCATTGGAAGATACACATGACACAGATAAGAGACTTGAAGACATTTGAATAAGATGATCTCTACATTCTACTCCCCATATCTTTGGTCTATATTGTTTGTGGTATATTGCTTATATTTTACAACATGTTATAGCACGAGACTCTAGCCAATTGAGATTGAGTTTTAGTTTTTCTTAACTCATGTTCTGGTTGATCTCGTTATGAGAACTAAGAATGAAAAATGATAACTACTGTAATCAAGGTATTATATGCACAAAATCAGGTATGTATTTTCTAGAATCTTTTTATGATTTAGAATACAATAATGTTTGGTCACTAATATTGACCAAGAACCAAAGGCATATACTACTACTGGTTGAATATTCTCTACTCCACAAAGTTCCTTAAATGGAAGAAGGTATAAAGTTTTGGTAGCATAAGTTTGAGTATTGTTTTGATTATGCTAATCTTGATATTTTATGAATTTTATTTCAATATTTTGAAAGACTCAAGGGTGAATCATGTTGTACTTCGCTCTATTATACCATTGGTCGAGGGTAAAACATCAATTTGAGTTTTGATGCACCTTGATGATAAGGATTGGGTTTGAGTCCCATAGAATTATGGCCTAACGCGTTAGATATGGGTAAAACATTGAGTTTGAGTCTCAATGTACCATAGTGATGATATAATGATGACTAAGGCTTTGATGAAAAGTCATGATATTGGTCCCATTGAATTTGCTCCATTCCCTGATGCGAATGTGGTGGCAGTACATAATAAGTTTGAAATCCGCTCAATTGCTCCATTCTATCATATGAATGTGGTAGCAGTGAATAATAAGTCTGAAAGATGACAATTGATTGAATGTATGAATAAGGGCGTTGAGGGAAAAAATTATAATAGTCATAATTGTGGTAATTATAAAAGGAAGAACATTATGATTTCTCCAAATAGTCCTTCAAAATGTGAAGGTAATTTTTATCATCAAAATAGTATGAAAGGTCATTGGACCCGTGGTCATTGTGCGACCTAATAACTTGATGAATTTACAAAAATCCTCCATCAAAAGAAAGGAAGATAAGGTGGTGGTACACATGACCTTTCAGGGTGATGTTGAGGTGGGTCATGCAAAAATGATAAATTTTAAAGGCATGACAATGTGCTTATAATGCAAATTTATGAAGCACATACAAATGATAGTCCATTCCTTGAAGAGAATGTGACGTGTGATAAGCATCGTGAATGCTCAACCATTCTGAAAGAGAATGGGTCAAGATATGATAAAATCATTATGGGTGGATATATGCCACAACTCACCTCTACGGGAGGTTTGAGAAAAATAAATATTAATTGGCATGACCGGTTGGCCATTCCGGTTCCAATGTGATGCAAAAGTAATTGAGAATTCACGTGGCTTTATGATGAAGAAAAAAAAGATTCTTCAAGAATTCTCTTGTATTGCTTGTTCTCATGATAAAATGATCACTGTATCATTATACCAGCTAAGGTTGAGATTGTACTCCCTGAGATTTTGGAACATATAAAAAGGTGAATATGGGCCCGTTCACCTGCCATGTGGACCGTTTGCAACTATATGAGAGTTGCATCCATGGGATGGTCACATGTGCTTTGTTGTCAACTTACAAATTGATTTTTGTAAGGTTGTTTGCTTGAATTGTTAAATTAAGAGCACAGTTCCAAACTATGAAATTATGTTGATAATGCTGGTTGGTTTAACAGAAATTGTATGCCTCCAATTATAGCTAAACCATGGGTATGAAAACAAAACTCTCAAATAAAATTTGGTATGAGATGAATTTGTTTAACATGTAGTAACACATGTATGCATCAAGCCAACAAGGTTTCCCCATTATAATTGGTTTAGGGTCAGGAACCAAGTAATTTCCATCCAAAGTTTGAATGTGTGATATCTGATTTAATTGCTCCACCACGCACAAAGATGGATCCCCAAATGAGGTTGGGGTGAATGTTTGATTTTCTAACATTAGGGGGAGAGATGATTGACAGCTGAAAATTATGAGATGAATTATCTTTGATATAAAGTAGTGCTCAATGATATAGATTGTGATGAGGATCTTGAATTCAAATATGTCATATAGTGTGGACAGATAAACGATTGGCCAAATAAAATGCATAATTCAAGTATATTTTATTTCACTTAGAAAAGTGACGTTTTGGACTGATAGTCCATAAATCAAGGTATAATACCAGTGGGGTACAAATAAGTTATTATGTGATAGTATAACCGTAAATATCAAGTACGGCTTGCCTTGGGGCATAAAGGCTTTTCGCAAAAGTCCTGACATTATTGGAGATGTTTTCTCCTATGATGGATGCAATGAGATTTGTTTTGATCTGGCAATATATGAAAACTTGAATGCATATAATGAATGATTGCCATGTCTAGCTAGACGATGAAGGTTATATGAAAATCCTTGAAGGATTTAAAAGGTCTTAAAGTAATTCCATTGAGTACCCCAATGGTTATGAGATTGCTTGACATAAAGAAATATCAATTTCGATCTCATGAAAATAATTGAAAAATATCATGTATTAGTGCAATTGGTGCACATACAGATTGCTGATTATGCAGATGCCAGGAACTGTGTGATTTTTCTTTGAAAAGAGATATTACAGCCACCATATATGAAGATAATGCTGCATGTATAGCTCGATTGAAGGAATGATACATCAAAGGAGACTGGACAAGGTACTTTTCATCAAAGTTCTTCTTCACATATAATCTTTAACAAAATGGTGAGATAGAAGTTCAACAAATCTATTCAAGTGATGATCTTGCAAACTTATTTATTAAGGCATTGCTAATATCAACATTTGAGAAGTTAGATTGGAATGCATCGTCTCCGAGATATCAAGTAAAGTTTTCATCCGTGGGAGTGAAATACGCGTTGTACTCTTTTCCTTAATCATGGTTTTGTCCCAATTGGAATTTCCTGGTAAGGTTTTTAACGAGGCAGCACTCAAGGCGTATTATGTTATGTGTGAACTCTTTTTCCTTCACTACGCTTTTTCCCATCGGGTTTTTCCTAGCAAGGTTTTAACGAGGCTCATTATCTATGGACATCCAAAGGGGAGTGTTATGAATTCATTCATTGAATTAGTGGATTGTCCATATTCTCAATACATGAACTACTTACATTCATGTATGTGTATTCCCTAGGTTCTATGAACCATTTTTGATAAGAATGTATCTATTTATTATGACACTTAATATGGTGACTTTTGGGGTGATTTCTCAACCTATAAATATGGTTGTTCATTCACCATTGGAAGATACACATGACACAGATAAGAGACTTGAAGACATTTGAATAAGATGATCTCTACATTCTACTCCCCATATCTTTGGTCTATATTGTTTGTGGTATATTGCTTATATTTTACAACAATATTGTGGATGTCCACTATACCAAAATGTTATTCTCACTAATTATCTTCATTACTTCCCTCCATTATGAAGATAACCTCCACCTTTATGATCATTATTCTTGTAACCTTTCACCTCCATAACCTCCTTCATTGTCTTCAAGATTAATGTCATGTTTATGACTAACTTTTGGCATGCCTCTATGTAACACTATACCCTCCTTCATTATCTTCAAGATAAGAGTTCATATTGTATACATTTGGAAGAATAAGAAAAGCGCTCATCTCTTGTCTTTATATTTCTATTGCTCTCATATTCTATAATTCATGTTTTATTTTACTTTAATTTTACAATACGTTATCAGCACGAGGCTTATAAATTAAAACTATGCCAATGTCAAAACTTTCGCACCACACTGAGAATTGAATCAGGCGAGGCAACAAGGTATAAGGTATATCTTGTTTTCTTTATGTTATTGTTAACCGTTTACAGACATGATTATATGAATTGGTAAGTAAACGTTGTCAATTCACTGTTAACAAGTTGGATATGTTGGTTGGCTAATCTCTGTCCACAAAGTTTTTTTTTAATTGATAAAGGTCTAAATTTACAGTTTTATTGTGACAACCTATTTTATTTATGTAAAATTAGCTAAGGTTTGTTTCTCTAACACAGAATACCAAAGTTGTTCTCAAATTTATTTTATGTCTTGTTGAATTTTAATTCACTACTGCATATTCACAAAGTGGTAATAATTTTAAGGATTTGATGGTGAGTTTTGATGAATTTTGGCTTATTACATCATTAATTAAGGGTAAGATGGTGGATTCAATTCTCATTGCACCAAGAGAGTAAGACATTGGATGAGAGTCCTGGTGCATCATAACAATAAAATGTTGGGTTGGATCCTAACAAATAATGACCTAAAATGCCTTATTATGGGTAAGACGTTGGGTTCAAGTCCCAATGCAAAATAATGACGATATAATGATGACTAAGCAAATTGATATGCTCTTGATAAAAGTCATGAAATCCGTCCAATTGATTTGCTCCATTCTCTTAGGTGAATGTGGTAGTAGTACATACTATGTCTAAAATTTGACAAGTGATTGAATATATGAATATGGGTGTGACAAAATGTTAATGGTCATCATTGTGGTAATAAAAAGGAAGAACACTATGGGTTCTTAAGATGGTCCTTCAAAATGTGAAAGTAATGTTTACCATCAAAGTGGTATGAAAGGTTACTGGGCACATTGATGTTGGTGCAATCCAATTTGAAAAGTTTTGTAAATGCTTCATCAAAACAAAGGAATACAAAGTGGTAGTACATTTAGTACATTTGACCTTTTAAAGTGATGTTGAGGAGGGTCACATAAAGTTGATAATGTCAAAGCTTGACAATGAGTTTCTCATAAAACTTATGGAGCATGTACAAATGGTTATGGTTCATTTCTTGAAGAGAATATGACTTGTGTTCATATTGATAAGGACATATTCATGTATAGTTGAATAAATGTCACATCTCACCTCTACGGAAGGCTTGAGAGATTGAAAAAAAATATTTTGACATAAATAGTCATTTGGTCATATATTTTGAGTACTACACAAATATTGTGGTATGTTTTATTATGAGCTATTGAAGGACAAAAGAAAGAAATAATTATTTCCTATAAAGGTTGTGGTCATGACCAAAATAAATATTGTTTTGTGACAACACAAATTTGTCATTGATTGTCAAGAAATAAGTCTTGCATGTAATAATTTTAGCCATGACAATAAGAATAATTTTCTCCTTGAAGGAGATGGTCACCATACAAATGGTGTTGTTAAATTTGTGGTAGTACACAAAATTAACTGAGAGCTCCGAAAGGGCTAATTTGTTATTATTTAAAGAAATAAAATTGTTCTTAATGTTGGGGTTGTAGTAAGTCTCAAAAGAATTTTTTTAAATTTAAGAGGAATTGAAAAGAAAACAATTATTATCTTGAGATAATAAATTATGAGAAGATTTAATATCTTCAGATTACTACAATCGAAGTGGGTTATAAATATTTAAGTAAAAGATTATCCAATTTTTCCTCTTGTTTGTTGTATATAAAATATGGGCATGATGATGAAATCACATGCAAAAGTAAACTAGAAGTTTACTAGAATAAATATCAGTTGGCAAATCGGTTGGTCATTCCGGTTCAAATGTGTGATGCAAAAGAAATTGAGAATTCATGTGGCTAAATGTTGAAGAAATAAAAAGTTCTTCAAAAATTCTTTTGTGTTGCTTGTTCTCATGATAAAATAATCACTGTACCAGCTAAGGTTGGGATTGTATCCCTTGAAATTAATTGGAACAAATAAAAAGGTCAATATGACCCATTCACCTGCCATGTGGATCGCTTACTATTTTGATTTAATAGAAGCATTTATTGTATGGTCATATGTGCATTTGTTATCAACTTACAAATTGATTTTTGTAAGGTTGTTTGCTTGAACTGTTAAGTTAAGAGTACAGTTCCAAACTCTAAAATTATGTTGATAATGCTAGTTGGTTTAGCAGAAATTGTATGCCTCCAATTATATCTAGACCATTGATTATGAGAACAAAACTCTCAAATAAAATTTGGTATGAGATGAGTTGTTTAACATGTACGCATCTAGCCAACAAGGTTCTCCCATCACAATTGGTTCAGGGTCAGGAACCAAATAATTTCCATCTAATTTTTTTTTGATGTGTGCACATACGATTTATTGCTCTACCACGTACTAATTAAGATGGATCCTCAAATCAGGTTGGGAGTAAATGTTAGATTTCCTAACATTAGGGGGAGATATGATTAGCAGCTGAAAATTTTGTGTGGGATGACTTATCTAGATCCTCATTAAAAAAAATATGAACTCAAAGTTCAAGAGATAATTCATTTGCAAAATGTTGCAAATAATTTGCCAGATGTATTTGTTGACCCAATATTTTAATTAAGCTGCAAATGCTCCAATAAATGATCCTTGAAGAACAGAGTCTATGGTACGCCAGAAGCGTGATAGACCAATCGATTCCAAACGTAAAACTCCTTGAGGAAGGAGATGAGCAAATTATCAAAATGATCATGATAATGAGGCAAGTGCTTTAAAGGAGCACAATGACATAACATTTCATAAAACCTTGGCAAAGGTTCAGGTACCTGAAAATGATGAAAAATGAAGAGATTTCAATAAGTTATGTCGTATTGGAATCGATATCAAAATGACCGTCGACGGTATCTTTGATATAAAGTAGCACTTGATGCTATAAATGGTGACGAGGATCTTGAATTCAAATCTATCATATAGTGTGGACAGATAAATGATTGGCCAAATAAAATGCACTATTCAAGTATATTTTATTTCACTTAGAAAAGTGATGTTTTTGATCTTATAGTTCATAGATCAAGATATAATGTCAGTGGGGGTACAAATGAATCATTGTGTGAAAGTATAATCGTGAGATATAAAGTACGATATGTGCCTCGGGGCATAAAGAATTTTCGCAAAAGTCCTGACATTATTAAATGGAGATATATTCTCCAGTGATGGATGCAATGAGACTTGTTTCAGTCTGGCAATAGATGAAATACTTGAATATGTATAATGAATGATTATTATGTCTAACTAGACGATGAAGGTTATATGAAAATCCTTGAAGGATTTAAAAGGTTTTAGAGCAATTCCATTGAGTACCCAGTGGTTTTGAAATTGCTTAACACAGAGAAAGAATCTATTCGTTCTCATGAAAATAATTAGAAAATATCATGTATTAGTGTAATTGGTGCACTTACAGATTGCTGGTTATACAAATGAATATTATTTGATCTACATAACGAAAGTTATGTGAAGGGATTGTCATATTATCATTCAAGTTATGCCAAGAAGCTAACAAAGCAAGTGATTCAACACATAGAAGATGTGTGATTTTCTTCTAGAAGAAAAGACGAGATTCAATAAAATTGAAATGATCAACCTCTGTGTCAGAAATTATCTGATTATGTAGATGCGGAATATTTATTAAATCTGTATAAAGTTCGATCGCAAATCAACAATTTATTTACATGTGGAGGCACAATAATATCTTGGCATTCAAAGAATCAAACACTAGTAACCACTTTTTCAAATCATGCAAAAATAATATTGATCTATGAAGTAAGTCGGGAGTGTGTTTGGTTGGAATTATGACTTATCATATTCAGGAAATTTTATCGTATAGTCGGGAGTAAGTTGTATCACACTGAAGTTATATCAAGTTATTCTACAAGACAATCAATTGAACAAGTTGAATGAGCAATTTACATGCAATAGCGAGGTCACGAATAAAGTAATTTTTAAGAATGTATTTGGCTAAGCTCAAAGCCTCATCATATCGATGAAATCATAAAATGATATATCTGGATGAGTTCAAGAATGCAACTTATCTGTGAATGTGATTTGGTCACAAAGACACTGTCAATATCAACATTTGAAAAGCTGGTATAAAAGATTGGATGACATCATCACAAAAAATTAAGTGGTGTTTTAATCAGATGGAGTATAATACACGTTGTACTCTTTTTTCCTCGACTGAGGTTTTGTCCCACTGGGTTTTCCTAGCAAGGTTTTTAATGAGGCAACAAATAATGTGTATTAAAAGATATGTGTACTCTTTTTCCTTCACTAGGATTTTTTTCCACAGGATTTTTCCTAGTAAGGTTTTAACGAGGCACATTATCTATGGACATCCAAGGGGGAGTGTTATAAAATATTATATTGTGGATGTCCACTATACCAAAAAGTTATTCTCACTAATTATCTTCATTACTTCCCTCCATTATGAAGATAACCTCCACCTTTATGATCATTATTCTTGAAACATTCACCTCCATAACCTCCTCCATTATCTTCAAGATTAATGTCATGTTTATGACTAACCTTTGGCAGGCCTCTATGTAACATCATAAATAGAGGCATAGAATTCATATTGTATACACTTGAATACTTGGAAGAATATGAAAAGCTCTCATCTCTTGTCTCTATATTTCTATTGCTCTCATATTCTATAATTCATGTCTTATTTTACTTTAATTTTACAACAAAAACTTTATTGTAGATGTGTTATATATCACTTTTCTCTCTCCAATTAATTATATGTTTAGGAAGGTAATGTTCACACCAAGATGTAATGACCAACTAAAAATAATGAAATATGAGAAATAATGTATTCAATTGCAATTTCACCAAGTAGTCTCTAATATTAATTTAGATATTATTGATGTATAATGTCAAATTTTAAATAAAACAGGAATTTACATAACGTGAGAACGATTTTTTTATTTTTTGGTTTTCTCCGATAAAAAATGACATTATGTTCTTTTTTTAAAAGGCACGATAAATATGTTCTTTCATATTTAATTAACATAAAATTAAAGTTTTGTTATAAAATCAAGCTCAGAATAATATAATATAAAGAGAAGAAGACAAGAAATGTAGATGAAGGAGAGAACTTTTTTTCTTATTCAAGTGTCTTTCAAATGGTGAATGATCTCTATTTATAGTGTTGAGATATCACTCCCAAAGGTCACCAAACTAGTAGATACATAGTTATCCAAAAAGGTTCTTATCACCTTGGAAGCATACATACATGAATTTAATTAATTCTTGAATAAATCTAATGGACAATCCACTCATTCAATGAATTTATAACAAGTTTGATATAATATGATTTTTGATGTTTTTCTTTATTAAAAAGTACCAAAAGAAAGTGTGGTGCACGATAAATGCGTTCGTTCCAAATGAGTTAATTTTACAAAGTATTTACCATTTATTATAGGGAAAAGGGGTCATATTTGATCCTGTACTCTCAAAAAAAGTTATATTTATTCCTCATTATACTTTTATGATATATTTTTATGAAAAATGTTTTCCATGAGAATTGGTCAGAGGAAAAGTTATAATTCCATTTGTGCTTGATTTCATAATAGAAAGGTTTAATAGTTAAAGCTCCATGCTTTTGCTTATCGCAGGTGAAATTACTTTGTTTGAAAATGTTGAAGTTCCATTTTAAAAATGATCTTTAGCGTAATCATTTTATCCAACAATCGTATATATTGTGTTATTGCTATGAATTGCTGGAAATAATTTGTAGGTTGAGCCGAGAATCTGTCTACGCAAGGATAAAAATCTTACTTTTTGTTGAAGCTTCTCTCAACATTAATGACACTCTTCTCTTTGTATGGATGTTTTGATGGGTAAAGTGACGCGAGAGGTTGGGTACACGAGTTGGGTTTAATGGGTATTCATAATTGGGTGGGTTGGATTTTAATACTTGGGTCAGATAGAATATTAAGTAGGAAGTAAATCTTTAATTGCAATTATAAAAATATACACACGTAGGCATCACGTAGAACAATAAAAGTGGAAAAAGGATATTTAACAGTCCAAGGGCAAATATGAAATATGTGCCCAAAGTTAGATGTCAAAGGTAAATATATCAAAAAAAATATAATGAGGGGTAGATATAACCTTTTTTGAGAGTACAAGAACAAATATGATCCTTTTTCCGTTTATTATAATAAGAATATTAATAAAAATAATTATTTATCTTATTTAATGGCTCAATTATTGAATGGAAAGAGATTTTAACATCTTTAAATTAGTTTACTTAATATAAGTATTTACTTTTTTCAAATTATCACTTACCCGACATAACATAGGATTATTAGAGATTATTTTTATAATATTTGAGTATGATTGTTATATATGGATAATTTTACAAAAAATATACCATGCTATAATGATTAAGAGATTAATTAGTATCCACTGACAGTGAACAAGAAAATTACATCGTCGGTTCATTTTTAGAATTACTTATTTCTCTTAATATATTCACATATTATTAATATTTAAATAAAAATAACAAAAAGAGTATTATATGGTGTTACATTATTATTGCCTTTTACTTTATCAAAATGAACCCAAAAAAAAGAAGGTGCACGAGTTAATTTTACAAAGTATTCATAATTTATTATAGCATTAATATTATTAAAAATAAGAGATAAGTATCAAAAACATATCTAAACTATTCTCTTTTTTTTTTTTCAAGTTTCATACTTAAACTATTGTGAGTGTGAATTCCATACCTAAACTATCACTTAGTGGTGTGTGTAATACACTCTCTTTTATTTGAAAAAAACCTTGTCACATGCATTTCACAGGGATAAAATATTTCACCTTGACAAAAATTAAATAAACTATTAATATTAATTAAAAGTTAAAGATTAATATATTACTCCTATCCCAAAAAAAAAAGAAATTAATTTTTTAAAAAATAAAATTTAAAATATTTTTCTTACCCCACTCCACCACTTTCTCCCCTTACCCCTCCCCCCACCCCCCACCCACGAAAAATAAAACCCCACCGAATCCTTCCCAACAAATATTTTTATTATTTTAAAAAAGCAAAACTCTACCCCAGTCCTCACCCAATCTAACCCTCCACTCCTAATTTTTTTTTTATTATATAATTTTCTCCTTTTGTTTTAGTACCTATATTTTTAGGAAAGTATTATTTTTACTTGTGTATCGAATATAACAAAAATAAAAATTTTATTTTAAGAAAGATCTTGCGATACGTATAAAATACTTTTCCAAAAACATATATATAAATCTAATACAAAACGAGAAAAAAAATTGAAAGCGAAGTGTTAGATGGGGTGGGAAGGATTTTTAAAAAAAAAATAAAAATAATATCTAAATTATATTTTGAAAAGGGTGGGGGGAGGGCGGAGGAGATGAAGTAAGAATTTTTTTAAAAAACTTTTATAAAAGAAATTTTAAAAATAAAAAGAAACTAAAAATTGGTGGTGGAGTGGGGTAAAAAAAGATATTTTACATTTTTTAAATTTTGGATAGTAATATTTTAATCTTTAACTTTTAACTAATACTAATAATTTATTTAATTTTTGTCATGGTGAAATGTTTTGTCCATGTGGAGTGTGATGTGACAATATTTTTTAAATAAAAGAGAGACGGTTGTATACACACCATCAAGAGAGTGTAATAAACGAAAAATGTGTGTTTCTCAAACTAATGAGTAATAGTTTAGATATGAAACTTCCACTCCCAATAGTTTAGATAAAAAAAACTAAAAAAAAAGGAGATAGTTTAGATGTGTTTTTGACACTTCATTCTAAAAATACTAATTTATCTTATTTAATGACTAAAAGAGATCCTTACACCTTAAATTACTTAATATATGTATTTTACTTATTCAAATTTTCACTCAATTACTTTTACATCTGTCTATTTATGATCTTCGTATGTAACCCCTAGTATAGCCTTGCCAAACTAAGTTTTGAAAATCATCACTAGTAAGGTTTTCGTTTACTCACGCCATGTATTCATATTCATATACATAAAAATTATGTAAAATGAAGAAGAAACTTTTAATTTATTTTGAAAGAGACTAATCATTTGGGGCCACTAGAGCCTACTTTAGAGTTAGCAAATCAAAAGAAAGAAAGTGTGTCTATCAACCAAGTAAATGTCAACTGCTTCTAAAAGGTTTGAAAAATTCTTAAGTTTATGAAAATACAAAGACAAAGTAAGGTACTGTGTGAATCACTTAACAGAATGTCGAAAGCATAACATATTGGAGATCGTTTTACTCAAAAAAAAAAAAAAAAACTTTAGAATAAAATTGAATTTTGTATTTGTTGAATTGTGGTACAGAGACAATGTTGTATGGGTGATCCACCTAACACCATAAAGACCTTTTGCGGTAATAATAAGAGTTACTAAAATATTTGGGAAAATTACCTATATACACAACTTTACTTACCTTATTATCTATTTTTCCCTACCTTTTTAAAATATTACAAATATCCCTTATTTTCCCCCAATTCCTATGTCAACCGGATACATAATTTTCTCACCCCAACCCATGTTTTCAAACTCCTTTTTTTCACTCCTATAATCTCTCCATAATCCACTCATCAATCTTTTCAGTTTCAATTGACGTATCAATTTGAATTTCTAAAGGATTCTCTCTCCAGTCAACTAATTTCAAACCACAATCAGGTTCGTCTTCCTCACTTTCGTTTTCTTCAAAAAAAATTTCATCAGTTATTCCAGATTCATATGGATCAGATTCCTTCATTTAGTATGGGTATTACTCAAATAAGTTCTTCTAACTACATTGATCGAATTCATGATTTTGATGATGAAAAATGGTCTGAAAATAGATCTAAAATTTTGCATGAACAATTAGCAATGAAGAATCAGAGTGTTGTCAAGTCGAACAAGGTAGTACCTTCATCTTCCAAAGCCATTGTGGAAAAAAACCCTAAAAAGAGGGGAAGAAAATCTGCACCGACAATTTTTCTACCTACACTACTGGGAATTTCTTGTGGCTGGCTCTAAGCAAGGCATTGAAGCAGGACAAGTTGGGCTTTTCCGCTGACAAGCAAACTACTATAAAAGCTTTTCCGTTGTGTTGTCATGTGAATTAATGTGTAAATATGATTGTTGGAATTGCTTAGGACTTCTGTCTTGTATTCTTTTCTGATAAAAAGGGTGTGAGATTAGTTGTTTCTGTATTGAAAATTGTTATTTTTCAATTTTTGATACATAAAATCATGATATATTGCTATTTCTAAAGGTATTTCATGAGTTGGTTATTGATAAATTGATATATAGTTTTGTAATGTATCATGGTTATAGTTTTATTTTATCGTTTTGATGTGAATATGTAAGTCATGATACATTAGTATTAAACGACGCTCGTGTATTGTAATTTTGTATCTATGGATTATGATGTGGTCATTATTGTGTATCTGAATGTGATTTGTATCAAAATGTATCATCATAATAGATTGTATATGATACATGTAACAAAATGGATTAGAAATTGAGATGGATCAGATACGTTTTGAATATCGAGTGTGTTTGTATCACAGATTTTTATAAATGTATATCAGTTTTGGATTACTTATTTTGATCAATAAAAATGTGGATGATACATTAATATATATCAGTCTTGAATTTTGTGAATGATTGTATCATTAGTTATTATAATGTATCTGGTACATGTTATAAGATGGTTACAAAATTGTGGTGCTATGTGTTAGTTTGTTGTTATATAGGTATTGCTTAGAAAATTAAAAAAAATGTATTTCATATAATGTATCACTGAATTTTTTAATGTTTGAAGGTTGTTCCATGTCTTCTGAGTTTATTTTTTCAGTTTATGATGCTCGAAGAAGATATATTGTTTGTCTTAAGCGAAAAATATGTAATTGTGGTAGATTTCAACTAGACGAGATACCTTGTGGACGTTGTAGACAAGAAGGACACAATCGAAGAACTTCTACTTTCTTCCCCAAAGAGAAGTGAAACAGATTTTCAGAGCAACTACAAAATGTTTTGACTGTGTATCATGACCAAACTATATTGTATATGATACAAAATTATGAATATAACAGCCCATTCAACAATATGAACTTTATACTTGATACATTCATAAGAACTATTCAAAAAATACAAAACAAAATTAGAACCGAGCTGTAACCATCAGATTTACGTATATGATACATAATTTACACTACAAAGTATCTTAACTATTGATAACAATGTATCTGATACAATAAGTTGTGAAAAAAGGTGTATGTAAGCTGAAATAAGTGTATCTATAAATGTATCACAATAAATAAGAATTAAGTTATCAATTAGATACATGAATGAATCAACAACTAACTACAACTAAGTGTCCAATGTATCAGCATGAAAGAATCAGCAATCAAGTACATTGCATTGGGTAGGTGTCAAATATATCAGCAACTAACTAGAACTAATGAGAATTTTTTTTTTGTATAAATGATACATTAGGTAGTGTTTATGTATCAAGTACATTTATATTGAGCAGGATAAACACTAATCGAAGATTCAACAACATTAGGGTTATGTATAAATACATTAAATATGAACATGATACATTGCATAAAACAAATGCTACTGTAGCAGTGATGCATCATATCAGTTATGATACTAACAAAGGCTAATTTAAGAATCAAAATAAATGAGATATATTGAAAATCTGTATATTTGATAGTGATGGCCGTGTAATGGTAGATCCAACCTTTTCTCCTTTTTTTGGACATTTTTTCAACAGTAGATTTAAAACTCGAGCATGTATCCTTCCTCGACTTCTCCGCTCTCAAATTCTTCATGATTAATGGATTGTTTCGTCGTTTCGATCTATTTTCATGAAAGTTTTCATCCTCAGAATCAAATACACAAGGTACATGTTTTATATAGAACCAAACCTCAAAGAGTGAGTTGGAATTTGTTTGATCACATATTACAAAGACTGTATTGAACAAAAAATGACAAACTGTTAAACATGATACAAAAATAACAAACTGTTAAAAATGATACAAAAATAACAAACAGTAACACATGATACAAAAAATAACAAACAGTAATCCATTATACAAAAATTGTCCAACAGTTAAACATGATACAAAAATTGCTCAACAGTTAAACACGATACAAAACATTGCCCAACACTTAAACATGATACAAACAATGATCAACAGTTAAATTAGTAACTTGCAATGTATTTTATGTGTGTATCTGATACGTTTTAATAAACTTTTGAGAGGCCGTGTATGGGTAATCAAGTTCTGAACCAATGTCGCCATTATTGAATCGACATAACTCATCTATGGATCTCGATCCAAAGTCCTTACCAGAGTCACCAACAACTCGATCTTTTTCTCTAGTTTTTGAGCATTTTTCGACAGTCGATTTCAAAATCTTCGTCGTTAGAATTAAGAACACGGCCTACATTAGATTTTTTTTCAGTCCAATCAATATCTTCATAATCATAAACACGACCAATGTTAGGTTCGTTTAATTGTGTAAAACAAAAATTAAAAGATGGTGCATCTTCCATATGTATCAGCGATTTGAAGAAGAAAAAAAATTGAAAAACAAAGGATGAACAAACAGTTGGAGAAGATGAAAAGGATACCTATTTCACGTTGAAATTGTTTTGATAGGAAATAGAGTAATTTCGAATTTCAAATGTAATGGAGCAATAAACTGAAAAGATCATGGGAAATAAAAAATGGGAGAGATTTGTGGAGTGAAATCAAGAAGTGATAAACATGGGTTTGGGGATTTAATTAGATTTTCAGTTTTTTTTTTCTTGTTTTAGTGTAACAAACTGATAGTTATTGTATCAGAATTAATGTATCCGAACTATTACTTATGTATCTAGAAGGTCCAAATTTTAAGGGATTTTTGTAAAATAGAAAAAAGTAGGGATAGGACGTAATTTAGATCTTACACTATGTGATTTATGTAAGTTATACAAAATATTTTCCGTTTATTAAGTTTTTTCTGTTGTTTGTTTATAAGATCGCTAAAAATTTTAACGTACATTTAAAAAAGTATCGGTAAAGATAATCTTTATTGTCTCAAACGTCACAGGCTATAATTAGCCCCAATTATTTAATGACAAATATAATGGTTGATAAGTCCATTTTCGAAATGGCTCGATTTACCTTTTTAGCATCTAAAATTGCTGGTAAATCAAATTAAATTATTGCTAAAGTTTTGTGCTTTAATGACTAATTTCTTTTCGGCAATAAAAGTGAAATTCATTTGAAATTGTCTTAATTTGCTTTTTTAACATCCATTTTTATTGACAATAAATCTAATTATATTGCTGTAAGAAGTCATAGGTTTTAACAAAATAATCGTTAGTGGCAATTACATTTGTTGCTAAATTCATCTTGAAAATAACTTAGTTTGCACTATTAGCGTTCAAGACGTAGTGTCCAACTTAAAATAATGAGTTAAGCCTAAAATTTATCATGAGCTAACTTTTGGGATTGAATTAGACCCAAAATCCATTTTTACGAATCCAAAGAAAGGGAATGTGTCTATATATCAACCTAGTAAATGTCATCAACAGCGCTTCTATAAAGTTTGGACAATCTTTAAGTTTATTAAACTATAGAGAAATAGTAAGGTGCTGCGTCAATCATTTAATAGATCATTTAGTGTAATCATGTTAAGCTAAATTAAGTAGCCTTTTCTTGTTAAATTATGATCATAATTGATGGGCACCATTTAAATATAATTTTTCTTTTAGCTATCTGTTTTAGAATTTACAATGTTAATGATATTAATCACAATTAACATAAATCTTTTAATATTTTATTTTTTAGACATAATATATATTTTACAAAATATTATTATACAATATTTGAATATGACTGTGATTCATGGGTAATTATACAAAGACTATATCACTATAATGAATGTCATTGTTAATATTATATGTAGAATGTTATTGTGGAGAACTAAAATATAATATGAAAATTTGATTCTTAGAGAAAATCAAATCATTACAATGAAATGTTATAATGAATGGTTCTGAGGTTTGACTTTAATTTATGTAAGAATTATATTTATCAAATAAATAAAAACTTTGGTATTTATTTTCCTGACATAGATTTTCTCTTTGTAGCTTCTTTTTTTTTTTGGGCTTTTGATACCCTGTAAAGTAAATTCCAACATAACATTCATTAATCATATAAGAGGGGATTCGGCTCCTCTTCATTTCTCTTCTCTCCATTTTCCTCAAGTTCTAGCTTGAATTGGAGAATATGTCATAGTTTAGAATTAATGGTTGAGATCTAATTAATTAAAGCAAAGCCCTAATCATAATTATTTACTTTCATATATTTGCTTCTTAAAACAATTCTAGATTTACATTATATTTTTCCTAAATATATTTCAAAGAATTTCTTTTCTTAATTACTTGAGTAATTTTTTGCTGATTTTTTACTTTTTTTCCCTAACGTTTGCCATTTCTCAAATAATATTTGCCAAATAAAAAATAAAAAATTGTGACCTGACGTTTTCTTTAATTTTAGGAGTAAAATAAATTTTGTCACTCAACTTTAAATTCTTTTTTACTCCCTAAATGGAGTCCATATTGCTCTATAGACACTGTAGCTCTTAATACTCTATTAGAATAATAAAAACGTACGTTTAACTATATTATAATTTTTTTCAAAAAAGTAAAAATATTTAGTAAAAGTTTTAAACTAATACGATACTTATCAAGTCAATTAAAATTTTCTTAACTAGATGCATAATCAATAACAAATGTGAAATTTTATTCATGTCCAAGAAACTCCACTAGCCAAGGATAGATCTGTTGGATATATAGTAAGAATTAATGGAAAATAGAGGGAAGATGAAAAGATGAATTTGAAAGGTTCTCTTATGCTTTAGTGAGAAACGAGAATTTCTCCCTCATCGGTGGTGGAAAGAAAAGTTAAAGTGTTTAAATAGAGAAACACTTCTACTAGTTGTTAAAAGAGTTGGAAAGAGGGACCCCCTCGCGCCGTCGTCGTCGCTCGCTCGGCTCGGCTCGGCTTTGGATTAATTATTTATTTAATTAATTATTAATTAAATAGTAGTCTTAGCGTTATTAATTAACCGAAAAGACCCGGATCCGCGTGACCCGTGATTTAAAACATCTTTCCTGTTTTATTTGAATTTCCCACCGTTTGAAAAGACTGTTCTGAAAGGTTGTAACCTTTCAGGAACAACCATGACTGTTCTGGAAGGTTGCATTCGTGTACTTTGTTGTCGTTGATTGGTTCGCTGACACCAACGTTTTGGGTATCAATACTCTGGTGAATAAGTCGTTCTACCCTGGGAGGATCTATTCCAGTTCAAACCTCAAATACTAGAGGGGAATAATTTCCTTAAGGGGACACTGTGCATTCAGTGGGCTCGATTTCTTTCCTTCGTTTTTCATATAAACATTACAGATATTGGTATGTTTTTACAGTCTTTAATTTTTGTTGATGTTATTAAATTCTGTTGCTAGCTATATGATTTAAACTTTGAAATTTTACTGTTTCTGCAATGTTTTGTTGTCATTAGTACTGTTGTTAAATACAGTTTGGTTAACAATCTTAAGGAAATTCTTTAGTTTATTTGTTAATCTGTATTTGTGGGTGGAGATTAAAACCTTCGTCATTTTTACTTCAATAAAGTTTGCAATTCTATTTATTGCTTACTGAATCAGTTGTGTCGATTTATGTTTAACAGAAATGGCAATTGATAGTGCTTCGACTTCAATGACTGTTGTTGTACCAACCCGAACTACTGTACCACCAGCAGAGAAATCGGAAAAATTCTCTGGTGTGAATTTCAAAGGATGGCAGCAACGGGTATTTTTCTGGCTTATCACTGTGGGTTTGCAGAAATTTACCAATGAAGTAACTCCAGTGCCTGCTGCTGACATGCCAAACAGAGAGAAATTCATGATTGTTGAAGCATGAAAGCAGGCAGACTTCCTGTATAAGGGTTATATTTTAAGTGCTTTAGATGATGACTTATATAATGTTTTCAGTGCATTGACAACTTCGAAAGAGTTGTGGGATGCACTTGAGAAAAAAATATAAGACAGAAGATGCATGCTTGAAAAAGTTTGTGGTCGCAAAGTTTTTAGACTATAAAATAACAGATAGTAAAACTGTTGGATCACAAGTGCAAGAACTTCAACTTATTTTCTATGATCTTATTGTTGAAGACATGGTAGTGAATGAAACTTTTCAAGTAGCTGCGATGATTGAGAAGTTGCCTCCTTCGTGGAACGACTTCAAAAATTATTTAAAGCACAAGTGCAAGGAAATGAGGCTTGAAGATCTTGTGATATGTCTCAAGATTGGGGAAGATAACAAGACCGCCGAAAAGAAGTCTCGTGGGAACTCAACAATCATGGGAGTTAATATTGTTGAAGAAGCTCCTACTAAAGGCAAGAAAAGAAAGAAGTCCAACGGATAAAAGACAGAACAGACCAAGAAGAAATTCAAGTGGAACTGTTACAATTGTGGCAAGACTGGTCACAAGTCTTCTGAATGTCGTGCTCCAAGGAAGGACAAGGACAAAGGAAAAAGTCAAGCGAACATCGTGGAAAAGATGGATGACGCAGATGACCTATGTGCCATGATCTCGAAGTGCAACCTAGTTGGGAATCAAAAGGAGTGGTTTCTCGACTCAGGTGCCACTCGACATATTTACAATGTAAGAGAAGCATTTGCAACTTATACTCCTGCTGAGTTCGATGAAGATCTATTCATGGGGAACACAACAACATCGAAGATTGCAGGAACAGGGAAAGTAATGTTGAAGATGACATCCGGCAAGTTGTTGACTCTGAACAATGTCCTGCACGTTCCTACCATTAGGAAGAATCTAGTGTCTGCTGGACTACTCATTAAGAATGGGTTTGAGCGTGTCCTAATTAGTGACAAAGCTGTAATAAGTAAGAATGAGATGTTCTTAGGAAAGGGCTACCTCACTGAGGGCCTTTTCAAACTGAATGTAATGGTTGTTGACAGTATTAATAAGAATTCATCTTCTGTTTACTTATTGGAGTCAAATGATTTATGGCATGCTCGTTTGGGACATGTCAATTACAAAACCTTGCAAAAATTGATTACTTTAGAAGTATTGCCTGACTTCAAGTGTGTGAAATCAAAATGTGAAATTTGTGTTGAATCTAAGTTTGTTAAACATCCTTATAAGTCTATTGACAGGAATTCAAATCCTTTAGATTTAATTCACACAGATATATACGATATGAAGTCAATACCATCTTGCGGTGGGAAAAAGTACTTTATAACTTTCATTGACGATTGCACTCGATATTGTTATGTATATTTGCTTAATAGTAAGGATGAAGCAATTGATGCATTTAAGCAGTACAAGAATGAAGTAGAGAATCAATTAAATCGAAAGATAAAAATAATTCGGAGTGATAGGGGTGGAGAATACGAATCTCCTTTTGCAGAGATATGTTTGGAATGTGGCATTATTCATCAAACTACTGCACCCTATACACCACAATCAAATGGAATGGCAGAACGGAAGAACAGAACATTAAAGAAAATGATGAATGCTTTGTTAATCAGTTCTGGTTTACCGCAAAGCTTGTAGGGGGAAGCTATCCTTACGGCTAACCAAATACTCAATAGAGTACCACAAAGCAAAACGAAATCTATTCCATATGAGTTATGGAAAGGAAGGAAACTCAACTTGAAATATTTCAAAGTGTGGGGGTGTTTAGCCAAAGTACAAGTTCCTTTACCCAAGAGGATTAAAATTGGACCTAAAACAGTGGATTGTGTATTTATTGGATATGCTGTGAATAGTAAGGCCTGTCGATTTTTGGTTCACAAATCTGATAATCCTGAAATTCATGTTAATACGGTAAATGAGTCAGATAACGCTGAGTTCTTTGAACATATTTATCCGTACAAAACTTAATGTGAGTTGACAAGTGAAAGATCTAAACGACCACGGAAAGAACCAAAGGAAAATACACCACCTAGAGAGGATCCTAGGCGTAGTAAACGTCAACGGAAATCCACTTCTTTCGGACCAGATTTTGTGGCACTCCTGCTTGAAAATGAGCCTCAAACATTTAAAGCAGCGATGTCTTCTTCTGAGTCAACATTTTGGAAAGAAGCTGTCAATAGTGAGGTTAAGACAATTTTGAATAACCATACTTGGAAATTGGTTAATCTTCCTCGAGGAAATAAATCTTTAGGATCGAAGTGGATCTTTTAAAGGAAAATGAAAGTTGATGGGACTATTGACAAATATAAGGTTAGACTTGTAGTCAAAGGATACAGACAAAAAGAAGGTCTAGATTACTTTGATACATACTCTCCAGTGACAAGGATAACATCTATTAGGGTGTTAATAGCACTAGCGGCGGTGCATAATCTTGAAATCCATCAAATGGATGTTAAAACAGCCTTTTTAAATGGAGAGTTGGAGGAAGAAATTTACATGAAACAACCTGAGGGGTTTGTAGTTTTTGGTAAAGAAAAGAAAGTGTGCAGACTTGTAAAGTCGCTTTATGGGCTCAAACAAACACCCAAACAATGGCATGCTAAATTTGACCAAACGATGTTGGCAAATGGATTCAAGATCAATGAGTGTGATAAATGTGTCTACACTAAAACCACTCTGAATCATGAAGTCATTGTTTGTTTGTATGTTGATGACATGTTAATAATGAGTAAATATATTGACGATATAAATGCTACTAAGCATATGCTGTCCAGCAAGTTCAATATACTTGGGAGTTGCTGATTTGATCTTAGGGGTCAGAATTCATAAAACTCCTCAAGGATTAGCATTATCTCAATCTCATTATATTGAACGAGTATTGGACAAGTTCAAGTACTTGAAGTTCAACGAAGTCAAAACACCAATTGATATAGGCATTACTCTTCAAAGGAATGAAGGTGAAAGTGACTCTCAATTGGATTATGCCAGAGTGTTGGGAAGTTTGATGTATATTATGAATTGTACGCGACCAGATATAGCATGTGCTATTAGCAAGCTAAGTCGGTGCACTAGTAATCCTAATCAAACTCACTGGATGGCAATAAAACGCGTGTTGGGATATCTGAAACATACTCAACACTATGCTTTGCATTATAACAAATGTCCTACTGTGATTGAAGGATATAGTGATGAAACTTGGATCACCGGGTCAAGTGAAGTAAAATCCACAAGTGGGTATGTATTTACACTTGGTGGAGGAGCAGTCTTTTGGAAATCATCCAAACAGACATGTATTGCTCGCTCTACAATGGAATCTGAATTTGTTGCCTTAGATAAGGCAGGTAAAGAAGCTGAATGGCTCTGGAATTTCTTAGAGGACATTCCATTCTGGCCCAAACCTGTGGGACCTATATGCATACACTGTGATAGTCAAGCAGCAATAGGTAGGGCAGGGATCGTCATGTACAACGGGAAATCTCGTCATATACGACGGAGACATAATACCGTAAGACAACTGCTCTCAAGTGGAATTATCACAATTGACTAAGGTCAAAAGATAATGTGTCAGATCCGCTAACAAAAGGCCTAGTGAGAGTGGCAGTTGAAAGATCATCTAAGGGAATGGGTTTACGGCTTAGGACAAGTCATCATGGCGGTAACTCTACCTAGCAGACTGGAGATCCCAAGAGCTAGGTTCAAGGAGAAAACAAAGTTGTGACTGACAGTTCGTCATTGTCAATCAACTCAATCCATTCTCATGATGAAGACAATGCTCAGGAACAAGGTTAAAACTTTAAGGCTTATTAACGAGTTAATAAAGCTTAAAGTTTTTAATGATTTGCTAAGTTTGGAAGTTTTGACCAAATAGTGCATCTACCCGATGGCACGGTTAGAAATCACCTATGTGAGTGTGAAGTGTAAGCCGCTTCAAAGAGAATCATTGTAAAAAGCCTATTCTCTATACACTCATGAAACCAGGAGGTGTTCATGGCTGAAATGAACACAACTGTAAGAACTATAAACGGTAAAGGGTTAATTGTGTGACATATGGTTGTCTAGGTATACACCAAAGCTCGACGGTTTCAAGGATATCACATCTACCGATTGACTGAGTATATCTGACATATGTTCACTACGGAAAGTTCAAAAGGAAACCTACTTATCCAGATGCAATTAATCCTTGCTTGTAAAGTACACACTCGTCCGTGCATTCCTTTGTGTTATAGCCATTCCCCATTCATGTGAGGAATTGTTGGGTATATAGTAAGAATTAATGGGAAATGGAGGGAAGATGAAAAGAGGAATTTGAAAGGTTCTCTTATGCTTTAGTGAGAAAAGAGCATTTCTCCCTCATCGGTGGTAGAAAGAAAAGTTAAAGTGTTTAAATAGAGAAACACTTCTACTAGTTGTTAAAAGGGTTGGAAAAAGGGACCCCCTCGCGCCGTCGTCGCTCGCTCGCTCGGCTTTGGCTTTGGCTTTGGAAAATGATCGATCGAGAGATTACTTTTTGGACAAAGTTTATTTTTCCCGTTTTATTTGAATTTCCCACCGTTTGAATAGATTGTTCTGAAAGGTTATAACCTTTCAGGAACAACCATGACTGTTCTGGAAGGTTGCAAACTTTCATGAACGTTTGTGTGGTTTCTAAAAGGTTGCAACCTTTCGGAAACAGTGCTTCTTGGCTATAAATACCTGTGATTCCTCAGATTTTTAAAAACGAAATTTTTTTGAACTTCTTCTTCTTCTTCTGCACAATTATAAAATTATTCGTGTACTTTGCTGCCGTTGACTGGTTCGCTGACACCAACGTTTTGGGTATCAATACTCTGGTGAATAAGTCATTATACCCTGGAGGATCTATTCCAGTTCAAACCTCGGATACTAGAGCGGAATAATTTCCTTAAGGGGACACTGTGGATTCAGTGGGCTCGATTTCTTTCTGTCGTTTTTCATATAAACATTACAGATACTGGTATGTTTTTATAGTCTTTAATTTATGTTGATATTAAATTCTGTTGCTAGCTATATGATTTAAACTTTGAAATTTTACTGTTTCTGCAAAGTTTTGTTGTCATTAGTACTGTTGTTAAATACAGTTTGGTTAACAAGATCTTAGCTTGCAATTTATACGAGTATACTGATTTCTTCAAAAAAAATTATGTGACTGCCATCTATGAACCAACATGGCTACAAAACGAAAGGAAAAAAAAGGATTTAATTTAGAGAATAATAAAGGTGCTATCCCACTGAATCATTCACAATAATAAATCAATCAATTACCCTTAGTAATGAATATAATGAAACACCTATCATAATCTGTAATAAACCCAATAACAAGATCAATGCAATTCAAATTCAAACCACCGATAAATCTATTTCATTAACTCGTAATTGGAATTACAAAGGAATTAAGAACTAAAAGGAAAATTAAAGAACACAAGTAGAAGAAAAAGGATGAGAAGCAGAACTTAGAGAAAGGGGATGAGAGGACTAGACATTTTTCTCAACCATTTGCATAACTCAAATTTGCTCTCACATATTGTATTTATCAACCCGGATCCCAAATATAGTCTCTTTCGGTGTTGGGCTGCTTTGCCCATATTGGTCCTGGCCCGTTCATAACACAATCAAATAACACAAGTTAAAAATCCATCAATTTTAGCTCAAGTGCACTATATCGCAAGAAATAAAAGAGCTTACTTACATCATTGACAAGTTGTTCTTAAGAAGATTCGATGTATTAATACGATCAAAGATTTAATGTTTTTGACGAACATATCAAAAAACAAATTGAATGATATGAATAAGATCCTTGTTTTTTTACGTACTGTGAATGGAAATTAAAAAGAAGTAGTGAATAATCCAGTCACACCATTCATTATTAGATAATAATAATAATAATACTCGTTAACATAAAGAGATGTTAATTTTTCGATAAGTTTTCGATACTCCTTTATATAGTGGTTAATTTACGATAGCTACGTAGATATGTGTGGGTAAAGTCGTCCATGTGAAATTTACCATGCGTTAGGTTTGAAAGGGATGAGTTGAAAATTGAGACCTTAGAGAATTCACTATAATAAGAATGCAAGAAATATATATTTTTTGGGTTTATTTTTCAATTGTGTTTATTCATTTATTCTGACAGAGGAATTTTTTTAAAACTTTATTGTGTGTTATATTTTATGTTTGGGAAGGTAATGTTCACCCCAAGATGTAAGGACCAACTAAAAATAATGAAATATGAGAAATAATTTATTCAATTGCAATTTCCTCAAGTAGTCTCTAATATTAATTTAGATATTGATGTATAAAGTCAAATTTTAAACAAGGATTTACATAACGTGAGAATGATATTTTTACTTTTTGGTTTTCTCCAAAGAAAAATGACATTATGTTCTTTTTTTAAAAAGGCAAGATAAATGTGTTCTTTCATATTTATTAACTAACATAAAAGTTTGATATAATATGATTTTTGATGTTTTTCTTTATTAAAAAGTACCAAAAGAAAGTGTGGTGCGTAATTGCTTTCTTTTCAAATGAGTTAATTTTACAAAGTATTTATCATTCATTATAGGGAAAAGAATCATGTTTGCTCCTGTACTTTTAAAAAAAAGTTATATTTATCCCTCGTTATATTTTTTTGATATATTTGTCATTCTCATTCAACTTTAGACACATATTTGCTATTAAACAGTTAATTATCATTTTTCATTTTTATTATCCTATGTGGCACTAACATGACGCCTACATGTATATATTTTTATTACAATTAAAAATCTACTCTTTATTTAATATTCTACCCAACCCACATATTAAAACCCGACCCACCCAAATGTGAAAACCATTAAACCTAACTGCTATACCCATCCTCTCGGGTCATTGTACACATCAAAACATTGATACACATCAAATCTTTAGCGTAATCATTTTATCCAACAATCGTATATATTGTGTTATTGCTGGAAATAATTTGTAGGCTGGGCCGAGAATTTGTCTGCGGAAGAATAAAAATCTTACCTTTTGTTGAAGCTTCTCTCGATATTAATAGCACTTTTCTCTGTGTGTGGATGTTTTGATGGGTAAATTGACGTGAGAGGTTGGGTACACGGGTTAGGTTTAATGGGTATTCATAATGGGGTGAGTTGGATTTTAATACTTGAGTCGGGGGTAGAATATTAATTAGGAAGTAAATCTTTAATTGCAATACAAATATACACACGTAGACTTCATGTAGGATAATAAAAGTGAAAAAATGATATTTAATTGTCTAAGGGCAAATATGAAATATGTGCCAAAAGTTGAATGTCAAGGGTAAATATAAAAATGTATAACGAGGGGTAAATATAATCTTTTTTTTAAGAGTAAAAGGGCAAATATGATCTTTTTTCCGTTCATTATGATAAGAATATTAATAAAAATAATTATTTATCTTATTTAATGGTTCAATTATTGAATGGAAAGAGATTTTAACATCTTTAAATTAGTTTACTTAATATAAGTTTTTACTTCTTTCAAATTATCACTTACCCGACATAACGTAGGATTATAGAGATTATTTTTATAATATTCGAGTATGATTATTATATCGATAATTTTACAAAGAATATACCATGCTATAATGATTAATGAGTGTTACGTTATTATTGCCTTTTAGTGCACGAGTTAATTTTACAAAGTATTCATCATTTATTATAATATTAATATTACTTAAAAATAAGAGAAGTATCAAAAACACATCTAAACTATTCCTTTTTTTTAAAAAGTTTCATACCTAGACTATCACTAGTGGTATGTGTAATACACTCTCTTTTATTTGAAAAATACCTTGCCACATGCATTCCACATGGAAAAAATATGTCACCTGACAAAAATTAAATAAACTATTAATATTAATTAAAACTTAAAGATTAAAGTATTACAACCCAAAAAAAAAGAAATTATTTTTTTAAAAATAAAATTTAAAATATTTTTCTTACCCCACTCCACCACCTCACCTCCTCCCCTTACCCCCCCCCCCCCATACTTTTTCAAATTTCTTTTATAAAATATTTTTTAAAAATTCATACATCACCCTCACCCCCACCCCCCACCCCCAAAAAAAAAAAAACCACGGACTCCTTCCCAAAAAACATTTTGATATTATTTTTATTTTTAAAAAAAAAAATTCTACCCAAACTCATCTAACCCTCCGCTCCTAATTTTTTTAATTTTATTTTTTATATTTTTCTCATTTTGTGTTAGATATGTGCACATATTTTTAGGAAAGTATTTTTTTCACTTGTGTACAGAATATAATAGAAATAAAAATTTTATTTTAAGAAAAAATCTTGCGACACGTAAAACATACTTTCCTAAAAACATATTTATAAATCTAACACAAAACGAAAAAAAAAGAGTGAAAACGGAGTGTAGATGGGGCGGGGTAGGAATTTCTTTTAAAAAATAAAAAAAATATCTAAATTATTTTTTGAAAAGTGGAGAGATGAAGTAAGAATTAGACCGATTTACACACACCATCAAGAGAGTGTAATAAAATAAAGATGGATGTTTCTCAAACTAATGAGTAGTAGTTTAAATATGAAACTCAAAAAAAGGAGATAATTTAAGAGTATTTTTGACACTTCACTAAAAAAATAATAATTTATCTTATTTAATGACTCAATAATTGAATGAAAAGAGATCCTTACACCTTAACATTAAACTACTTAATATACGTATTTTTTTACTTATTCAAATTCTCACTCAATTACTTTTACATCTGTCTAAATTTATGGTCTTCCTATGTAACCCTTAGTATAGCCTTGCCAAACTAAGCTTTGAAAATCATCAATAGTAAGATTTTTTTTTCTCATGCCATGTATTCATATTCATATACATAAAAATTATGTAGAAAGAAGAAGAAAATTTCCATTTATTTTGAAAGAGACTAATCCTTTAGGACCGCTAAAGCCTACTTTAGAATTTGAAAATCAAAAGAAAGAGAGTGTATCTATCGACCAAGTAAATGTCAACTGCTTCTAAAAGGTTTGGACAATTTGTAAGTTTATGAAAATACAAATACATAGTAAGGTATTGTGTGAATTACTGTATAATATATTGGAGGTCGTTTTACTCAAAAAAAAAAACAAAAACTTTAGGATAAAATTGAAGTGTGTATTTATTGAATTATGGTATAGAGACAATGGTGTATGGGTGATCCATACTACTACCATAAAAGCCTTTCGCAATAATAATAAAAGCTGCTAAAATATTTATCGGTCATTAAGTTTTTTCTATTTTACGTATATAAGGTCGCTAAAATATTTAGCGTCCATTTAGAAAAGTGTCGATAAAGATAATATTTTTTGCCTCAAACGTCACGGGATATAATTAAGCCAATTATTTAATGACAATTAATAATGGCTGATAAGTCCAATTTCAAAATGGCTCGGTTTACCTTTTTAGTATCTATTATTACCCGGTAAATCAAATTAAATTATGGGTAAGTTACATAAATCACATAGTGTAAAGATGAAATTATTATTTATCCCTACTTTTTTTCTAATTACAATAATACCTTAAAATTAACCCAATCCGATACGTTAATGAAAGCGCGGATACATTAATACAAGCACGGATACATTAATACATTAATACGGATACATTATTAAAATAAAAATTAACTCAATCCGGATATATTAATGAAAGCGCGGATACATTAATACAAGCACGGATACATTAATACATTAATCCGGATACATTATTAAAATAAAAATTAATCCAATCCGGATACATTAATGAAAGCGCGGATACATTAATACAAGCACAAATACATTAATACATTAATACATTAATACGGATACATTATTAAAATAAGAGATTTTAGTTATTTTTAAAAGATATAGGGACAAATGAAAAATAATATACTTAAAGGTGTGTACTTTACTAATTTTTCCTTAAATTATTGCTAAAAGTTTTGTGCTTTAATGACTAATTTCTTTTCGGCAACAAAAGTGACTGCTAAATTCATTTGAAATTGTCTTAATTTGCTTTTTTAACATCCATTTTTATTGACAGTAAATCTAATTATATTGTTGTAAGAAGTCATATGTTTTAACAAAATAATCATTAATGGCAATTATATTTGCTGCTAAATTCATCTTGAAAATAACTTAGTTTGCACTTTTAGCGTTTAAGACGTAGTGTCCAACTTAAAATAGTGAAATATGATCGAGAAATAATATACTCAATTGTGAGATAGCAATTTTCTTAATTAGTTTGTAATACATTATCCCAAGAATACTTTCGATATTATGAAAATATAATGTCACAGTAAAAACAAGGATTTACATACCATGAGAATGACTTTTTTTTAAAAATTTATTTTCTCTTAAGAAAAGTGATATAATTATGTTTTTTTTCTCAATTGGAATATTATGACATGATAAATATGCTCTTCTCATATCAACATAAAATTTTTATATAATAAGTTTCTTGATATTTACTATGTCAAAAAGTACCCAGAGAAAGTGTCACAATCTAAAATCTCAGGTCATGATAGCACCTACTAACATCCATCAATAGGTAAGCCGAATCCATAAACCCACTATCACTTATACAAAATACACAATTATTATCAAATAATAACTTAATTGGATCCCCATAAGCCCGAAAGGTACACAATAACAAACATAATTTGACCGATCCCCCACAAGACCGGTAGGTGCAAACAACAACCAATTATACTAGTAATAGGTGATGCATATGAATGCAAGTTATGCTCTAGAAACCAATAGGCCAACAGCACTACCAAGTGCCACACAATCAAGTACTATATACACTTACCTCCTGCCTCTGCACGCTAGATAGGACTCATTCGGACACCCCTCCTCCTATTTGGTGAGCCATAGGGACTGAGGGACCATACGAGACTTGGGAAATCTGTATATACTGCTTGGTCCCAATTCACGAATTTCATAATCGATCCTTATGGATCTGCAGGTATAAATAAAATCGAATTAGTATAAAAAGGGTCGGTGATTCCTCCAACCGATCAAGTAAAACATGAGTACATCCTCGATGCTTCTTTAATCTCAAAGATTCATTTATCAATGTCATAAAGGTGGTATGGCTCCCGAAAAAACTAGTTTTAAGAGTAAAAGTGTAAAATCATATTTTTTCGAAAATAGCAGTGAAAATCAATATGTTTACTGGAATCGTACCACAAAACATGTGACACTTAGTACCAATGCAATGCATCCCATCACCAACATCCAAACAATAACATTAAACACTTTAAAGCACATAATCAGTATCACCGAGATCCCAGATCATAGAAAACTAACTTGGAATCCAGTTGATCCTCGACCAAGGACTCGAGCCCAACAATATACCAATAATCATACCAAAACATTAGTCACCATAACTCAAGAATCACTACCTTAACCTGAAAGTACTACCCAAGTGACCTCTAAGCACAACTAATGCCAACCTACATCTATATAAGTCACTAAGGTTCCATGCACTAATGGAGGGTACCAAATCGTAGTAATTACTACGGGGATCAACCAATTTAACTAAAGCATCATTAAAACGTATTCTAAGGTACCTAAGTCAGAAACTATTCTAAAGTTCAACCATCATTTCTAAAGAGGATAACAACACTAAACTAAGTCATAAGCAAGGAACTACTAGCCTAACCTTAGGATTCCACAACTCAATACTAGCATGAGGTTCCTACGATAGTCTAGAAAATAGGAATGAGTGAGTAATTCTAGACCCATTACATACAATCATAACCTGTATGCAACCTACTCTCTAAGCATTATCTCATGGATCATAATCTAAAATAAAGTAGACCGTAGCCTACCTGGAAGCAGAACTATAAACTTGAACCGTCCATGAGTTGCCCCGTATTCTCCACATCCTCCAACTGCTACGATACTATCAACATCACAAACTATGCATTACTATGAGAATGGCGATACCCATATTGATATAATACAACCCGACCCTAAAATCGGGTAAAAATAGGCCTGTGGGATCCGTTAATGAAATTCCAAAATTGAATCTGTAACTAGGTCCCTAATAGTCTAAGGAATTTTTGTCCAAAAATTTGGCACAATCCGAGCTCAAAAACTCAACCAAAACAGCCTCTCAAAAATCAAAGAATCACCATTAAAGAGAGACTAAGAGGTCTTTAGGACAAGGTTTTACCTTCAAAAAGAGCTTACAACGCTTTCCCAACGACCCTCATGCAAAGCTCCAGCAATTCCCAACCAAACACAACAAAAATGAGCTCAATCGGAGCTCTAAAGTTCAATAATTCGAAGTTAGAAATTTGGAAATGAGGGCTAAATTCGGGACTGATCACAATATATCACCAGTAAAATGACCTCCGAGAACGCAGTGGTCGACTAGATCAGGTCAACTATAACCCTTCTCTACGAATGTGAAGCCCAAGCCCGCGCACGTGGGGTCAAGGGACCTGGCCTTCACGAACGCGGCACTAGATTCACGAATGTGGAGATCAAAATCATTGGCCTCTGTGAACACGACACTAGGTGCGCGGATGCGAAACACAAATGTTGCTGCACCGACTGAGCATTTTGAGTTGAAAATACTGCGATGGGGTGTTTGGGATTCATATGGAGCCCCATTCACACAAACAAACGATGCTACTTCACTAAATTCGACATTCGAGACTCAATGGAGATGTCGAAACTTCCAATGAAGGTCTTCATGATAAAAAGTGAGTTCCACACCCAAGCTCCATTTAAGCCAAGATCCACAAGGTAGCTATAAATGAGTTCGGAAGCCTCGGGACCCACACCAAAGGTCTTTTTAGACCAAACTCGACGTTTCGGAGCTAACGGACCGTCATAGTTGCATTCTGAGGTCGTCTTCCAGATATTTTGATAGAAGTCAACTATTCAAGTTTTAAAAACTTCAAAACACGTAAAATTGCATAAAAACTAAGTGAATGGCCCGATAATCCAAATATCAGCCTCAGCAAGTCATAAATGACTTGGGGCCACTATAGGAAAGATCTAAACGCCAGAAACATTAAAGAATGAAAAAATAACCTGAAGGGTCATTATAGAAAGTGGGTTATGCGAATTAATTTTACAAAGTTCTCATCACCATTCATTATAATAGTAATGTTCTTAAAAATAGTAATTTATCTTATTTGATGACTCAATAATCGAATTAAAAGAGATTCCAACACCTTAAAATTAGTTTACTTAATATGAGTATATTACCTCTACAAATTCTCACTTTTTTTTTTGATAAACAAGATAATATATTATAACTTAATACGCATCAATACATGTAAGTGGCCGAGCAATGCTCTTTTTAGTAACGTTTGGGGAAGCGGTTGGAGTTACATTATACACATTAATACATTCCATAGTAGAAGACGTTTTTTTAGCCGAACATAAAGAGTTTCTACTTTGTCTGCTTCTATTTTACTAGATACAGTCAACGGAGGAACTGTCCCAAAATACAATAGGAAGTAAGCTTCCTTCAATCTAGACCCCTCCTTATCCAAGGTATCTACCACTTGATTTTCTTCCCTATATCTATGCTGCACCGGAGGGTTCCCAAGTTTGAGTAGCAATTTCTTGCAATCAGTCAAAATATTAGAATAAGATGGATGATCATTTGCTAGACAATGAAGGATATCCTAACAGTCTACATTAATTTCAAGTGACGTTAGGCTTTAGGTTAGTGCAATAGTTAAACCTTTATGGAACGTTAATAGTTCAGAAACAATATTTGTTGCTTCATATATATGTTCCCCATGAAGCCTACCACCCAATTACCATATTTGTCCTCTTATTACTCCTCCTATTCCAATTGTGTCAGATTTACTCGAGGTAGAACCATCAGTATTATGTTTGGAGGTTTCCATTTTACATACCTTACTATAGGTTTTCCTATATTGGTCCTTTGGTTCGTGAATGAAATTCAATGGCATGTATGTTTGGAATATTAGCATTTATTTCTCCTTTTCTATTATTGTGGTAGTTATCATTTCTAGTAAGCCATATTCTCCTGTAGAATATTTAGACTTTCTCCCAGTTAGAGTTTTTTTTTTTTAATCACTATTACATCTCTCTATTTAACGCTTTTACACGTAACATGTAGTATAGCCTTGCCAAACTAAGCTTTGAAAAACAAGAAAATATGCTTTAGTGTCCCAATGGATCTCTTTTTTTCTTTCTTTTTTTCCTATTTATAGAATGGACATAATTAATTCAATACAATACAATCAATAACATTGACTATTCATGTTTTGTTAATTCAAATAATTTTTATCTTATCAACATGAAGCCTCGTGAAATATTGTTTTCTTTTTTGGATAAATTACCTATATACACAACATTATTTACCATATTCTCCATTTATCCCTATTATTTCAAAATATTTCAAAAATCCCTATTTTTCATCCTAAACTCAACTATCCGAATACATTATTCCTCTCCACTCCAAACCCACGTTCCCACTCCTATATTCACTCCTTTAATCTCTCCCTAATTTCACTCCCATAGTCAGATCAGTTATCTCCCATCATCTCCTTTTCCGGATACATCAATTTGAAATCTCATATCCAAGATTTCCCTTCCTTTTTTCAAGCCACAAATCTCTCCACAGTTACCTCTATTAATCCATTTTTGAATTTCAAAACTTTTCTCTTTCCAATTAATGATTTGAAGTTATTCAAGAGGTAGATCTTTTTCCATCACTTTGATTTTCGATTTTTTTTATTTTTTATTTAGTTTTTTCATCTTAAAAATTACTGATATGTATCATTTATATGTATCAAGTTCTACAATGTATCTATGTATCATTAATTTTACATTTCTTTTCCTTTTTAAGCGTAACATAAAAGTATCTTATGTATCAAATATTATGTATCATTAATTTTACATTTCTTTTCTTTTTTAAGCGTAACATAAAAATATCTTATGTATCAAATTTTATGTATCAACACTGTCTCATGTATGAATTTGTTATTTGATTTATGTATCAACACTGTCTCATGTATTACTCTGAAATAAGCTACAGTAATTCACAAACTTACCAAGATAGATAAATAGTAATGTATCACCCTCATTTTCTTGCAAGTTACTGCTAAATATCCATTCTTTGATAATGATACATTCATACAAAATTAATTTACATGTATCTGCTACCTAATAATGACTACACCTTAATGCATAGATCTAAAAGGAAACACAGTTCGGGTAACCTTTACTTCTATAATGTATCTGGTAGGATTATAGTACTTAGGTATTTACTAAATATTTTAAGAATAGTAATGTATCATGAGCAATATATTCAGATCAAAAACACAAATTAAAAAAATCTTTGGCCATGATACATTCATAAAAATTAACACTACATGTATTTGATACGTAATAACTACTGTACAGTAATGTATCGATCTAAAAACAAAACACCTTATGAGCAAACTTTACTAACTAATACATGCGTCTCGAGATCACAAATTAAAGCAATGTATCTCTCCAGCCTTTTTGTTTGTTGTATCAATGCATAGTGGATACATTGCAGATCCATGCTCATGTTTCTTCACCTCCACGTACATTTTTTCTCCATGTCGTTCCTAAATAATCATTGGTGATGCAATAATCTATCAACATTAAAAAAGTTAGTGATACATTCCATAAAACAGTTATTTCTATGTATCAATCACAAACAATCAGATAACTAATTTATACTTAATATCATATACAAAATATAAATATAATATGATACATACCCTCATTCTCAAACATTTTGATGTGTTTACAACAAATTACATGTATAATGTATCATATATAAAATACAGTATTTCACAAACACAACAAGATACACAAATAGTAATGTATCATACTAAACATTTTGGTCATAATACAATAATTCAAATTAATACTACATGAATCTAATACATAATAATTATCACATAGTAATGTGTCGAACTCTAAGCAAACATTATAACATTTACTTATTTAATTTATTTAATAGGAATACAATATCACAATTATCATGGAGTGGTCCAAAGTGGAACCTCGTTACCCACTTGCAAGCAAAGGTTTGTGACAATCAGTAAGGCCTTTGATTTGAGGACTGTGGTTATTCAAGTCCCTGAGCGTGATCAGGTACATCCCCTGGCCCTTATTTATATGGTAAGCCAACCACAAACTAATTGAACAAAAAAGTGTCATTCTTTTATTTTTACTACTTGTATTAAACTATAATGTCTGGGACCAGTAATAGATATAACCTCTCGTGCAAATCGAAAGCTAGACCATATAGTTTTACTTCTTTAATCAATTACAAGATATATAAATACTAATGTATCACGATTAATCTAGTCATCTCGAAAACACAAATCAAAAATTGAATTAACAACACAATATATATAATTCTATACCTCTTATTCTCAGATCTCAACGAAATAAATATATTCATCATGTATCAACTATTGTTTTGGACTTTTTTTGAATCTATTACGATTTTAGTGAGAATTGAGAGAAGAAAATTTGAATTGTTTGAAGTTGGGTGGATTTGGGAGGGAATTAAGAGAAGAAGATTTGAATTTTGAATTGATTGAATCTGTTACGATTTGGGAGAGATTGACATCAATTTGATTAGCGTGATTAGGGGAACTCACATTCAATTTTACGATTCCTTTCCTTTTAAATTGCAATTGAATTTACTTTAATGCATCAAATTTAATGTATCCGGCTTGTTTGCTATGTATCCGGATAGCACCGATTTTAAGAGATTTTTGTAAAATAGAAAAGAGTAGGGATAGTATGTAATTTAGGTTTTAGACTATGAGATTTATGTAAGTTATACTTATCTTTTTTACCTATTAAAAATAAATTTCACATTGAATAATTTTTTAATTCAGTAATTTTGTAATATTAAGACTTTAAATTCAATGAAAATTTTGTTGAAATTGAAAGAAATAAAAACAATCCATAAGACTTTTGATGAAAAACAATTTGTATTTGATCAATAAATGTCGTCGTATCACTACTTTTTGCCGTAGTGACTTGGCCAACAATGGGACCAACAAACTTACTGCCTCCTTCATCGAAAGAAAAAGGCTTAGTGTAGCAAGAGAAAATGGAATTTTTTACTATAAGAAAAAATAGACGGTTCAAAATAGCCGTAGAATTAAAGAAGTAAAAAAAAATAATGTTTGAGAAATATTAAGAGATAAGTGTCAAAAACACACTTAAACTATTTTCTTTTTTTGAGTTTTATATTTAAATTATTGAGAGTGTAAGTTTCATACCTAAACTATCAATTTTTAGTTTGAGAAACATACCTCAGTGGTGTGTGTAATACACTCTCTCTTTTATTTGAAAAATCCTTGCCATATGAAAAAAATATTCCACATTGATAAAAATTGAATAAACTATTAATATTAGTTAAAAATTAAAGATTAAAGTATTACTATAAAAAAAAGAAATTATTTTTTTTAAAAATATTTTTTTAAAAAAATAAAATTTAAAATATTTTCTTCACCTCATTCCTCCATGTCTTCCTCCCGTACCCCCCTCCAGCCCCACCTCCCCGACAATCTCCTCGTCCTTTTATTTTTTTAATTTCTTTTATAAAATATTTTAAAAAAATTCACCCTTTCCCCACTCCTTCCTTAAAAAAATTTGCTATTATTTTATTTTAAAAAAATAAAAAATCCTACCCCACCCCGTCTAACCCTCCATTCCTAATTTTATTTTATTTTGTTTTACCTTTTTTCTCGTTTTGTGTTAGATATATACATATATTTTTAGGAAAATATTTTTTTCTACTTAGGTACCAATTATAATAGAAATGAAAAAATTATTTTAACAAAAGTCTTGCGGCAAGTAAATTTTTTCTTCTAAAAACATATTAATTTCTTTTATAAAATATTTTAAAAAAATTCACCCTTTCCCCACTCCTTCCTTAAAAAAATTTGCTATTATTTTATTTTAAAAAAATAAAAAATCCTACCCCACCCCGTCTAACCCTCCATTCCTAATTTTATTTTATTTTGTTTTACCTTTTTTCTCGTTTTGTGTTAGATATATACATATATTTTTAGGAAAATATTTTTTTCTACTTAGGTACCAATTATAATAGAAATGAAAAAATTATTTTAACAAAAGTCTTGCGGCAAGTAAATTTTTTCTTCTAAAAACATATATATATATATATATATATATTTAACACAAAAAGAGGAAAAAAATTGGAAGCGGAGGGTTAGTTGGGGTGGGATAGAATTTTTTTTTAAAAAAATTAAAATAATTATCTAAGTTATTATTTCCGGGTGGGGGGGGTGGGGGGGGATGAAGTAAGATTTTTTTTAAAAATAAAATTATAAAAAGAAATTTTAAAAATAAAATAAAAACTAAAAAATTGAGGGGAGGGGGGAGTTTAATCTTATAAAAAATTATAATTTTTTTTGGAATAGTAATACTTTAATCTTAAACTTTAACTAATACTAATAATTATTTAATTGTTGTTAAGGTGGAATGTTTTGTCCATGTGGAGTGTGATGTGATAATTTTTTAAAATAAAAGAGAGAGTGTAGTACACACACCATGATGAGAGTGTAATAAAATAGAGAGTTGTGTTTCTCAAACTAATAAGTGATAGTTTAGGTATGAAACTCACACTTCCAATAGTTTAGGTATGAAACTCAATAAAAGGAGATAGTTTAAGTGTGTTTTTGATACTCATCTCAAATATTAAATATATTCTCAACTTTGCTAGAAGTATCATATATACCCATATATGGATTTTTTAAAAATTAAAAAAACCAAAAAAATAAATTTAAAATTAATGTTTTCATACTTCCGTTAGATGAAAAAGATATATGTGAGCCACTTTTCTAATGGTAAGGATATATTTGAGCCACTTTTGTAACGGTAAGGATATATATGAATCACTTTTGTAACAAGAGATGTATCAATTCTAAATTGCAAAATTGAGGGGTATATGAGAACCTTTTTCCTTTATTTTTTTTGTGTTAATACTAGAACTAGAATAGAGTTGATGTTCATAACAAATTCTAATGACTAGTAGTAACTTTTTGTTAGATTAAAGTAGTTATATCAAACAAGTGTATTCAATAATATATATGAGGGAAAATGACATTTTTAGTCTCTGAGTTATCGTGTTATTTTAATTTTCATTTCTGTGATATTCGACTAAGCACTTTTGACCTATTTTGTTTAATTAAGCCATGCATGTTATTTTTTTGATTTGATGACTAACGAATATCATTAAACTAAAAGGACTGATAACTGTTAGTAAGAGCATTTTGGGTGTTAAAAAAACTATGTCTTTTGCAATATACTACTGTCGAAAAAACACTGCTTCTGCGTACCCTAAGAAATTATGTCTTTTGCGTATTTATTTAGGTCACAATGATATTTATTAACTCAAAGGCCTATGCTTTATTAAGGAGTGGAGAAAAAGAAATTACTAATTATTACGTCCTAGGATTATTGGTAGAAATGACCATTTTGTGAATGAAGACTATTATGCATAATAAAGATGTGCTATATTTTGAATTTTAATTTATTTAGTAAAATAATAATCTTTACTCTAGAGTGTGTAATTAATGGTCTCAGACTTAGCTTGAACTATAACTATTTAAGAGAAATAAAATATCATTGCTTACACTATTACACACAATAATCAAGGTGTTGCTATAAGCTTTAATAGTCAGCACATAAACAACCTTGTACGGTTGTACTATTCAAATTTTCATGAGTATTTTTTGGAAATAAACCCAATTCTCATAGAAAGTAGTATACTTTCACACTCAAACGGATAGATTCGTTAAGGGTGCTCCTATAATTATATTCTAACACCTCAATCATACGAGATACAAACTTTTATAAAGAATTCAAAGACTTAACATCCACAAATCATTATGGAAGAAATAAAATAAATATGATAGTGCATTTCTAACGAGCCATAATATAATTCATTTTTCCCATTGAACCAGCTGGTTATAGGATTTCTAGTTGCAGGTTGGCTGCCCAAGTATATATTAGCTATATTGATTGTTAATTAGTGAGGATGAAAAAAACAAAAAGGTCAAATAAAATTTATATGGATTGACTATTAATTAATTAAAAGTTGAGGACTATGAAGAAAAATGGAAGATATATCCTTATTAGCAACTAGTGATATAAAAGGAGAAATCTAAAGGAAAGTAGAAGGAGAAGCAACATATATATATAGCTAGTAAAAGTAGGAAAATTGAAAACTTAAAGGCACAAATTAATATGATGTTAAATGAAAATAAAAGTAGTTAAATATTATCCAGTCTCACCATTTATTAGATAATACATAATAGAGATGACCTTTTATATATATACTCACTCCATATGATATGAGTAGTATATAGGTCATATTTATTTAGGTGAGAATTAACACAGTAATTAATATTTATTAATTCAAACTTACAATCCCAAAAATCCCCAAAAGTACTGCTATAACTAGACCATTCGCATTCTCAATGATGTTTCCAATAAGCACGAGGGGAGCTTGAAGGACTCCTGGGCCGGCAAACAAAGTACAATTAGCAATTGGGAGAGCAACCCTTGCAACACATGCATTTTCTGACAAAGTAGCTATATTGGTTCTCACTACAGCATTAATTAAGCCTTCCCTAGTTGTGGTTAATTGAGCAATGGTTGTGTTGCCACAAATAATCGAGACATTTGCTCCAACGATTGCAGGGCCTGGGACATTTGCCGATAGGGAGCAAGACAAAGTTCCCACTACAGTTATATTAACTCCTTGGCCAACAGCGGGTGGTACACCAACGGGTGGTACAACAACGGGTGGTACACCAACGGGTGGTACAACAACGGGTGGTACACCAACGGGTGGTACAACAACGGGTGGTACACCAACGGGTGGTACAAACGGGTGGTACAACAACGGGTGGTACACCAACGGGTGGTACAACAACGGGTGGTACAACAACGGGTGGTACACCAACGGGTGGGTGGTAAAACAACGGGTGGTGCACGAATGGGACCAAGAATGGGACCAAGAATGGGACCAGTAATGGGACCAAGAATGGGACCAGTAATGGGACCAAGAATGGGACCGCCAAGAATGGGACCAACAATGGGTATTTGGCCAACACCAACGGGAGGTACATTAATGGGTGTTACTGGACCAACAATGGGTGGTGTGGGTTGGCCACCAAGAATGGGACCAGCAATGGGTGTTAGAATGGGACCAACCAAGGGAATGTTACCAAGAATGGGACCAAGAAAGGATTGGCGTAATTGAGCATGGGCTAGAGGACTGGTGGTGATGATGGAAAGAAGAACAATGAGGAAAACAACACACATTTTTGAAGACATGATGATGATTTGATAATACTTTTTTCTATTCAATATCCCTTTTTATAGTGCTATTTAATGTACTCCCTTACCCCACACCCCCAACCTATATAAATGATACGTAGATATATATGTTCCATGGCTAAAAAGAGTTACCACTTGCAATATTTCCCTCACATATATCATCATCAGTTAGGTTGAAACTCATCAACTTGAAGATTGGGACCATATTCACTATCATTTGACTTACCATGATGTTTAATTAAGAACAATAAAAAAAAACTTTTGAAATCAAACAATCCATAAATATTTACTTAGTTGTAAATCATTTTATTAAAGGTAAAAAAAGGAATTTTAATGTTAAATTGATTTTAATTATAGTAAGATGACGTTCTTTTTGGAACGGAGAGGAATTTTCTTAAACTTGTTTTTGTTTTTCTTTCTCTCTTTAAATACATATTAGGTGTCTCATTGTTCTTTAATTTGCAGTGTTAGACTTCACTATGTAAAAACTTAAAATCTTCAAACGCAACATTCTAAATAAATTAAAATTGAATCTTGCCATATTGAGATAAATAGTTACCAAGTAAATAAGAATAATTTTTACAGATATAATGCACATTAACTAAGCTGCAGGGATCCTAATGTCAGCTGCAACTTACTAATTGTCTCTTGATTTTCTAAACTCCGTGTCTTATTCTTTAATAGATGGAGAGAATGAGATCGGCTACGATGGGAGACGAGGAGTCTGGCTCCATTGTTAAGACTTTTAAAATTTGTGGTCTAAATTAAATAATCCTTAAATATTTACATGGTTATAAATCATTTCATCAAAGGTAAAAAATAATAATTTTAATATTAAATTGTTTTTAATTATAATAAGGTGACATTCTTTTTCGAATAGAGAGAAATTTTTTAAACTTATTTTTGTTTTTCTTTCTCTCTCTTTAAATATATATTAGTATACGTATCTGTGCGTTGCGGGTCAGTTGATAATGTAATTATAAATACTGACTTATTGACAATTTCAAAATTCAACCTACTATAAAATGATATTATAAAATTTATATTAGAGAATGTTAGTATTTAGCACCTTGATATGTTATAATAGAATATGTATGAAAATAAATCAATATATAAACTTAATTAGTTCATTGTCTAAATTTAATAGTAATAATTATTTTTAGCATTATTTAATTTATTTATTTTTTAAATTATTAAAAATCATAAATACTCTCACACAATCCATATTATCTTCTTGTTAGAATAATAAAGATATAAGAAAATTTAATCTTAGATTAAACTAAAATGTAATTCTAAAAAGTCCTATGATTATGACAATTCGAAGCATTAAACTAAGTAGTTTTTATCAGTTGAATATCAAAATGTAAACATGCTAGTCAAATTTTTAAATTTTATCTTTTGATTTTTCTAAAAATCATATATCAATTATATGATATTTAAAAATAATCATATAATTATATGATTCTGATTTTGATGTACTTGGGGGGTATATCGCAGATGGGGACTTTCTATAGAAGAATGTACCTCAAAGTTTGGGAGAAATAGAATAAGAATGTCAGATACAAAAACTCACATTATGTTCTTTTTCTCACTTGGAATATAATAACATGATAAATGTGCTCTTTTCATATTAGATTAACTTGAAAATTAGATATAATATTGTAACATCCCAATAGACCTAAGGTCCGGATCAAATCATGGGAGTCAAAAGTTTCAAGTCTCCTGAAAAATAGAAATTTACGGGTTGTAAGAAAAATTACGGACCGTAGATGCAATTACTAGATCAAAGAACAGAAACATGAAATATTTCGTGAGTTTTACGGGCTAAGTTTACAAGTTGTAAAACCTTTTATGAGTCGTAATTTGGTCCGTAGATCAAATTTCTAAAACTCAGGGTTTAGCCTGATTTTTATGAGCACTTTTTATGGTCCGTAGATGGAACCACGGATCGTAAATGGTTCTCGTGAAGCAAACTTCAGAAACTCTAAAAATGGCCTGATTTCTACGAGAAGTATCTACAGCCGGTAGATCATTAATCCACGGGCCGTAGATGGTCTCGTGAAACCTACATAATTCAATTTTTCTACTTGGGTCATTTTGATTTTTTCCCATTATTTTAATCCCTATACTATATCGCTTTTAACCTATTTTAAGTTGGATTAAAGGGAAGTTAGTTGACTAAACCTTCTCATTCACACACAACCCTTAGACTAATTCATCTCTTACTCTAGCAGAAGGTTTATCTCAAGCAAGAACTAGGGTTCTTCACCTTCAAGCTTCTGATCAAGAAATCAAGCCAGTGTTTTCTTTCCAGATATGAAAAGAGCACATGTGTGTTGCCATCATATTCCCATAAAAAATGTCATTATTCTTATGACAAAACAAAAAAATATGTAGTTATTATCAGATTAGGTAACATCTTGTTTTAAAGTTCGACATTATATTTCAATAATATCTAAAGCATTTTTGAGATATTACAATTGTTTGTAATTGAGAGAAATGAGAATGGTAATAAACCAATCACATCACCTTACATTACAATTAAGTATAGACAAAACATGCATATGAGGTAATTAATACACAAAATAATAGTCAATGGATCACACTTTATTTTATTCTAAAGTTTTCTCCGAGAAATATGGACTCCAATATGACATGTTTCCAATTTGTTATTAACTATAAATTATTATGTATATGGAAGTTAATATGTGGCGTTAAAAAAATAAATTTATTAGTGGTGGTCCTCAAAGCTAAGTTTGGCAAGGCTATTTTTGGGGTTACATGTGAAGACCTTAATTAGAGATATGTAAAGGTAATCTCTAATGGTCCTAAGTTAGGTAGGGTAAGTGAGAATTTGAAAAAGTAAAATACTTATATCAAGTAAACTATTTTATTTAGACGTGTTAGAATATCTTTTCATTCAATTGTTGATTGTTTTTAATAATACGTATTAATGTTATAATGAAGTGTGAATATTTTGTAAAATTAACTCGTGCACCTCACTTTATCTTGGTATTTTATTTTATTTTTGATAAAGTAAAATATCAAGAAGCGTATTATATCCATTTTTATGTCAATCGAATTTGTAAAAAGCACATTTATGATGGCACCATTTGGCTCCTCTCCATTTTCCCCAAGTTCCTACTTAGATTGGTGACACATGACATAAGTTTAATTTAATGGCCAAGATTTAAATAATTAAAATAAAGCATTAATCATAGTTAAAATAATTAATTACTTTCATATATTCTCTCTCAATTTTTTTACCATCCACAATTCTAGATCTACATTATATTTTTCCTAAATATTTATTTTTAAAAAATTCATTCTTGCCTAGAGTAAATTTCCTAAATATATAAATGCGAATAATTACATATCAATCGTTTTACCTTCATTTATTCATTATAAATTTGAATTAATTTAATTAGAGATTATCAAATATAGAACAATTGAAAAATTATTGATGGTTTTTCTTACAGGTTGAATAGTTATTTTTACAAAGAGTACTATCACATAAAAATATATAAATAAAATTATATTCATAGAAATAGTAAAGTTGCATAAAATAATTCATCAGTAATAAGTTGTTGAATATATATTGCAGAAGGAGAGTTAATTTGATTATATTATAATGAGTAAATAAGAAAAAATGATTAGATGTGTAGGTAATACTTGCATTCATATATTTACGAAATTTACTCAAGGCAAAAAGAAATAATTAAAATATAAATTTAGAAGAATATACTGTAAATTTAGAATTGTAAGATTGTAAAAATCTTTTGATAAAAAATGTATGGAAGTAATTAATTATTCTAACCATGGTTAGAGTTTTATTTTAATTAATTAAATCTTAGCCATTAAATAAAACTTATGCCATGTGTCACTAATCCAAATAGGAACTTGAGGAAAATGGAGAGAAGGGAAATGGAGAGGAGCCGGATCCATTTATGATATCATTATATTCCATGTGAGAGAAAAAAATATAATGTCTTTTTTCCTTTTGAGAAAACCAAAAAATAAAATAGTCATTCTTACATTACGTAAGTCCTTATTTTTAAAGTCAGACATGCGTACAAAACAATATGTAAAGCATGCTCGAGAAAGATTATGGGTGTGTTTGGTACGAAGAAAAATATTCTCTTGAAAATAAGTTGGTTTCCAACTCATTTTCTCATGTTCGGTTGGTGAATGAAAAATATTTTGTAGTATATGATAAATGAATGAAAAAACAGTTTTTAGAAAATATCTTTTATTTTTGGCTAGAGAGTAGAAAATACTTTTTAGGAAAATAGTTTCTGACTTGGAAAACAACACCGATAATCGACCCAGCACCCATCCCCGACATCCGTTCTGGGACCTGACCCCTACTCCCGAAATGGGATCCCACATTCGAACTAGGACCAACCCTGACCATGATTCGAATCGAGACACGATCCCAAGACCCAACCTAGGACCTAACCCAAAATTCTGACATGACCCGAGACCCGACATTCAAACTGGAATATAATCCCAACACTCGAACCTGACCTCGAAGTGAGACCCAACCTCAACCCACGACCCGACATCGACCTGAGACCCAACCCCGATTCCTGAACCCTACATCTGATTCAGGATCCAACTTTTGAATCGGAATTCGACCTCGATACATGATTCAAAATCTGATCCCAACCCGGGATATGACCCCAATCTGACCTAGATGTTCAAGATCTAACTTTTGAATCGGGATCTGACCCCGACACTCGACCTGAGATCTAACCCCGACACTCAATTCGATACTCGACCTCGACCCTAGACCTTACCCAACTCAACACCTGACTTGACCTCAACCGAGACTTGACTCTGACCCGACACCCTGACCGACTTGACCTCGACCTCGGCACCGATACCCGACACCCAACACCGACTTGAGACCCTACCCTGACCTTGACACCTTACCCGAGACTCGAGATCCAACCCCGACCTGATTCTATTCGAGATCTCGACCCGAGACCTGAACCTGACCTCGATTCGAGACCCCGACCCCAACCTGAGACTCGAACCTGACCTTGACACACTACCCGAGACCCGACCCCGAGACCTGAACCTGACCTCGATTCGAGACCTCGACACCCCACCCCGACCCAGATACCCGACAAGCGACCCCGACCTCGACTCAAAATCCTGACCCCGACCTGAGACTCGACATTGTGAATGACTCCCGACGCCGACCTGAGTCTGGAGAGTTGACCCCAACCCCAACCCGAGACCCCGACCCAAGAACTGACCATGACCTCGACCCTGACCTTGACCACAACTCCAACCTCGACCTGAGACCTCGATATGAGACCCGACCCCAACCCCCGACCTGACCCCTACTTGAAAATATTTTCCTTATTTTTTCAAGGGAAGTCATTTTCCTTAAATTTGAGGAAAATAAGTTGATTCTGAAAACATTTTCCAAAACATGAAAAAAAATTCTGGAAAACATTTTCCTTCCTATCAAACACATCCTGTAATTGAGAGAATTGTAGGAAACCAACCATATGACCTTAGCAATACATGTACACATTTTAAAGCTTTTTTTCTGATAAAAATGGCCTCAAATATGTTATGTTTCCGATATGCTAGCTATTAACTAATGAAATACCTCACTATTTATATATATTTTCATAAACATAAAAGACTTTCCAACATTCTTTAAAATCGATCGGTTGATGATATATATGTACTGGGTTGATAGATTCATTCCTCTTTAAAATAACACCAAAGTTTGTTGTTCATCTTATGGCGTGATAATTTATTTTTACCAATGAAGGTCTTCAAAGCATAGTTTGGCAAGCTATACTACGAGTTACATATGTGAAGACCTTAAAGAGAGAAAGCTAATTAATATCTAATGGTCCTAAGTTAGGTGGGGTAAGTGAGAATTTGAAAAAAGTAAAATACTTAATTACATTAATTTTAAGGTGTTAAAATCTCTTTTCATTCCATTATCTCATGAACCATTAAATAAGATAGATTATTATTTTTAATAATATTACTTACTGTTATAATGAATGGGGAAAAGTTTGTAAAATGAACTCATGCATGCACCCCACTTTCTCTTGATACATTTTGATAAAGTAAAATACCAAGAAATATAATAGTATATTTTAGTAACTTTTATGTTAAATCACTATTTAAAATAAAAACACCAAAATTTCTTATTCAATATTTAATATATTTCTTATATGAATACATGGCGTGAGAAATAAAGTACTAGACTACTAGTGATGGTCTTTCAAAGCTTAGTTTTGCAAGACTATATATTACAGATTTCGTGTGAAAACCTTAAGTAAATTAAAGTGATGTTAAAGTAATCTACAATGTAATGGTCCTAGCTAGTTATTAGGTCTACTAAGTGAGAAGTTGCAAAAGTAATATACTTAGAGCCTGTTTGGCATTACCGTTAAAAATTGCTTATTTTCATAAATATATTTTTTTTAAATGGATTTTTTAAAAAGTTCTTTTAAAAAATAATAATTTGTATTTGGCTAATTCATTTGATAAGTGCTTTTTATAAGCAAATTGTGTTTGGCTAATCTCTTTTAAAAAGTGCTTTAGAGAGTCAAATTACGATAAAGGGCAAGTATTAATGTACTTTTAATATTAAGATTATTTTACAGAGAGAAACTAGTTTAAACATCTATTACAAAAAATTAAATTAAATTTTTATTTTTATTAAATTAAAATATTCATATTCAAATTTTCAATCAATATTATACATTTTTTTGGAGGGTTGAAATCTTTAATTGTTGTTTTTTTTTCTAATCTTGCAAAAATATTATTGTTATTTTTTTTTCTAATTCTGCAAAATAATACGTAAAATGATAATACATAAATGTAAAATAAAATATTAAATTTATTATATAAAAATAAAAAATGAAATTATTAAATGAAACTTACCCAAACATATGAGATATGTTAATTAATAATAAGAAATATATATATATATATATATATATATATATTATTTTTGAAAAAAATAATTTTCTGTTTCTACTTTTGCTTTTTTTAAGAAGCAGAAATTTTTAGCTTCTTCCCAACATCAAAAAAACAGCTTCTGCGTCCATTTAAAAGCAATTTATAGGTTTGCCAAACACCTAATTCTTTTTAAAAAATATTTTTTTTCTCAAAAGAAGTGCTTCTGGGCTCTCAAAAGAGATGAGTATTGAAAAGACTACTCTACTTGATTACTTAATATATCTATATGTGCGTCATATCAGCAGAAATTCCACACACACACACACACACACACACACACACACACATATATATATATATATATATATGCATATGGATAACATGTGTCATAAGAAGGGTGTTATTAAATTACTTAATCAAGTAGATGAGTGTTTTTAAGGCTGTCAATAGTTGGAGAACTAAAATAATAATTCACGTCAAGTTTAGGGGTGTTTTCAATACTTATATTAAGGATAAAATAATTTAAGGTGTTAGAATTTCTTTTCATTTAATTATGGAATATTGAATCAACTAGTGGTGGCAAATGGGCGGGTTGGGTAAAATTTGGCAGGTTAAAAATGGGTCAACATAAAATGGGTAATAATTCAACCCGCCCATATTTAATATGGGTAAAAATGGATTGGGTAAAAAATGGGTTGGGTAAAATACCAGTTTACCCATATTTTCATGAGTAAATAGTACTCTACTTAAAATTCAACATAGATAAAATATTTTAGTCTTTTTTTAGATGAAAAATGTTGAAACACTCTAATTAGTTTTATTGTATCATAAAAGTAAAAAAAAAATCATATAACTTTTCAATATAAAATTAATTTATGTAATAACAAGGGGAAAATATTTTTAATTTCAAAGTAAATGAATATTTGCATTTGTAATGCTTGCATTAGTTATACATAGAATATTTTTTATGCATTGTTTGGTTTGGTGTATTAAAAAAAGTATGTATTGTATAAAAAAAATTATTTACAAAAGTATCCTCCACAATTATGGTGGAAAAGATATAAAAGTGCTTTTGAGGGGTAATTGGGTCTTTAATCATGCTAATGCATGTATTAAATCCTTTGTATTACTAATACTTAGAAATCCATGGTATTAGTAATACACTCCTCAATACACAATAGAGTGTGTAACTAATGCTTGCATTAGTTATACATAGCATAAAAAAATGTACCAAACAAGGTACTACTGATACACAAATTTAATGCAAGCATTATTTTTGTTAATACATTCTACCAAACGACCCCTAAGCAATGTCAATATTAATACATGATTTGCTTATTTTACACTATTATTTGTTATCCAATATAAAATTAAAACAAATAAAAAAATATAATTATAATTATCAAAAGAAATGTACATTTAAAAAATATATTTTTGGAGGGCCAAAGACTTCACCTTTTCAATTACATAGAAGAATAATTAGTTTAATAAAAGAACATAAAAAGGAAGAGAAGTTACAATATTTTTAGTAATATCATGAATTTTGAGTGAATAAAAATTGGAAGCTTAACCCATTTGGCTAATCCATATTTTACCCATAGTTTACCCATATTTTATGGGTATCAACCCATATTTTACCCATATAAAAAAATCACTCACCCAACCCATTAAAATATAGACGGATTGAGCGAGTTACCAAAATATAGGCTCAGTTTATCGGCACTAGAATCAACAAATAAGATAAATTATAGATGTGAAGAATATTATTACTATTATAATGAATAGTGAAAACTTTGTAAAATTAACTCGTGCACTCCATTTTCTCGTGATACTTTTTGATAAAGTATAATATCAGCAAACATATTATATCAAATTATTTTTGTTAATCTAATATGAAAAGAGCACATTATCGTGCCATTATATTAACATAAAATCATTTTTCTTACGAGAAAACCAAAAAAATATAGAAGGTTCTCATTTTTTTAGGTGTTTAAAGCTTGATATTATACTTCAACAATAACTGAGGGAATTGCTATCTCACAATACAGTACATTTTTTCTCATGCTTCAATATTTTTAGTTGATCACTATGTTTTAGACGCTAAAAGTGCATACTAAGTTATTTTCGTGATGAATTTAGTAATAATTATAATTGCCACTAAACAATTATCTTTTTAAGACCTACGAATTTTTTCGGCAATATAATTAGATCTAATGACAATAAAAATGGACGTTAAAAGACAAATTAAAATTAAGACATTTTTAAATGAATTTAGCAGTCATTATATAAATTAAAATTGGATCTTCTTCATATTATATAAAAATTTCATGTATATGGATGTGAATACATAACGTGGGAATTTTCTTTACTAGTGGTGGTCTTCAAAAGTTAGTTTGGCAAGGCTAATAAACTAGGGGTTATGTATGAAGGCCTTAAATAAGGAGATGTAAAAGTCATCTCTAATGGTCCTAAGTTAGGTCAAGTAAGTGAGAATTTGAAGAGGTAAAATATCTATATTACTTAAACTAATTTTAAGGTGTTAGGATCTCTTTTCATTCAATTATAGAGCTATTTAATAAATAAGATAAATTATTTAAAAAAAAAATATTACTATTATAATGAATGATGAATACTTTGTAAAATTAACTCGTATATCGCACTTTCTCTTGGTACTTTTTTTATAAAGTAAAGTAAAATATCAAGAAACATATTATATTAATCAAATATGAAAAGAGCATATTTATCGTGTCATAATTATATTCCAAGTGAGAAGAACATAAAGTCATTTTTCTTAGCAAAAATAATTTAAAGTAGATAGCAAGCCCAAAGAATAAATCTCTTTCTTAAAAAAAACACCAAACTTATTTAAGCATTTTATATAATTCTTTATGTACGCAAATGTCAATATATGGTGTAAGAGGAAAAAAAAACTTATATCTTCGTAGATTAGTTTGGCAAGGCTGTACTAGGGGTTACGTGTGAAGGCCTTACATAACGAGATGTAAATGTAATCTCTAATGATTCCAAGTTATGTTGGGTAAGTGAGAATTTGAAGAAGTAAAGTTCCTTATATTAAGTAAACTAATTTAAAGGTGTTAAAATCACTTTTCATTCAATTATTGAGCCATTAAATTGGATGAATAGTTGTTTTATTAATATTCTAGTTATAATGGTAAATACTTTGTAAAATTAACTCATGGATTCCACTTTCTCTGGCTACTCTTTAATAAAATTAAATATCAAGAGTTATATTGGTTAAGATTTGAGATTACCCTCTAGTTATAACGCAGTGTTTAGAGGCACAAGTGATCCCAAGCCAACCCGTTGTCTGATATGACTTTAGGATACATTGAAGCAATAACTAAAATGCTGATGCGGAAGCTAAACCTGGAAGGTCAATTAAAATTAGGGGTGTCAAAATTGAGCCAAACTATAGCTAACCCGCCCAAAATTTTAAGGGTTGGGCTCAAGATAATTTGAATTGGGTTCAATCTCAACCCATTCAAGCCTTAATCCATTTGAAGAGAATCCTCAATTGAGCCCAATTTAATCTCCAATTTCAACCCGTTTTAAGACTCTTTATTTGCATTGATGTAATGTATATTTCTATATTGAAGATAGGAATTACTATCTATTTTATATATTTTTAGGATTTATCTATCCATTTGTAACTTCTTTTAAAATTTTCTTGAATTGAAATTCAAATTAAGGTTATAAAACTTAAATAACAATATATTAAAATTATTGAGATTAAGCAGGTCAAATTGGGCTGGTCAAGACCCAACCCATTTTAAAGCCCATTTGAGCCCAAAGTAAACTTGGGCAGGTCAGGACCCAACCAATTTCTATTTCAACCCATTTTAATATCTTCAATTTCAACTCAACCTGCCCATTTGACACCCCTAACTAAAATCAGATACTAAATAAGGAAATTTTAGAATGATACTAAGTCTGACTGTCTGAAAGCCTCTACTAACATGATAAACTGGGACAAGCCCCCAGCAAATTCTAACTATCTGAAAATTGAAAGACTAATAAAAGAATATATATATATATATATATATATATATATATATATATATATATATATATATGAGGGTTATCCTCGAAAGATGAGGATTCACTAATCTCTATTACGGAGCGGATTTGTAGATCCTACTAACACTACAAGAAAAGAACCTTTTTGTGGCGATCAAATCGCCATAGAAAGTCAAAATATCACCACAATAACTTATCGTGGTGACCTATGGGTCGTTGGCTATACTAAGTGGCTGATACTTTTTCGTGACAACAACACAAGTCGCCACCAAAGGTTTTGCTTTTGTGGCGACTAATGCCGCCACAAAAATGTATTAAAATTGCCATGAAAACCACCTAACAAAAACGTAAAATATTGGGAAAAAGTGAATAATTATTTTGTTTTTAATTCAATTATTTAATGATAAATACAGTACTTTCCACCTTTCAGTTGCACACATAACTTCTTTTCCATATTAACCCATCCTATTATTTTTTATTTTATTTTTGCTTCCTTGGTGACTCAAACACACAACCTTAAGCATGGAAGTGAAGGTGTTGTCACGCTTTGAGCCTACACCCTAGATGTAACCGGCATTCGAGAACCATTGCTGGTCCCCAAGCGAACCCTTGGCCTGGCTGACTACATAGCGGAAGACTTACTCAAGCGATAAAAAGCTTAAAACAGAATTTTTGAACATTTAAACTCAAAGTAAAAACTCAACTCAAAATGTCTATAAAATACTCAATACATAAGTATTATAGTTTGAAAAAAACATCTTAAGAAAAAGTAAATACTGAAGGACTCCTGAACTCTATCTATCTATGAAGCCTCTAACATTGAGATAGGTTTCGGGGCAAGACCCACGACACCTCAACCAACTAATAACATAAATAAAAGTGGGGTCCTCCGAAATGCAAGGAGGCTCACAAAAGCTAACTGGGAGTGCTAAGTAATCTCAACGAAACGCCTATTGATGATCCTGAACACCTTTATCCATATCATAAAAAGATACAGGTCGAATGACATCAATACATGAAATGTACTAGTATGTACTATAGCCGAAGCGAAATAACTAAATGAAAAGACTGCAATAGATAACATGTAATCAAGCTGGATGTAAAGAAATAAAGGAATTAAATTATTTAAAACTTTATAAAATACTTACTCATCTCTTAACTCAACATACAAAGTGATATATGAAAATACACTTTAACTCAATTTGGGAGATTCTCTAACCGACAACCATCACTATGAGCTAAGTGATGTACAACATCTCGCCCACGCTATCAGAACTGTCATATACCTTGTCGGGGTATAGAACACCTTAACTAAATGGATCCACTAAGCTATAAGGATTCATCTAAAAAGTATGATCCTATACCCATGTTGGCAGACATGATTTATGAGGATTTTGAGTTGTCTGAACTCATATCGGTGCTCAATACTATTCCCAATAATGTACATACTCATGCTCAAATGTCTAAAACATACTCTTTCTCTTATTTGAGATAATTGCTCAAACTATCCTCTTAAAAGAGTAACTGCTCTGAAGTATCTCTGAACTCATAAACTTATTTAGAAATCAAATTTTCTTTCTCAATGTAAAAGTAATACATTTGGGAATCAATTAGTTCCCTTAAACTTTATTTAAAAATTCTCTTTAAACTCTACTCAAACTCTGCTTTACTTTATAAAAAATGGTTTAAAATAAATGTTTATTGTGATATGATCATTGATGACTCGGGAAGTCATACTGCATAAACATTGATGGCATATCTAGATGCCATACTGCTTACACATTGATGGCATACTCGAATGTCATGCTAATCATGAATCATAGTTCTCTTCTCAATGTAACAAAATGATACATTTGGGACTACTTAGTTCCCTTATACCCTTGCTCAAGTCCTGGTTATAACTCTTTCTCAAACTCCTCTTTACTTTCTCAAAACTCAGTTAAAATAATTATGTTTTGTTTAAAAAGCTTCTTAAACTTTATAACTCAAAATAGGGTTCATGCTAAGATATATAGACATGAACAACTCAACTCAAAGATCTCAATAGCAATATAGAAAAACTCAATACTCAGAACTCAATGATACTACTCATCTCGAGAATACTCAATTAATAGGGTTCATGCTGAAATATAGACATGAACGAATCAACTCAAGAATCGCATGCATAACATATAGCAATTCAATAATTAGGAATAGAATTTAAAAAAGAATTAGGAACTCAAGAACTCAGAACTCAACATCAACTCATCTCAAGAATACTCAAATCTAAGGATAGAACCCTAGATTACTCTTTTACTAATTTGAAAGTAGATGTAGGGCGTGAGGACGAACTAGTCCAACACTATGATAGCCTTACATACCTGAAAGAATGAAGTTCTTTGGCAAAATCGAAGAAACTTGAAGAACACTTGAACCATAGCTTTTCTCCTCTTGGAACTTTTCTCTAATGTCTTGAAGTGTTAATGGATGTAAAAGAATTGCTTAACACTTTCTAAGCCCTTAATTTGGTGTGAAACGACGTAGTTTAGGCTTAGAATAAGGTTAAAACGACGTAGTTTAGGGTACCAAACACTTTGGGAAAAGACCACATTGACTCTAACTTAAACACTGATGAGGTGCCTCACTGGAAAGGCTTCACGAGCTGTCTAAGGCTTCACTGGCCATATAGCCGATCGTAAAGCTTCGCCTACCTAATAGTGCTTCCCTAAAATGGGTATAACTCTTTACTCCGAACTTCAAATTGAGCAAACTTGGTGGCGTTGGGAAGAGGACTCAAAGACCTTTAATTTGATAGGTCATGGTCCACCTAATTAATTTTTTGTTGAGAGATATGATCATTTGAAGTTGACCCAAAATCTGAAAATCTGATGGGTGACTTGTACAGACCACTAAACGGAGTCACCACGGGCCGTTTAGTGGCTCATCTAGGTGACTCCTGTCCAGGCAATCCCTGGAGGGTGGTTCACGATGCCCTTAACAGGTCGTGGACCCCTAAACGTCCCATCTAGGGTGCCATGAAGGGTCTATGGTCCATTTTGGGTTCGTGGACTTGCTCGCTTGTCCCTGCTAGCCCTTTCTCGAAGTCCGAGGTGTTACACTTTCAACTCAACTTTGTGCTAGGGGGTTCTAGTGGCCTTAATTGATATCCAAAATCATTCCCACACTAATGAATTGAGCTTAGAATCTAAGAACAATTAAGAATCACTCGGCACGACCTTATACGCAATTCAAGAATAGTTCGGTCTTAACTTAAAATTTTTATGGGGTGTTACTAGTGCTTACCATTCTAGCAACTCTTTTGTCTCCCATTATTTATTTTATTTTTATCTTCATTCACTTTTTTCATATTTAACTTCTATAAAAATAATATATTATATCATCATTTATACGCATACACAAATGCACGAAATTTACCACTCACAATTCATTCAAATGTAGATTAGATTTGATATGGGATTTTTTTTTATATATTTTCTCATTTTGGTGGATTTATATGTTCGTGTATGTGTATATTTAAGTTTCACTTTTGTCTTATTTTGTATTGTCTATATAGATAAACGAGTTTTAGTTGTCATTAATAAAATATTATTTAATTATTATTTAAAATTTACTTATCCTATAAATAGATGATATTTGAAATTTATTATAAAGTCCATTACTATTTTTGTTAATTATTTTTTGTATTACGTGATTGAAACATGTTTATTAAGTTATAATTCTTTGTTATTTCACTTGTCTAAATGTATACTAGAATTTTGATTATTATTAATTAAATTATTTTTTCTTATTTTGCTTATTTATTTATGTATTGAACATGTACATCATCAACTTATATATATACTCAGTTAGTATTCTAATAGAATTGATAATATACGGTTAGTGTGTGTGTATATATATATGTGTGTATGTATGTATGTTGCTTTTGAAAAAGAGAAGTAAATATTTCAAAGTATTTAATATTTATTACATTAAAAAAAGAGTTAAGGATAAGTTAGTGAGTAAATTTCTTATTCATAATTTTTGACGTCTAAAATGAAAATGTTAAAATAAGCAATAAAATATATGAAACTACGGTGGCACGTAATTCTGGGGATTAGGAATTGCTACTAAAGGTCTTAGTCCTAACTGACAGGTGAGCCTTCATTCCTAAATCCACTCGGTGGTAAGTAAAACTCCCAACGAAAACATATTGATAGGCTGCAAATAGTAATAATATGATAATATTGAATGATACTAACAAACTAGTAATATCTTAGTAGCTCATGAATACTGATAAATACTGATGAATACTTTATCTGTAAGCTCTGTTCTCTATATATAGCTTAACAAGGGTGAACAGGCCAGCGAGAGTTGTTGCAGATAAAAAGAACTGAGCATATTAGCTGAGATCATGAAATTTGTCCACAACTAATTAATTTCGAGGTCGTCCACCTTTAATTATTAATGTAGTAATTTTGTTCGGTTATAGCATTCATTAAGTTTTCCCCAAATGTGTTAATGTTTTAGTTAGCTTTGTGCTTCTCCCTACTTTTTATCAATTCAAGCATGTTTAGTTCTGCTTAAACAATGACTGGTTCTCTCTTATTACAAGATATTAAATCTGATTGCTTAAGCTGAAATTTCATCTAATCATTGATAATAATGAATGTCACTGTTCATCTCACTGCTTATATAATAGTTCTTTACCAGTAGTAAGAAAGACATGAACAAACACATCATCTAATAATTGAAGAAAAATTATTGTAAATTCTACCAGGGGAGGGACTAGGACCAAGTAACTAACAGGGATATGAGATCGTATTAAAATATATACATCATGAACTCTTTTTCGTCTTCGTTCTCTTCTTTAAGTTAGAGCACGTTCTTCCTCTCATTTCTTCACGAATGCTTTTTATTCTATGTCATTGTATGAATTAATTCTTTGATCTATATCTTCATTTACTATGTGAAAATTTTATGAAAGAAGTTGACTAAATTAGGAGTAAAAGCCATAATATGGGGCCTCAATGCATTTTACTTACTACTTCGGACTACAACTGAAACGCCTTACCACTGTTAAAATAGGATATGCTCATGATCTAAATGAAGAATCAAATAGTTGTTACATTATGTCTATAACAACACTTGTAGACAAGCAGACATGGATTCCTTATTGCATTTTCGTATCATTTAGAGGCGTTGCTTAATCCCAAGCTCCTCAATTTATTTTTTGAGAATGAGATAGATGTTGCTCTTTTATTCCTGGAGCAAGCCTGACAACCCCATCTCAAACAAGGTACTCTCTGCAACAGCATTTTCGGATAGGGCATTTCATTCGTCAGTAAGGTTCAAATACCTCTCTTTTCTTTGATGACTTGATTTTTTTATCAAATTTGTTCTCATTCTTAGCTAAATTTTTTGTCATTATTTATTGAAAATCTTAAGTCAAGTATAGTAATTTAGATAAAAGTAGAGAAAAAAAGAATGAAGTTTTGCCTTCTTGATATATTACTTTTGTGTCTACATGTATATTGCGATTATTGTTGTGAAAAATTCAGCGCGTGACAACTTAAAGCTCTACAACTTCCACTATGGCAAAGACACAAAAAAAAAGTCTTTGGTAGATGAAGTTGGTCAGAAGGAGATGATTTACCAGAGATAACAACAGATAGTTTATGCAGTTCAACTCAGGATTACATGTTCTTGGTGTTGTTTCTTTCTTTTGGATATGTAATATGTTTAAATGGAGGTGGTTTTGACGCAAAATTTAAGTACCTGTTACACATACGTTTGCATCAAAATAGTTATAGTTGTCTATCTTTGTACTTTTGCATCAATATAATTGTATGCTTATAGTTGTGTGTGCATCTTCATGCATCTACTACAGTAAAATGTTGGCCGTTAAACTGTAAAATATTTGAGCACGGGTCATTCCCCTCTAGTATATATATATATATATAATGGTATTGAAACATGATCCCTAGTATAGCTTTGCCAAGCAAATCTTTGAAGACCACCACTAGCTAATAAGTACTTTGGAAAGAGATCATTTATCCTTTGAGCCCGCTTTAGAATTAGCTTTATTTATCATAATCTCTAAAATTCTCTATCATTTTAAAAAAAATTACAAAATCCCCTCTCGGATACATCACTACCCTCTCTCGGATACATTCCTATATCCCCTCTCAGATACATTCCTCCCCTCTTGGATACATCCTTATTCTCTCTATGACGATACATCCCTCACCTCTCGGATACATCTTTATCCCCCTCTCGGATACATTCCTCCCATTAAGTAATGTATCATTCGCAATCCGTGAGCTATGCATGTATCCACATGTTTTCTAATGTATCCGAGGTCCTATAAATTTAAGAGATTTTTATAATTTGGGAAAAAAAGAGTAAAATATAATTAGCTATTAACACTATGAGATTTATGTAACTTTTATTTTTTTTAAAATGAGTGAGTCTACCAATTCAATAAATGTCATCAATCGATTGTATAAAAAGTCAACAATTATTAAGTTCATGAAAATATACAGAAATAGTAAGATAGTGTGTGAATCAGTTATTAGCATATTAAAAACATATTATATTGTTGATCGTTTTTTCTCAAAAAAAAAAAAAAGAACAAAATAAAGTATGCAATGCTGGGTTATAACTGGGGGTGTTTCATGGTTTGGTTATTGATTAAAGTCAGGATCAAATCAATTTAGTCGGTTTTTAAAATTTTAAAACCAAATCAAATCAAAAAAATAAATAAATAATCATTGGTTTGGTTATTGTCAGTTTAATTCAATTTTTTTGGTTTTTTCGGTTTGAAACTAATTAAGTTTGTTGAGGTTACATGCATCTCGATAGACACAAACACCTAGCACATGAACAATTCACATGAAAGCTATTGGGGATTCAATTAAGCAATACTAAAGTTATTATTACACGAATAAAGTGATTTAGTTAAGCAATACTAAAGTTATTATACACCAAAAATCAAAAGATCAAATCTTTATAGAAAAAATATAACTCGAAGCTCAACAATTGAGGTGCTTGAGTTAATCTTACAAAATATTCACCATTCATTATAACATATTAATATATATTATTAAAAAAACAAAAATTTATCTTATATAATGGCTCAACAATTGAATGAAAAGAGATCGATTCTAACACATTTAAAATAATTTACTTGATATAGGTATTTTACTTTTTCAAATTCTCACTTACCAGACCTAATATAGTAGTTAGGACCATTAGAGATTACATTTACATATCTCTAATCAAGGTCTTTACATGTAGCCTTGCCAAATTAAGCTTTGAGGACCACCACTAATAAATTTATTTTTCTAAGGCCATATATTGACTTTCCATATGTATACATTGTGATCCATTGACTATTATTTTGTGTAATAATTACCTCATATGTTTTCTCTATACTTAAATTGTAAGGTGATGTAATTGGTTTATTACCATTCTCTCAATTACAAACAATTGTAATATCTCAGAAATAATGGTTTAGATATTATTGAAGTATAACGTTGAACTTTAAAAATAATAACTACATATTTCTTTTTGTCATAAGAATAATGACATCTTTTATGGGAATATGATGGCAACACAAATGCTCTCTTTTCATATAAGATTGACATAAAAAGTTGATTTGAGTTCCCTAGAGCCTTCTTTAGAATTAGCAGACCAAAAAGAAAGGGAGTCAGTCAGCAAATTCCGTAAGTGTCAGGCCGTCTTGATCATAAGGCCACTAAAACAATTGCTTGGAATCTCAAAAAGTCATGTATTGATAAAAAAATTTAAAAAATGGAATAGGAAATATATATATATATATATTTTTTCTCATTTAATATAGAGATTGTTGTAATAATTGAGAAATTGAATAGTATTTACTTAATTGTAGCATCATTTCATATGTGACTTTCTATTTTACTGCCTCGTTTATATTATGACGATTATCATGAACCAACATTATTATATATTCTTATATTTACTTTTTTTATTCTATTTCATTATTTTTATTCTCTCATTATTGAATATTCTAAAGTCTTTCAAACCGTCAAACCTTCTACATTACGCAAAATTTATTGTTATGTGTTTATAAAAAGATCAAATTTGTTTTTTGTTGTCTTCTTCAAATTAATTTCAAGCACTAAAACTAATTAATATTATCTTAATATCATTATATCAACTTATCAAATTTAACGCAATACTATTTTGATATGAAATTCGAGAAAGCGAAGGCCACTCAAGGTTGGCTTGTGATTTTGTGGGTTTCACTAAACCCGCCCCGTATGCATTCACCTGCACTGCCCCATTGTCATCCCTACTCGAATGCTAGAACCCAAATTCATCCTTCTTCACGAACACTGAGGTCCTCTCGCCAATGCAATAAAGGATCGTTGCACTGGATCCTTTGAATTCAACTATGATACCAATGCCAGCTTTCATATTTCTAAAGGAGGGGATGATCACTGAAAATGTGGTATATGAGCTAAAGAAGATAACTTGCTGCTTACCATTACCAATCATATAATTAGGATTCCTGCAGCTTAATTAATATGCATTATATCTGTAAAAATTATTCTTATTTACTTGGTAACTATTTATCTCAAGATCCAATTTTAATTTTAATGAGTAAACTCACCAAAATAATCACTCACTCTGCACATTTTATGTGATATCATTTCTTTTTTAGTCCGTTCCAAAAATAAATATCACCTTACTATAATTTAAATAATTTAACTTTAAAATTTCATTTTTATCTTTAATGAAGTAATTTACAATCACACAAATATTTAAGAATTTTTTTAGACCATAAATTTCAAAAAGAAATAAAAAACTCTTAAACAGCATGCCAATTAATTTCTATGGTCCCAATCTTCAAGTTGATGAGTTTCAACCTAACTCAGGATGCGAATTGTGAGGGAAATATTACAAGTTGTAACTTTTTAATAATATTATTTATCCATGCAACATATATATATATATATTAATAATTTATATAGGTTGGGGTGGGGTAAGGTAGGGGTGGAGTAAATAACACTATAAAAAGGGAAATTGAATAGAAAAAAGTATTATCATCTAGTACTTGAAAATTATCATCATCATGTCTTCAAAATTGTGTGTTGTTTTCCTCATTATTCTTCTTTCCATCATCACCACCAGTCCTGATCTAGCCCATGCTCAAATACCCATTGTTGGTCCCATTCTTGGCCAACCCCATTCTTGATCAAGTACAAGTCATTGTTGGTCAAATACCATCCATTGTTGGCCAAGTATTAGCAGTTAATATAACTATAGTGGGAATTTTGTCTTGCTCCATACCAGGAACTGCCCTAGGCCCCGGAATCAGTGGAGTAAATGTCTCGATTATTTGTGGAAACATAACCGTTTCTCAAGTGGTCAAGGCATATTTACTGTTTCATTGAACACCAATACAAGTATTTTATCTGGAAATACATGTGTTGCAAGGGTTGGTCTCCCAATTGCTGATTGTACTTTGTTTCCCACCTCAGGAACCCTTCAAGCTCCCATCATGATTGTTGGAAACATCGTTCAGGGTGTTCTTGGTCTAGTTATCACAGCAGTTACGGGGATATTTAATTTAGTAACAGTCACGACTCCCTAAATAAATAGTATGCCCTATTACTCATATCATATGGAGTGAGTATAAAAGGTCATCTCTTTATGTTAAACTATTATCTAATATAATAAATGGTGAGACTCGATAATTAACTACTTCTAATTTCATTTAATAGCTAGCACGTAAAACAAACATCATATTTGTGCCTTTAAGTTTTCGTTTTCCTACTTTTACTAAATTACTATATATATTATTAGTCAAATGCACATGTACAAGAAAAACTATCACGATCCAAAAATGGACGTGATGACACTCGTCTAATCCTACCAAGACAAGTCAGCCGAAAACCCAAAACATGAAACAAATGTGGAAATAAACTAATAATAACAAAAAAGCGAAAAAACTTAGTCATTCTAAATTACCCCCAAAACCTGGTTGTCACGTATACAAGTCATTAGTGTAATAATGAGAATTTTGAAAGATAAATACAAGTCTCAATGTCTTTATTTCTCGAATAGAACAAAACATCAGTAAGGAATAAGAGGACCCGCCGGGATGACAAGCAACTACTTCTCAAGTGTCCACAGAAAAACCTCATATGTGAATAGAAAGAGTAATCACACAGATCCGGGTTCAGAACCTATACAAGTGTAGAAGCAAGGAGTGAGTATCAAACAACACGGTACTCAACAAATAACCCACTGAAATAAGGTAACCCTCGCTAGAAAACGAGAACTTCTTTCATCCCAACTGAACTGCTACCACTACAACCTTCATAGGAATCAGCGCAACCTAACAATTCACGATATACAATTCACACGGTTTCATAGTCACAGTTCAGCAGTTACATTTCATCAATTCGCAAGAGTCAAGAATCATCACTCACAATGGCTTTAAGTTTTCAATGTTCCTACTTTTACTAAATTTTATATATATATATATATATATAATAATAATAATTATTATTATGTCAAAAGCATATGTAGAAGAAATTGCTCCAAAATTCCAGATTATGACGACACTTACCCTAATCCCCTCAATGGGTAACTAAATCTCATCCTTACAACCAACCTAGCTAATTTATACTTGGACATCCAACCTAGGGACTAGAGATCCTATCACTAGGTTAAATTAATGGGAAAAATGAATTATATATATGATGGTTTGTTAGAAATGCACTATTATATTTATTTTATTCTTTCCATGTGATGTGAATGAATTTATCCTGTAATGATTTATGGATGTCAAGTCTTTGAATCCTTAATGAAAGTTGGTATTGTTTGGTTTGAAAAAATCAGGGCATCATGCGGAAACTTAATTATAATTGCGAATCATGTTGGTGATAAATTAGATGACACATAAAACTATACTAAAAAACATAATATTATTATATGGTTTGGCCAATTGACCTACATATGAAAAACTAGTATAAAAAAATAATATAATATCAAAGAAAATATTAAAACTATCTAGAGAAAGTCTCTCCATAAACTAAACTCTCTAAACGACTACATTGTGGATGTTATTGTGTTCTGGTATGAGAAGAGGGGTCTTCAATTTATAGAGTTCTAATTTTTTTCTTCTAAGGAATGAATAACTCAAATATGAAAGAAAATTATATTTTCCTTTCATGAAAAGTTAAAGCAATTATGGTAATACTTTGACTTTTCTTCAAGAGAAAAAGAAACTTCAAATAAGGTAAGAAAATCAGGGCAAAACCCTAACAAATCTCCCCTTTTGTCTTGAATTTTTGGCAAAATAATCTTGATCCTCTTTCTTCACACAATCTTTGTGAATTACTGCTGCTTACCATGATTTAAAAATTGATATGGGTTAAAAATTGAAGCTATGTACGTTAAAGTAAGCACGGATTAATAATATTGGAGCCTTGTATTAAAAGTAATGAACAAGGTTGAAAGTGGAGCTTATGCGTTAAAAGTAATATGCATGAGTTGAAAGTGGAGCCCAAGCATAAAAGTTAGCAGGGGTTGAAAGTTGGAGCTCATGAGTAAAAGTAAGCATGAGTTGAAAATTAATTTTTTGTTTTTAAAGATGGAGCAGCAGAATTATTGAAAATATATATGGTTGAATTTTTATTTCTTTCTCCACACGTAGTATTTCAGATTATTTTTTTGATGCTGATAAAAACCTTCATTATCCTCAATTGATTGCATCTTGATTTGAACCATCTTAAACATGTCTTCAACTTCAAACCATTAGATCATTGAACCATATGCTCTGATACTACTTGTTGGTTTGAAAGTAATCATGACGTCATGCGGAAGCTTATAATTTGTAAATCAATTGGTTTGGCCAATTGGCCTACATACGAAAATTAATATAAAAAAAAATATTAAAATTGTTGAGAGAAAATATCCCAATAGACAAAACTCTTAAACGTCTACATTGTGGATGTTATTGTGTTCTGATATGAGAAGAGGGGTCTTCAATTTATAGAGTTCTAAATTTTTTCTTCTAAGGAATGAATAACTCAAATATGGAAGAAAATTATATTTACCTTTAAGAAAAAGTTAAAGCATTATGGTAATACTTTAACTTTTTTTCAAGAGAAAAATAAACTTCAAATAAGGTAAGAAAATCAAGGCAAAACCCTAACATGTATCTCGTATGAGTTGGTATGATGATTTTCAGTCATAGTTCAAGTCTGAGACCATTTATCATGATCCCGACTGACGTGAGTGACATCCATACTAAAACATCTGATTGGAAAACCAACTACTAACCCCAAAGAAGCCCAAATTAAATACCATTTAAGTGAGAGAAGTTCATCATATAAAGAGTAAAACAGTTTTAACAACTAAGGATAGAGTCCCCATAGACTCAATCGATAGCCAAAAATATTTAATGCGACTTAAGGAAAATCATCATACCAAAACTCTAAAATGGTTAAACTGGGGATGCAACCCTGAAACTAAACATAAACTAAAGTCTAAATGTCTGTGTCCGGAAAGAAAGTCAAGAAGATGCAGAGGAATTCATGGTAGTCTGAAAGACGAAGCTCACTCTTGAATTCAGAATCAAGTATCTCGCCACTAAGGTCTCGAATAAGTCACTGGAAGATGTGCTATACTAACCTAAATAAATATGACCTATATATTACTCATATCATATGGAGTGAGTATAAAAGGTCATCTCTTTATGTTAACTATTATCTATTATCTAATATAATAAATGGTGAGACTGAATAATTAGCTTCTTCTAATTTCATTCAATAGCTAGCACGTAAATCAAACATCATATTTGTGCCTTTAAGTTTTCAGTTTTCCTACTTTTACTAGATTGCTATATATATATATTATATATATATATATATATACTAGTAATGATAGCAAGACCCAACATGAGTATAGTGTATAATTTTACTATGCAAATATGTACAACGGCAAAACACTCAAAATCAAGATCAAAATACTACTATGATTATAGAGGCTTGTACTTATTCTTCACCGTATCATGGCAATAATTATAAATCATATGGAGTGAGTATAAAAGGTCATCTCTTTATGTTAACTATTATCTATTATCTATTATCTATTATCTATTATCTAATATAATAAATGGTGAGGCTGGATAATTAACTACTTCTAATTTCATTTATTAGCTAGCACGTAAAACAAACATCATATTTGTGCCTTTAAGTTTTCAATTTTCCTCCTTTTACTAGATTAATATATATAGAGAGAGATAAATGTCAAAAACACACCTAAACTATCATTGTTTTGAGTTTTATACCTAAGTTTTTGAGAGTGTGAGTTTCATACCTAAACTATCACTTATGGGTTTGAGAAACACACATCAGTTGTGTGTGTAATACACTCTCTTTTATTTGAAAAAATCTTGTCATATGGATAAAATATTTCACCTTGGCAAAAATTAAATAATAAACTATTTGTATTAATTATAAATTAAAGATTAAAGAATTACTATCCCAAAAAATATTTTTTTAAGAAAATAAAATTTAAATTATTTTTCTTACCCCACTCCACCACCTCCTCCCCCCACCCCCACCCCCCGACAATCCCCCCGCCCTTTTATTTTTTTAAATTTCTTTTAAAAATTTTATACTTCACCCCCTCCCTCCCCCCCCCCAAACACAAAAAAAAAAAACCACCCACATATTCCCATTTTTAAATATTATTTTGTTTTAAAAAAAATCTACCCCACCTTATTTAACCCTTGGCTCTTAATTAATTAATTTATTTATATTTTTCTCGTTTTGTATAAAATATGTACATCTTTTTTTCTACTTGTGTACTGAATATAATATATATAAAAATTTTATTTTAAAAAAAAAACTTGTGACAAGTAAAAAAAACTTTCTTAAAACATATGTATATATCTAACACAAAATGAGAAAAAAATTGGAAGCGGAGGGTTAGGTGGGGTGGGATATAATTATTTTTAAAAGGGGGGTGGGGGAGATGAAGTAAAAAAAAATTAAAATTTTTATAAAAGAAATTTTAAAAAACATAAAAATTCGGGGGGAGTGGGGTAAGAAAAATATTTTATATTTTATTTTATAAAAAAAATTATTTTTTTGGGATAATAATTCATTAATCTTTAATTTTAATTAATACTAATAATTTATTTAATTTTTGTCAAGGTGGAATGTTTTGTCCATGTAGAATGTGATGTGACAAATATTTTTAAATAAAAGAGAGAGTGTAGTACATACACCATGGAGAGAGTGTAATAAAAGAGAGAGGTATATTTTTCAAACTAATAAGTGATAGTTTAGGTATGAAAATCACACTCCCAATAGTTCGGGTATGAAACTCAAAAAAGGGGGATAGTTTAGGTATGTTTTTGACACTTATCTCTATAAACTTAAACATATAATAAAAGAAATAAGTCTTAAAATACATATTTAATCGAATAGCAATCAATAAATGGGTTACAGGTCGGTCAAAATTGAGTGTCAACAACGACCTAATCGCCAACGCAACCCCAGATAAAGTCGACCCTTCGCGAACGCAATGGGGCTATCGTGAACATGACGGTCGACAAAACGAGCAAGGCTTCACGAACGCAACAACATACACCCCCGACCCTTGGCGAACGCGGCCAACCCTTCGCGATTGCGATGGCACCAGAACTCAGCAAAAACCAGTCAATACACAAAGCTCATAAATGACCCTCAAGATTCATTCAAAATCTCGTACACACAAACTAAATATGCTACCCAACTAAACTCGACATTTCGGACTCAATAAAACTATTGAAAATGAATTCAAAGTCTCCTTGACCTGAAACCCGTGAAAGTCTCAATAACTTAACATAACGCCTAAAAAGATCAAACCAAACTCGGGACCTCTGAAAATTCAACCAAGACCTCCCTAGGCCTAAAATCATCCCCCGAATTCAATGGAACTGTCAGAATTTCGATCCAAGCACTTGAACTCCGAATGTTGACCAAAGTCAACCCAAAGTCTAAAATCACATCAACTTCCAACTTAAGACCTTAAACCCATGAAACAACTCCAAATCTGAAACCAACGACTCTCCTAGTCCAATTTCCACATTCCAAAACTGATGAAACTGATAGAAATCCATTCCGACACTCGAAACTCTAATTGATACAAAAAATATACTTAAGCCTTTCAAAACTCCAAAACTTCTAAAAATCACGACTTTTTACTAAATTTCCAAAATCAACTTCATAAACTAATCAGAAAAGACTCGGGGCAACTACCAGAAGGGGTAAAATGGTAATCTTATGCACGTTTCCAAAAATAACCTTCCGAGTCATTAGATAATACAACTGAAGTGAATAAAACCTAGTGACTCATAACTAAAGTCCTTTAAATAGAAGGAGGACTCACCACAATTGTAACACCCCAGAAAATTTCTAAGTTAAGACCGAACCATTCTTGAAATGCGTATAAGGTCGTACCAAGTGATTCTTAATTGTTCTTAGATTCTAAAGTCAATTCATTAGTGTGGAAATGATTTTGGATATCAATTTAGGTTACTAGAATCCCCTAGCACAAAGTTGAGTTGAAAGCCTCTATACCGAGTAAGTTTTGACCTAAGATTCTACTTAGGTCAACTTCAAACAATCATATCTCTCAGCACATAATGAGTAAGGTGGTCCATGAACTATCAAATCGAAGGTCTTTGAGTCATCTTTCCAACGCCGCCAAGTTTGCTAAATTTCGAGCTCGAAGTAAAATGTTATGCTTATTTGAGTGAAGCCTTTCTATTTAAGGCATCTCATTCATTTTAGAAAATGGTATTTTGGTTTTTTCCTTTCTCCCACTAGGTTTAACATGTTTTTCCTCACCCAATTAAGGGTATAAACAAATGCTAAACCACTCTTTGTCATTCATTCCTAAACACTTAGAAAAATAAGAGAAGAGTTCAAAAGGAGAAAGAGCTAGGTTTTTTAGCGTTCGTCAAGATCCCGTCGATTCTCGCCAAGAACATTGTTCTTTCCGGGTATGTAAAGCTTCTCACAGTGATGAACTTGTTTTTCCTCATGCCATACATCTAATTTATCCACAAAATCATTGTATTCAAAGAGTTCTTGAGTAATTCTTGATTCTTGTTCAATTCTTGAACAACGGAGGTTGTGAATTCTTTTGTGTTGTGGATCTTTGGTAATAGTTGTATTTCAAGAGAGTTTGTATGAAAGTTTCTATGAATTCGTGTTGGATTTGAGAATCAAGAAGAGTTTAGAAGAAATCACCCAATTCTATATGAGTTAGGACCCCTAAATTGAGAAGAAATATTCGTCGGATTTTCTGGGTAAGGGCCTGGGGCGGCGCGCCACCATAGCGCCAAGGCCTGACTTCAGTAGTTTAGGCCCTGGGGCGACACGCCAGTAGTGCGCCAAGGCCATGTCACGACCCGAGCCTACACCCTGGACGTGGCCGGCACTCGAGAACCATTGATGGTCCCCAAGCGAACCCTCATCCTGGCTGACTACAAGCGGAAAACTAACTCAAGGAATAATAGGCTTAAAATCTAATGAAATCCATCGAATTAACATACTCAACTCATAAAGTCTGGAAAATACTTAATAGCAATACTTATAGTTTATAAAAACACACAAAAGTAAGGAACACCTCGACTCTGTCTATCTATGAAGCCTCTACTATTAAGGAAGGATATCGGGACAAGACCCACGACACCTCAAAGAGCTACTACTGACAACCTATATAACTGGAGTCCTCTAAAACCAAGGAGGCCTTACTCAAAAGCTGACAAGCGGATGAAGTGATCTCAACAGAACTCCTGTTGATGATCCTAAGTACCTGTATCTGCATCATTAAAAGATGCAGGTCGAAGGACATCAGTACATTGAATGTACGAGTATGTAATATAGCTGAATAACAAAATAACTTAATTGAAACTCTGCCAGTAACTCAACTTAAATATAATATAAATCATGATGGCAAAACTCATTTAAACTCTTACCGAAAGAATGCAATAAAAACATATACTGAACTGACCAGGCTGAAAGAAATACTCAACTCAACTAAACTAAACTAAACTCAACTCAACTCAAGTCGACTCAGCTCAACTCAACTCGACTCAACTCAACTCAACGTAAAACATAAATAGAGATAATATCATTTTAAGCTTCACAAAGTATAATATAATAACTCAAAGAAAATTATATGCGAAAATATAATGAAAGTACTCTTTACTCTATTTGGGAGTTTCTCTAACCGACAACCATCACTATGAGCTACGTGATGATATAGCGTCTCGCCCACGCTGCCAGAATGTCCTATACCTTGCCGGGGTATAGAACCTCTCAATTAAGTGGATCCACTAAGCTCTACCCGAAGGCACTAAGGAAGTCATCTAAAAAGTATGAATCCTTTACCCATGTTGGCATATATGGTTTATGGGGGCTGTGAGTTGTCTGAACTCTCCCCATATCGGTGCTCAATACTACTCCCAATAAATATATATATACTTATGCTCAATGTTTAAAAACATTCTCTTTTCTCAATTTGAGGTAATTACTCAAAAGATCCTCTTAAAAGAGGTAACTGCTCTGAAGTATCTTTGTACTCATAACTCATTTAAAAATCAATGTTTCTCTCTTTTAAATGTAAAAGTGTTACATTTGGGAATACTTAGTTCCCTTATACTCTTTTTTTCAATCATGAATACAACTCTATAACTTAGTTCCATTGTTGGCCAAGTATTACCAGTTAATATAACTATAGTGGGAATTTTGTCATGCTCCATGCCAGGAACTGCCCTAGGCCCCGGAATCAGTGGAGTAAATGTCTCGATTATATGTGGAAACATAACCGTTGCTCAAGTGATCACAAATAGTCAAGGCATATTTACTGTTTCATTGAACACCAATACAAGTATTTTATCTGGAAATACATGTGTTGCAAAGGTTGCTCTCCCAATTGCTGATTGTACTTTGTTTCCCATCTCAGGAACCCTTCAAGCTCCCATCATGATTGTTGGAAACATCGTTCAGGGTGTTCTTGGTCTAGTTATGACAGCAGCTACGGGGATATTTAGTTTAGTAACAGTCACGACTCCTTCTAATGCATAACTCTTTGAGTTAATAAATATTATTCTCACCTAAATAAATACAACCTATGTATTACTCATATGACATATCATATGGAGTGAGTATAAAAGATCATCTCTTTATGTTAACTATTATCTATTATCTAATATAATAAATGGTGAGACTGGATAATTAACTACTTCTAATTTCATTTAATAGCTAGCACGTAAAACAAACATCATATTTGTGCCTTTAAGTTTTCAGTTTTCCTACTTTTACTAGATTGCTATATATATATACACACACACTAGAGGGTAAAGCCTGCGCACCGCACGAGCTGAATATGTCATTGACAGTAATAGAAAGAGTAAATTTGGCGCCCTATAATTCAAAATTTTCCTATATATTGGTATAGTACATGCATGTTCGTTCTTTTCAATGTGCGCCAAAATATGTAATTGTGCCCTTTCGACAACCAATCCAGAGCCTTAGATCGCAGAACTCTTAACTCAATAGCTCAAAATTAGTTGTTGTTAAATTGTCTTTCCTTGAAAATTGGTTGTAAAGATATGGCACCTGGGCCTAACTCAACCCCAAAAGCTAGCTCATGAGGGGAGGTTTGCCCAAGTCCATATAAGGAGACCACCAGTTCATTCTCCAACCAATGTGGGGCTTTTACCCACTCTAACACCCCCTTCACGCCCAGGCCCGACTGGAGCGTGGACTGGGAGCCCAAACGGGGATGGACCTAGCTCTGATACCATGTAAAGATATGACACCTGGGCCTAACTCAACCCCAAAAGCTAGCTCATGAGGGGAGGTTTGCCCAAGTCTATATAAGGAGACCACCAGTCCATTCCCCAACCAATGTGAGGCTTTTACCCACTCTAACATTGGCATTTGATATTCGTCTTCAATCAGTACCTAGTAGTATGGAGGGTTACAATTGTTTTTTCATCCTTACTAACAACCAACCTAGTTATTTATACTTGGACATCCAATTTAGGGACTAGAGATCCTATCACTAGGTTCAATTAATAGGAAAAATGAATTATATGATGGCTTGTTAGAAATGCACTATTATATTTATTTTATTCTTTCCATGTGATGTGAATGCATTTATCCTGTAATGATATTCTTCACTTGTGATGTGAATGCATTTATCCTGTAATGATATGTGGATGTCGAGTCTTTGAATCCTTAATGAAAGTTGGTATCTCGTATGAGTGGGGGTGTTAGATTTATAGGAGCACCCTTAATAGATTTCACCTATGTGAGTGTGAAAGTAGGCCACTTTCTATGAGAATTGGGCTTATTCTAAAAATATTACTGAAATTGGATAGTACAAGTCTATATATGTGTTGGCTATTAGAGCTTATGTCAACACCTTGATTATTGTGTAAGCATTGAAACTTTATTTCCCTTAAGCATCCATAGTTCAAGTCTGAGACCATTTGTCATGATCCCGACCATCGTGAGTGGCACCCACACTAAACCACCTGATGGGAGAACCAACTACTAACCCCAAATAATCACAAATTAAACACCATTTAAGTGAGAGAAGTACATCATATAAAGAGTAAACATTTTTAACAATAAAGATTGAGTCCCTATAGACTCAATCGATAGCCAAAAATATTTATAAGGAATTAAGCACCTCTAAGAACTGAAATTCATCATATCAAAACTCTAAAACGATCAAACTAGGGATGCATCCCCAAAACTACACATAAATTAAAGTCTAAATGTCTGTGTCCGGAAAGATGGTCAATAAGATGCAGAGGAATCCATGGTAGAATGAAAGACGAAGCTTACTCTTGTATTCAGAATCAAGTATCCCGCAACTAAGGTCTCGGATAAGTCGCTGGAAGATGTCATGTACTCAACAAGGAAAGAACATGTGCAGTATCAGTACACAAACCACAATGTACTAGTAGGATCATACGTTCAGTCCAAGATATGAATGTAAATAGTCCACCACAAAGCAGTAACACATAACAATACATATAACAACAAATATCAAATCACATAGACTCTTAGTCACATGTCATGAAACTACAATACCTAAACGTATGTCCCACATAACCATAAATGTAAAACGTAAGTCTTCCGCTAAGTAGTCAGCCAGGCCAATGGTTTGCTTGGAGACCAACAATGGTTCTCGAGTGCCGGCCACGTCCAGGGTGTAGGCTCGGGGTGTGGCGGGGAGTCAAATTCTTACCTTTACCAATGAATTCCGTGGAAAAACTACTGCAAACTACCCAAAATCATCCCTCCCAAGTCTAAGAACACAAAGTGTAGAAAATAGGGGTTTTGCGGTTGTTTCTACATAAAATCCTGTTTCGCCCCACTATAGTTAAAAGACTATTTTTACAACACAACCTCTTCCCTTGACGTTGCGACACATACCTTCCACGTCAAGATCAATTAATTCCGGAAGTTTTACTTACTCGGATTCGATTTTGAAAGGCCCTATGGACTCCTTAATGCCTTCGCTACAAGAATATTATATCAACTAAACATCAACATCACACCCCGCCCATTCCTGGACCGCCCTATACCTAGCCTAGCCCAGAATGGCCATCTGAGGCTGGCCTAGCCAAAAAAATTTAAGTCACCACCCGAAAGTTTTCTGGCTCAAATTCTTTCACTATTAACCTACTCATAACAACCAAGTCAGGTTGTTATACCATTTCTAACTAGAGTAAATGTTATTGTTTTACTACGTAAAGGTTCAATGTAGAGTACTCCTTCTTGTCAATATAGAACTGTCTTTCATTTTGCTTTTACTTATTATTTTGATATCTTTCATTTTCAACAAAAAATAAACTATTGTCTTTACTACGATCTGGCTTCACAAAAGTTGGTCCGTCTGATCAAAGCTATGGTACTGGTGTCGATTCCACCCACCAGTGCAAATGTGAAAATGAATCAATAATGAAATAGAGAGATAACAACCTTGATTCTAAAGTTCCATAATTTTGTATTACACTAGTAAGGTATTTGTTTGAGGAGGATTACGAACTGGATTATTTAACCAGTGCCTTGTCTTCTTCGATTATCGACGTGTTAAGTGAAGGTTGCATGGCCACCTGCAACTCTTTATTGATCTCGGAGTTATAAACGAAGAGTCTTGCTACAACCATGAAGAAAAGTAAGTTGATAAAGCTCAATACAGCATAGAATGCATAATAATAGTCCAAATGAGAGATATTGAGGTTGTCCAAAATCCACCCTTTGTGCCCATTTTTCTTTGTAACATCTGCCACAGTTGATAGTAAAAAACTGCTGAGGAAATAGCCAACACCCAAGCTAGTTGTAGCATATGCAGTCCCAAGGCTTTTCATGCTATTTGGTGCTTGGTCATAGAAAAACTCAAGTTTTGCAACTTCCACAAAGTTATCAGCAATTCCCATCAATATAAACTGTGGAAACAGAACAGAAATAGGTAGTGGAACAATCTGTTTTTTCTCAATAATTCCATGTTCTCTTGCTACACTAAGCCTTTTTCTTTCGACGAAGGAGGCAGTAATCATGACTATGATATGCAACACAAGGCCAATCCCTAGTCTTTGCAACAATGTGATTCCCCTCGGGTTCTTTGTGTATTTACGAAGAATAGGTATAATGAAGCGATCATAGACAACAATTGTGATTAACATGGAGATTGTTATGAAGGCGGTAAGAGATGCTGGAGGAATTTCAAAGTTGGGACCAATTCCTCTCTTTAAAGTTGTACCTTGCTTAATGAAAAGGGTATGTGTTTGTGCTAGCATTGTGCTTGGTATGAAAGTTGCTATGAGTATTGGTAGCATTTTTATCATTTGCTTAGCTTCTTCAACTTGAGTGATTGAACAAAGTGTCCATGGTGAACTAGGTCCTGTTTTCACTGCTGCCTTGTCAAGAAGCCTGCAAGTAAAATGAGCCCAATCATATACAATCCAAGCGAAGAAATTAAAGCTACTAAATATGTTTTTTTAGAGTCAATTAGCATTGGATCCAATGGTAATTAACTAAAGTCGATAAAGGTTTTAACACTCTTTGTTAATGTGTATAGTTATTGCACGCTAAAAGTTGTTTTTGTTGTAGTGTGTTGAAATTAATAACCTGAAAAATAAGGCATATTTTCTGCTACAACAGGTTAAAATACACTCAAGGTCAACCCGGTCTCTAGGTCCCCATTATGCACGGGGACTAGGGAAAGGCTAGACCACATGGGGTCTATTGAATGCAACCTTGCCCTACATTTCTGCAAGTGAGTATTTTCATGCCTTGATTTGTGACCTCCTGGTCACATGGTGACGACTCAGGTTGATATATATCTATGAAGTTTCAATTTTTTTATGTTGCCAATGTATATAAATTAAATATCAGAATATTGGCACCTTAGAGAAGTGGTATGATCAATTCTGAAGATGCCTGGAGAGCTAGCATACTCTTCATAGCTCATCTCATGAAGTTCCTTTGGGTCATTAGGGACAACCACTTTCCACTTCCTAGCAGCAGCAACAACAACTTGAGCAATCCTAGTGAATGGACTCCCCAACGGAGTTTTGTGCCTATAATAACGAGTGCCTAACAAGAACACCATGATAGACACAGCAAGTCCAGCAGTTGGAAGGCCATAACCAACGCCCGGCCCAACATTGTCTTGCAAGTAAACAAGGAAAGTGTTGGAGAATAGAGTTCCAAGAAAGATGCTAAACATCCACCAATTGAAAAAGGAAAGCTTTTGAAATTTCTCTTTAGGCTCAAAATCATCAAATTGATCTGCACCCATTGTTGAGATGTTAGGCTTTGTTCCACCAGTTCCAATAGCAATTACGTACAAAGCACAATAGAATATGCCAATTTGGAAAGCAGAAGCCCTTTTAGTGCAATCTATGTCTTTGATTCCTTTGCCACAACTTGGAGGTCTCAAGGATTTCAATGTAGCAGACAGTGTCACCAAACACATTCCCTGTTGCAGTTAATGTGTGTCAAAGAACAAGGCACAGGGTTAGTCACTACCAGAAATATGATTTTTTGTGACGACTTTTTATAGCGACACACAAAGTTGCCACAAAATGTAAGTTTTCTATGGCAATCGGTATGGTTGCCAGAAAATGATAGTTCTAGTGGTGACAAATATTGTCGCTACGGAAGAATATTGTGATAGTTTTAGTGGTGATTCATAATTCAGTTATAAAAATTAGTGTACATAATAAATTAAATTAAGGGGCTATTTGGTAGCTGGATAAGAAACAAGTTATTCATGTACTATTTTCTATAAAACTTATGTGACGTTTGGTAGGTAGAAAGGCAATAAGCTAATCATGTATAAAAATCAACACGACGCTTTGTTGACAATTTACAAATCCGCATAACTGATACATGTATAAATTATGAGGAAAACTATATATTACTTTATGCAGGATAGAAGATGAAATAACTAATAGATGGATAACTAATTATCTCTACATAACTAATACTTGCATAAAATAATACATAAATTCACTCATAACTCATAATCTCCGTCGAGATTACTACATTAGCCCTGTCCTATCATTTGTATAATGGAGTTCGTCATTTCTTGACGGATTTTTCGAGATTTTTCTTTCTTAGAATTGGAAGAAAAAAATTGAAACGGCTGTGGAAAATTGAACCTATACCATTCTATGAGATTGAAACTCCAAATTATTCTATTCTTATAATGAAATATTTATTATTTGTTGATAGATCTAAAGCTTATGTCATAGAAACTAACATCACGCTATTGGCCTTTTATCTGCTTCTTCCCTCGTAAAATAGCGTCTTTTATAAGAAAAGACTTTCTCAGTAGAACTAAAAAAAACATTACTAATATCTGCGTAATTGATCTAACCAACTACCAAACAAACCTAAAAATGAATAGAAATGAAACAAGTTAGTGTTAATTACCACAAGGTAAACAGCAGAAGAGATTAGAAAAGTCCAATAACGACCAAGATGAGCATCAGCAATGTAAGCACCAATAAGGGGAGTCAACCAAACAGTACCAACCCAATTAGTAACATTGTTTGAGGATTTTACTGTGCCTTCATGGAACTTGTTGGTTACATAGATCACCAAATTTGTTGATATTCCATAGAATGCCATCCTCTCAAATACTTCATACCCTGTACATATATAGAAGTAGTTTTTAGCCTATTATACTGACGGTATATATAATTTAAACTTTTTCGATATATCTTAGTATACCAACATTAGACATGTATTGCGTGGCATACAACTTTATGCGATACGACTTCGTTTTTGTTCCAATCTCGTTTATATATGTATCTTCACAATTCCATGAGTTAAGTAGATACTTTTTTGCACTCTGATGTTCTAGTACGTTGTAGATTCTTATTCAATATTTGTATTATTTATTTGATGATATCATGTGAATATGGGTGACTCAACATACTTGGAGGTATAATATAAAATTTTAATTAGAGGCCTAAATTCTAAACAAACTTCATATATATTTTACTTGAAATTTATTACTTGATAAATGTTTTCATAATCAATTTCTTCAAAAAAAAAAATCACTTTTTAATTTAAGATGAGATTTGATCAATTTACCATTTAAAAACATCCTTCCACCAAGGCGATCATTATAGATATTGTTAACATAATTCTATAAGCAATAAGTTGATAATTTTATATTAAAATAAGAGAGTTAGAATGATAAAATATGATTCAAGAAGTTCAAATAACTTAGTGTAGCCCAATTTAATATGCTCTTTGTAATGCTTGAAAACCTTAAAAGAAATAAAAAATAATAATTTACAATTCACTTTGTTCAATACTTTTTGATAATTGACTATTAATTTTAACAAAATATTACTCTAACTTATCAGATATTTAAAGAAAGACAATACACCAAAAATTAATGAGAATAATTAAAATAATATGAGTGTTAGTGGATAGAATATAAAAGGTAAAATAATGTTTTCTTGATTTTTTCATTAAAGATAATAAAATAATATAAATCTATTTTTAAAAAATAGTACTTTTATCATAAATATCAATTTTTTAAAAAGGAAAAATCAACATATATTAATTTATTATTCATAAGATTTTTATTCATTTATTTAATGATGAATCGACAACTGATTTTAAGTAAGAAAAACTTTTTGAATATTAATTATCTTTTTCAGACAAAAAACAACAAAATGAAAATTAAAAATAGGAGTAAAAAGTCTCCAAGTGATCAAGGTCTTATGAGGGAATGTCAAGCACATATATATGAAACGGATCAAGGGAAATCTTCATGTCGTTTAATGGGCGTTTTCCAATTATGAGTCATCTAATTACTTGATTTAAGGGTAACTAGTAAGGTTTGCCTGAAATACCAGTTTAAAAGCGAATTTAAAATTTAAAATATTCAAGTGAGTCATAGAGGTAGTGTGAATTATTAAAATTAACATACCAACAATGAAATAACAAGCTCTCCATCTTCCAGTTTTTGATCTAAGCAAAGATCTACCTTTGAGGTCCACAGTCCCATCTTGTGTGTAATCTTCACCTTTTTTCTCTAATTCTTCAGTCTTCATATTAGAATTTTGGGGGTTTGGTTCTTGGAAGTCTCTTTTGTATTTTTTTTTATATAATATGAGGACTAGACATATATTTCAAAGTCATGTTTGAGCAGGTTATTATATATTGAAAGTTTCTATGCATATTGTCCCCATATTTCCAAATGTTGCTTTCACCTTGCATCTAATTAAAATATATACTAATAATTTCCAACAACTAATGCAAAGGAGTTTTATATTCCATGTTATATGCTTTTAATTTAAAAATATGTGTTTTGTCCACATTTATATGTGTGTTGTGTTTGGAATGTGCAACATCAATATTATCGACGTCCAACTATAGAGCTAGTTGTAGAAAAGGTGATGTGCACACCACACATAGCCACAAATACTATTTATCTTTATTCTTCTTTGTTTTTTTCCGCTCATTTTTCATATTATTTTATTATAAAAAATCATTGTCATAACTTTCTCTTAAAAAAATTTCATTTGTAATTACTAGGTACAAGGATCTATTATAAGCAGCAATAGTCATGTTAAATGTTGGATTTCTCTTATGTATTGAATAGCATGGTGCAAGAAGGTGCTTTGACATTTGTGGATATTGAAATAACTTTTACACAGTTAGTTAAGTTGAGGAGTAAACAACTTTTTTTCTTTGTATCATTGTCAATCTACAAGTACCATAATTACGCGTTCATTTTTTTTCCTAATTAGAATTATAAAATTGGATTCTTGGGGAAAAAATCATGTGTCATTCTTTATGGAATATCTCTAAGTAAAATCATATGTAAAATGATGGTAACTTATGATGTTTCTGAACTGTGATCATGGAATTGTGTTTATGCCTTGTAACTCTGGAATTGATATACTTGATACTGATGTGAGTTATTTCGGTGATGTTGTTGAGTTATTGTTGGCCTATGTGTTATTTGGACTGTAAATTGGAATCTATTAGGTTGGGCTGATTTTCTGTGCAGGTTGTAGTTATTGGAGGTTCGGTTGGAAGTCAGGGATTCGTGATTTTATTAGATTTGCCTTGTTTTATTGGTCGATTTGTTGGGTACCGTATTGTTTGGTACTCACCTTTGCTTCTACACTTGTGTAGGTTCCGAGCCCGGACCGTGTTATAGTTCTCTGTTCTTCTTACTCCGAGGCTTTTGAGGAGACTTGAGAGGTAGTTATTCGATGTTGGCAATCTCTCTCGACCTTTTTACCTTATGTCTTGTTCTATTTGAGATACAAAGATATTGAGACTTGTAATTTCATTTCTATTCGGTATTAGTGGCTTGTACATGTGACAACCAGTCTTGGGAAGGATTGTTAAGTTTTGAAGTCTTCCGCGTATTATTATTCTCCTTGAATTGCTTATTTCTGCTTTTGTTTCGATTTGTTGTGTTTAGGCTGACTTGTCCTGGTGAGATAGGACAAGTGCCATCACACCCGGTTTTTGGGTCGTGACAACATTTCAATGGGGTTTTATACATATTTAGTTGTGTTGGCTCATAGAGTTTTATACTATGACATTTTTTTTTACTGTCGTAAGTAAAAAATTAGATTTTACTAGTTTGTAAATGCTCTATCCGCACTAGTTACCTTAAGATTACAAATTGAAGTACATAATTTTTTAATACGTTAAGAGGAGTTAAACTATAAATATTTTCATATTGTTAAAATTTATAGTTGAAGGTCTTTTATGAAGCATGACTACAAAAAATATATATAGATATTAAAACTAGAGAAAATTCAGAAAATAATCAAATACAATCGTAAAAATATATTATTCTAATTAACTACTATCAATTTACCTATGAAGTTACTAAGAGATATTAAATAGAAGAGTGGCACAGAAAAAACTTATCAAAAATTCAATAACATGATTCTAATAAAAAAAAAATATTGAAATTTGAATGCGTAATTATTGATCTTTACAGATTGTCACCGATATGAAGAAACAAAAGAAGGGAACTTAATTAATATTATGAGTTTTATTCAAATCCTTCTGAAATAGGAAGTAGCATAAAGTTTTTTCCTCTTATGTTATTAGAGTTCATTTCCATCAAACAATTTGATGATTTATTATCACTAAAAATACACCTTTGGTGTTAAGATCCAAACTCTTATTTTCTTATTTTTCCTAAGATTAAAAGTTTAGTCATGGATCGAGTGAATCTTCCACCCAGCACTTAAGTTTATAACCATTGAAGAATGCTTCAAGCAATATGGATGCATCCAATTGAGGAACTCAACATTCTTGAACTTCAAGAGTTAAAGAAAACCCTAAAAACAAAGATAAAGGAAGCAACACACTTTCAACTTCATTTATCTTAGTTTATAAGATTTCCTTCAATTCTTGAGGTGGAAGAAGGTTGAGGTCTTCAATTGGATCTTTTATTCACATAGATTGAAGCTTTCTTCAAAGGTTTGGAACTTTAGTGTTGGGTGGAGTGAATAGTATTCTCTCCAGCCATTGCTAAATCTTAAATCTTAATTTTAGATAAGAAAATATGATGTTCAATCTCAATATCAAGAATATATTTATGGTGATAAAATCATCACATTGTTTTATGGTAATGTACTCAAATAACAAAGAAGGAAAAAAAATTAATTACTTTCATTTTCAAAAGGATTTGAACAAATCTCATAATATTAATTGGGTTACCTTCGTTGCTTCTTTATAAAGATCATGATAACACATTCATTATTTTTCCTAATTAGAATTATGTTTTTGGATTTTTCTTTTTTCTTTAATTTCTTGTGTCATTCTTTGGTAGAATATCTCCTAATAAGTTCATTTGTAAAATGATAGTAATTTATGAGGTAAAAAGATATTTTTTTAATAAGGATAAATTTCTCTTTTTTAATTTTTAAATAAGGAATATACATATATTTTTTTAATTTTTATTACGGATCATTGAACCTAAGGAGAGATACGTATCTCATCGAGGTGTTACGGATCACTGAACCTAAGGAGAGATACGTATCTCATCGAGGTGATAAGAATCTGGTACATGTTGTTTGTAACGAACGCGAGTAAAAAGATACTCTTTTTTTAAAATAACAAATAAAAAGTTCTTTTATTATTTTTTTGTACAATGAATACAAACTTTTTTTTGTAGAAGGAATAAAAAACCTTTTTAGGATTTTTGAACAAGGAAAATATTTTTTTTTAAAATAAGGATCATCAAACTCAAAAAGGACTACCTACTTACCATGTTAAACATAAATCAGAAAATTGAGTAGTTTGAAAAATTCTAAGCAAACTTTTTCAAAATAAGAATCGAATAAATAAAATATTTTTTTAAAAAGAAAAAGGATTATTGAATTCCAGTAGGACTGCCTACATGTGAATTTATGAAGTATGTTGATTGTTGACTAAAATGTTAATTTAATAATGACAATTGTTTAATTGTGAAAAAGGTCCACCTATAGAGCATGTACATGCATGCAACACATGCTATTTATGGTAAATTAATGTACTAAGCTCAAAAGAAGAAAAGAATTCCTAAAAGGAAGGAAACAAAACTCTAAAAGGGAAGTCCATGTGTAAGTTCCTTATACAAGTGTTTAATTTATTGTTAGTTTCGAGTCTGTAATAGGATGGTATAGAAATTTTTTAAAAAAAGTAATAGGATGGTATAGAATTGTAACTATTCTTATTATTGTTCAAACTTGGTGAGGTTGTGCGAAATTTATAAGAAGAGAGTTCATCTTCTATTCATCTTGAGAGCATAACTGTTGAGTTGAGGTATTAGAGTTGGTCCATTAGATTATAGAGTTGTAATCTGAAATCGCTCATTGAAGTTAATGAAATTGTTTGAAAATCCTGCACATCGTAGGTCATATTTTATTTTTTTACTTCCTTGAGCAAGATTATTTTTCACGGTAAATCAGGTGTGATTTACTTTATGTTCTAATACAACTCTAGGAATCAAGTTCCTAGAAAATAGAAGTTGTTGGTGCACAACCGTATGTTTTAAATAAGAATCACCTAACCCGAATAGAATTACCTACGTATCTCATAATCGAAGGAAGAATTAGGTGTTCGTAGTTTACAAGGATTGAAAAATATTTGACTTTTTAAAAAAAAATATTTTTTCATCAAAGAACTTTGGGAATTTTGTTTGGAACAATTTTTAAAAAAAAATTAAAGAACAAAACTTTTTTTCTTTTCCTCATTCCATTCATCACCTAGAGAAAAAAACGTTTACAAATTTAAATATATTTTTGACGACCGTGCAAAGAACGGAGAAATTCACTAATTAATATTATAGCTAGAAACAGTCTTGTTGAAAAATGAGTCACATCATAGATATCTACGAGCGTCAAAACTTGCCTTTACATAAGTTGTTGCATGGAAAATTTTGAAAGCTACAAAATGCATACGATAAAAGTACAAATTAATTAATTGACAAATGACAAAGATAAAACTGCTAAGCAAGAACACCCATTTTTTATGATAATACTATGGTTTAAGTATTATAAATGTTGATATCAATGAAACAAACTGATTATACGAAAAAACTATATAATACAAATTGATATACATATCTTGCGTAAATACCTTGGAATGATGTAGGACCATTTCCTTGAACACTAAAAAACAGATGTCCCTTTGAACTACGGGATTTGCCGTCTTGATTATTTCAGTGTCACTAGAGAAGATTATTTCACTATAAAAATTTAGGAGCGAATTTAAGATTTGATGTTTATATATTCTTATGGCTTGTCACTTGCCACCGACCCTCTAACCCATGATCTGAACCTCAACGCATTTATGATATTAGATTCGTCGCTTGTTAACATATCCGGAATCTTGGTTAAAAAGTTATTGAATTACTATCAAATTCATACAATAAATTTTATATTCGCCCCTGTAAAAAATGTTGAAAATTAATTGTAAGTCCTAATAGTTTGTGGACCAAAAACTCACATTCGTATATCTAGTGCTTACACTAAATCAATCTTAAGATTCCTTTAGCGAAAAGATTTCCTTGTTCCAAAGAGAAGGCAGAAAACCTCCAAGGATGCGATTGGGGAATGCATCACGATGCTTCATTTATCTTGGTTTCCAAGGTTTCCTTCCATTCTTGAAGTGGAAGAAGGTTGAGTTCTTCAATAGGATCTTCTATTCTCATTGCTTGAAGCTTTCTTCAAAGGTTTGGAACTTCACTTCAGTATTAGGTGGAGTATTTACTCCAGCCATGGCTAAACTTTAATTTGAGATTAAAAAAATATGATGTTGAATCTCAATATTAAGGGTGTATTTAGAGTGATAAATCATCAGATTGTTTTATGGTAATGAACTCAAATAACAAAAAAGGAAAAAAATTAAGTACTTTCATTTTCAAAAGGATTTGAACAAATCTCATAATATTAATTGGTTTACTTAGATCACCATAACACATTCAATATTTTTCCTAATTAGAATTTTGTTTTTGGATATTTTTTTAAAAAAATTGTGTGTCATTATTTGATAGAATATCTCTTAGTAAGTTCATTTGTAAAATGATAGTAATTTATGAGGTAAAAATATATTTTTTGAATAAGGAATAAATTTCTATCTTTTTTTTTATTGTTCAATAAGGAATATACATATATGTTTATCCCAAGAAAGACTACCTACTTACCATGTTAAACATAAATCAGAAAATTGCATAGTTTGAAAATCCTTAATAAAGTTTATTAAAAAAAAAAGAACTGAATACATAAAATAAAATTTTCTTTTTTAAAGAAAAAAGATCACCAAACCCGAATAGGACTGCCTATATGTTAATTTAATAATGACAATTGTTTAATTGAGAATAAGGTTCACTTATAAGGAAATTCGCAAGACAATTCAGGTGTCGATTGCACGCAAAAGAAAGGCTTTCTTTCTCAAGCAATAGACAATAGCACTAACGAAGTTGAAGAAAAAATTAACAACTTCCATGAACAAGTGCTTAATTTATTGTTAGTTTCGAGTCTGTAATAGGATGGTATAGAGTTGTAACTATTCTTATTATTGTTCAAACTTGGTGAGGTTATGATAATTGTATAAGAAGAGAGTTTATCTTCTTGAGAGCACATAGAACAGTTAGAGTTAATTCTTTGAGTTGAGGTTCTAGAGTTAGTCCCTTAGATTATAGAGTTATAATCTAAAACCTCTCATTGAAGTTAATGAAGTTGTTTGAAAATCCTGCACATCATAGGTAATGATTTTTTTACTTCCTTGAGCAAGATTGTTTTCACGATAAATCAGGTGTTATTTGCTTTCTGTTCTAATACAAATCTAGGAACCAGGTTCCTAGAAAATAGAAGTTGTAGGTGCACAACCTTATTTTATTTAATAAGGATCACCTAACTCGAATAGGACTGCCTACGCATCTCATCGAAGGGAGAATCAGGTGTGCATAGTTCACAAGGATTGAAAAAGATTTGACCTTTTTTTTTACACCAAAGAACTTTTCGGATGTTCTTTGGAACAATTTTTTTTTAAAAAAATAATCATAGAACGTATATTTTTTTTCTTTTCCTCATTCCATGCACTCATCACCTAGAGAAAAAAAGTTTCAAATTTAAATATATTTTTGACGATTGTGCAAAGCGCAGACAAATTCAATTAATTATGGCCAAAAACAGTCTTGATGAATAAATGACAAGCTAATCCTGCATATACAGAGGAAAATTAAGGGCTAATTTTGTGTTCATCTAAACACATTGCTTGACTCAAAAGATATATATAGATGCATGAAATGTATTTAATTTTATACAAAATAATAAAAAGATCACGCTTATTTTGAATTTATTGATTTAATGAATGATTATGGATTGTTAATATTGTGCAATATAATGAGTCACATCATAGATATTTACCAACCTCAAAAATTGTCTTTATATATGATGTTGCATGGAAAATTTTTGAAAATCTACAAAATGCATACGAGTACTAATAAATTGACAAATGACAAAGATAAAGATTGCTAAGAAAGAACACCCATTAATTTTATGATAATACTTTGGTTTACGTATTATAAATGTTGATATCAATGAAACAAACTGATTGTACAAAAAAAATAATACAAATTGATGTAATGATGTAGGACCAGTTCCTTAAACACTAAAAAACAGATGTTACTTTGAACTACAGGGCTTTGCCGACTTGATTATTTCTGTTTCACTAAAATTTAATGACCCAAAATAGAAGGTTCTAGGAAGATTAATTCACTGTAAAAATTTAGGGGCGAATTCAAGATTCGAAGTTTATATATTTTCTTGGCTTGTTACTCGCCACCGAGCCTCTAACCCATTTTCAAGATTCGCTATATGTCAATATATTGAAAGAATTTATCAAAATATATCCGGATCATGGTGAATGTTATTGATTTAATGTCGAACCCATACAATAAATTTTATATCCGCCCCTGCAAAAAGTGTTGGAAATTAATTGCAAGTTCCTAATATTTTGTGGACGAAAGACTCACACTCTTATATCACGTGCTTACACTAAATCAATCTTAAGATTCGAGGTAAATAACCCCTCTTGTCATATATAGTCCGAAAAAAATATTATAGAAATATGTTGTTTTTTATTTGAGTGAAGACTCTTAATTATTATTATTTTTTATTATACATATTTAAGAGGAAATTTTAGGTTTAGCAAACATAAAAATCATATTAGCGCTCTATAGCTACAGTTTTGCTATTTGCGCTCCATAGCAAACTGTCAGTTGTATGAATCGCAGGTTGTTGGATAAATCGCAGGCCGGCATCTCGTTTGTATAAAAGCGCAACGATTGTATATGTATATCGGTTAGATAATTGTATATATATAACTACTATGTATATGTATCAATGATTGTGTTTGTATATCTGCATAAAATTTGAATTTGTATACAATTTAATCGAATTAAAACATTTGTATATCAAATCTCTCTATCGCTCGCTTTATACAACACAAATTATACATTGTAATTTGTATAATTTGTATCTGTATAAAGCGAGAAAGAGAGAAAGGCAAAAGAGAACTGGGCAGGGGAAGATTTGTATTTGTATAATTATAAGTGTATAGAATGAAAAGATATGTATTTGTATATACAATTCTCTCTCGCTTTATACAAACACAAACACATTTTATACATTTATGTTTGTATAAAATGAGAGAGGCGAGCGAGATTCCAGAGTGGCGAGCGAGATTATTTTCTTTGTTACGAATTAAAATTAATTGAAACTATAGCTATAACATCTATTTTGAATTAATAATTTGCTATTCTACACAATTTTCCCTATATTTAAAGCTTTAATTATGCAAAAGAAGAATGCATTTGTTATCTATTATACTATTCAAGAGTTATTCTACTATTTCTCATAAGAGAAACATCACTTATACAATTATAATAACCAAAAGGTGCTTTATAGTATGTGTGTGCGTAGAGCGATCAAAATGGGTTGGCCCAACCCAATTCAACCCTAACGGGCTAGAGAGTTAAATGGGTTAGGACGGATTGGCCCTTTTAATTAAAGGGCCTATAAAATAGCGGCCCAACCCAGCCCTAAGCGGGCCACGGGTTGGGACGAGTTGGCCCTTCAACCAAAAAATGGACAACATAGATCTCTTAGAAAGAGTATCGATAGTTAATGTTTGATGGACACGACATTAATACATACAGAAATTCATTCATGAATTACACACACTTCAGTGAATACTTACAAAATAACATAATAATCAAGATACAACATTCATAAGATTCATCTGAGCAAAAAACATTATATGATCACTTTTTTCATAAACAAGACAAGTAGACAACAAAGGAGAAATGAAAAACTAGGCATAAAAATAAAAGTAGAAGAGGTCAAAAATTCATAGTTATAATAACTTTAATAATATCGATATATATATTTTTTTTTTATTTTAAAAAAAAAATTCACAGCCCACGGACTGGCCTCTGAGGCTCGCGGATTGGGCCTATGAGGCTAGCGGGCCAAATGAGGCTGGGCCAAAAAATCTCGTTCCTAAATGGGCTAAAAAAATCAAGCCCAACCCCACTTAATTCAAGGGTTGGGTTGGACCGACCTAACGGGTCAAGCCCATTTTGACAGCTCTATGTGTGCGGTTTATGAGGTGAGAGGTGAGAGATCCTTAAATTTCTAACCATAAAAATAATGTTTCAAGCAATGTTGATGGAAGATCCCATTAAAAAACTCAACATTCTTGAACTATAAGAATTAAAGGAAACTCAAAAAACAAAGATAAAGGAAGCTGGAAGCGCGATGCTCACAAATGGAGTTTCATGCCCATTCCCCAATAGTTCCCTTGGATGTTCCCTGCCTCCTTTCGGAACTAGGCAAAATCCTTTGTCTGATTCTGATGATGGATTAGCTAGATCCCATTAAGATCTAGATGGCGATACCAGATGAAAAGATTTCCTTGTTCCGAAGAGAAAGCAGGAAACCTCTAAGGATGCAATTGGGGAATGCAACACGATGCTTCTTTGTTAGCAATACACTTTCAACTTCATTTTTCTTGGTTTCCAAGGTTTCCTTCCATTCTTGGAGTGGAAGAAGGTTGAGTTCTCTTCTATTCTCATTGCTTGAAGCTTTCTTCAAAGGTTTGGGACTTCAATGTTGGGTGGAGTATTCACTCCAGCCATGGCTAAATATTAATTTGAGATAAGAAAATATGATGTTGAATCTCAATATCAAGGGTGTATTTAGAGTGATAAATCATCAAATTGTTTTATGGTAATGAACTCAAATAACAAAAAAGGAAAAAAATTAATTACTTTCATTTTCAAAAGGATTTAAACAGATCTCATAATATTAATTGGTTTACTTAGATCACCATAACACATTCAATATTTTTCCTAATTAGAATTTTGTTTTGGATATTTTTTTTAAAAAAAATTGTGTGTCGTTATTTGATAGAATATCTCGTAGTAAGTTCATTTGTAAAATGATAGTATTTTATGAGATAAAATTATATTTTTTGAATAAGGAATAAATTTCCATCTTTTTTTGTTGTTCAATAAGAAATATACATCTATGTTTATCCCAAGAAAGACTACCTACTTACCATGTTAAACATAAATCAGAGAATTGCGTAGTTTGAAAAATCCTAAATAAACTTTATTATAAAAAAGAATAGAATACATAAAATAAAATTTTCTTTTTTAAAGAAAAAAGATCACCATATCCGAGTAGGACTGCCTACATGTGGATTTATAGAGTATGTTGACTGTTGACTAAAATGTTAATTTAATAATGACAATTGTTTAATTGAGAATACGGTTCACTTATAAAATAGGGTACATGCTACACATTCTATTTATCGTAAACTAATATACTGTAACACCCGACAATTTCTAAGCTAAGACCTAAATCATTCTTTATTTGCGTATAAGGTGGTATCGGGTGATTCTTAAATTGCTCTTAGGTGTGAAGGTCCATTCTTTAGTGTGGGAATAGTTTTGGAAATGAATTAAGGTCACTAGAATCCCCTAGCACAAAGCTAAGTTGAAAGTTTCCTTACCGATTAAGTTTAGATATAAGATTCTACTTAGGTCAACTTCAAATGACCATATCTCTCAGCATATAATTAATTAGATGGTCCATTACTTATCAAATTAAAGGTCAATGAGTCCTCTTTCCAAAGCCACCAAGTTTGCCTCTATCCGAGTTCGGAGTAAAAAGTTATGCCCATTTTAGTGAAACCCATACAGGCAATCGATGTTCTACGACTGGTCCTACGGACAGTAGAAATTTTGACAAATGGTAGACCGTTCCATGAAGGCTAGCTGACTTTTTTTTCAGCAACTTTCTGCACGTGTTCTAGGGTTATTTTGGTCCTTTCCCAAGCTTTTTAACCCTATTCTAAGTCGTTTTTGAGTGTTTTAACTGAGAAAATCATTCAACTAACTAGTATTCATCTCAAAATCATTAATCTAAACATTCAAGTATTTTAGAAATTCTCTTAAAACTTACCTAGGGTTCCTTTTCTCCATCAAGAATCCTAAAACCTTCAAGTCAAAAATTCATGATTCAAAGAAAAACTTTTCATCCAAGGTTTTCCCATGTTCTTCCACTCTAAGAACTTCATAAAAGAGTTTCTTCTCTCAAGATCAAGCCCCAAGATATCAAGCTCAAGATAAATCAAGTCTCCACCAAAGGTTCTATTCTAAAATCTTCATAATCAGGTATGTAAGGTTATCATAGTATTGGACTAGTTCGTCCTCATGCCCTACATCTACTTTCAAATCAGTAAAAGAGTAATCTATGAGTTGATGTTGAGTTCTGAGTTCCTGATTGTTGAATTTCTATTCCTAATTATTGAATTGTTGTATATGGTGCATTGAGATTTATTGAGTTGATTGTTCATGTCTATTCTTCAGCATGAACCCTATCATTGAGTATTCATTGAGTTCTTATTGAGAATCTTTTAAACAAACATAATTGTTTTAAACTGATTTCCTGAGAAAGCAAAGATGAGTTTTAAGAAAGAGTTTTAATCAAATTTGAGCAAGAGTATTTTAAAGTATCTTTTGAGAAGAGTTTAAGGGAATAGAAATGGTTCCAAGAGAAATATTTTTACATTGAGAAGAGAACTATGATTCATGATTAGTATGACAGTCGAGTATGTCATCAATGTGTAAGCAATATGACATCTAGATATGTCATCAATGTTTATGCAGTATGACTTTCTGAGTCATCAATGTTCAGATCACAATAAATATTTATTTTAAACTATTTTTTCTGAGAAAGTAAAGCAGAGTTTGAGTAGAGTTTAAAGAGAATTTTTTAGTAAAGTGTAAGAGAACTGAGTAGTCCCAAATGTATCATTTTGTTGCATTGAGCAAGAGGAACTTTGATTTCTAAATGAGTTTATGAGTTCAGAGATATTTCAGAGCAGTTACCTCTTTTAAGAGGATAGTTTAAGCAATTATCTCAAACTAGAGAAAGAGTATGTTTTATACATTTGAGCATGAGTATATATATTAATGGGAGTAGTATTGAGCATCGATATGGGGATGAGTTCAGACAACTCAAAATCCTCATAAACCATGTCTTGCCAACATGGGTACAAGATCATACTTTTTAGATAAATCCTTATTGCTTAGTGGATCCACTCAGTTGAGAAGTTCTATACCCCGACACGGTATAGGACAGTTCTGGCACCGTGGGCGAGATCACATAGCTCATAGTGATGGTTGTCGATTAGAGAATCTCCCAAATAGAGTTAAAAGTTTGTTTTTATTATATCATTTAATATGTTGAGCTCAGAGATGAGTAAGTATTTTTGTAAAGTGCTAATGATTCCACTCTTTTATTTCTTTACATACGGTTGAGTATGTATTTATATATATATATATCTATTGTTGTCCTTTCATTCAGTTATTTGTTATTCAGCTATATTATATACCCGTACATTCAATATACTGATGTTATTCTACCTGCATCTTTTAATGATGTAGATACAGGTTCTTAGGATCCTCAACAAGAGTCCGTTGAGATCACTTCATCCGCTCATCAGTTTTTGAGTGAGACCTCCTTGCTTTCGAAGGACTCCAGTTTTATGAGTTGTTAGTAGTAGTTCTTTTGAGGAGTCGTGGGTCTTGTCCCGACACTTATCTTTATATAGTAGAGGTTTCATAGATAGACAATTTTGGAGAGTCTTTCAGTTTCAGATATTTTATTTAAAACTTATGTTTCATACTCAGTATATCCAGAGAGTTTTGAGAGCTATTACACGGTTGATTTAGCATTTCTTTCAATTTGATGCTTGTGTACGCATGAGTTAGTCTTCCGCTTGTAGCCAGCCAGGATGAAGGTTCGCTTGGGGGCCAGCAATGATTCTCAAGTGTCGGCCACGTTCAGGGTATAGGCTCAGGTCATGACATATACTAGGCTCAAAAGAAGAAAAAAATCCCTAAAAGGAAGAAAACAAAACTCTAAAAGGGAAGTCTATGTGTAAGTTGTGTCCTTAAGGGACTACAAGTCCTAAAGCGAGTAAATCAAGGGCGATGACTACAACCTAATGAGATACACATGCAAAAGGAAATTCGCAAGACAATTCGGGTGTCGATTAAACGCAACAAAAAGGCTTTGTTTCTCAAATAATAGACAATAGCACTAACAAAGGTGAAGAAAAACTTAACAACTTCCTTGAACAAGTGTTCAATTTATTATTAGTTTCGAGTCTGTAATAAGATGGTATAGAGTTGTAACTATTCTTATTATTGTTCAAACTTGGTGAGGTTTTAAGAATTGTATAAGGAGAGTTCTTCTTCTTGAGAGAAGATAGAATACTTAGAGTTAATTGTTGAATTAAGGTACTAGAGCTATTCCCTTAGATTATAGAGTTGTAATCTGAAACCACTGAAGTTTGTGAAGTTGTTTGAAAATTCTAGACATAGTAAGTCGTGATTTTTACTTCCTTGAACAAAAAAAGTTTTTCGCGGTTAAATATGTGTTATTTACTTTTTGTTCTAATACAACTCTTGAAACCAGGTTCTAGAAAATAGAAGTTGTTGGTGCACAACCTTATTTTTTGAATAAGGATCACCTTATCCGAATTGAAGGGAGAATAGCTTAGTTCACACGGATTGAAAAAGATTTGACTCTTTTTTTATTTTTTTTATTTTTTTTATTTCTTCACCAGAGAACTTTTGGGATTTTGTTTGGAACAATTTTTTTAAAAAAAAGTGAAGAAAAAATCCTTTATCTTTTCCTCATTCCACTCATCACCTAGAGAAAAAAATGACAATCGTGCAAAGTGCAAACAAATTTACTAAATTGTATCCAGAAATAGTCTTGTTGAAGAAATGGTAATCTAATCATGTATATACAGAGGAAAATTAAGTGCTAATTATGTGTTCATCCAAATACATTGCTTGTCTCGAAATTTATATATAGATGCGTGAAATGTATTTAATTTTATATAAATTAATAATAAGATCACGCTTATTTTGAATTCACTGATTTAATCAATGATTATGTATTGTTAATATTGTGCAATATAATAAGTAACATCATAGATATTTACCAGCCTCAAAACTTGTCTTTACATATGATGTTGCATGGAAAATTTTGAAAGCTACAAAATGCATACGATATATATAAGTACTAATTAATTGACAAAGATAAAGATTGCTAAGAAAGAACAACCATTAATTTTATGATAATACTTTGGTTTAAGTATTATAAATGTTGACATCAATGAAACAAACTAATTGTACCCAAAAAAGAAAATGAAACAAATTGATATATAATATCTTGCTTAAATACCATGGAATGATGTATAGACCATTTCCTTAAACACTAAAAAACAGATGTCACTTTGAACTACAGGGCTTTGCCGGCTTTGATTATTTCTGTTTCACTAAATTTAATGGAAAAATTATCTAAATACACAACTTATTTTATCATATTTTCTAAAACTTTCTACTATTTGAAAAAGTTACAAAAATTCCTACTCTCTCCTATTCTCGGATATATGATGTTGAGTGATGCATCCAAAACCGAGACGCGATGTAATGGGACGTTGAGGGATGTATCTGATGTATTAGGACGTTTTGGGATGTATTCGAATTCCACGAAATTTAAGAATTTTTTGTAATTTGGGAAAGAGTAGAGATATGATATAATTAGCTCACAACACTAATAGATTTGTGTAAAATTTCCTATTATATTTGGCTTGTTATGAAGAGCTACATATATGATTACATTTACAGGCATGGGCGGAGTTAAGGGGCAAGAGGGGTTCATCAAAATTCGCTTCGTCAAAAAATTGCACTACATATAATGTTAAAATTGTTTTATATATATATATATATATAGTGTGTGCACGCGTGTGTTAAACCCCCTTAACGTGTTTATTCCTTTATATTAATAATGACTCACATAGTTGTTTTGTATTTTGGAACTCTTCTCTCCTTAGAAGACCCTTCGTGTAGCTTTATTTTGCTATTTATGATTTGCAGGAATGGGTGGAACAATTCTCGAAGCGATCAGTGTATTTCAGAGAAGAAATTCTATTTTTGAAAGTTTGACCCAAAGTCAGCTTCAAATTGGATTTTGACGATTCTGTTAGATATATTGTTGGTTTTGAACGTGTATTCCTATATTATCCATTCTTATATTTATGACACCATATTTTGGGAGGTGTAACACTCATTTTCACATACTTTGGTTATGAAACACTGTTATAGATGGCTTATTTTCTATTATCACTTTACTTCCACACTACTTGCTTACCTACCGGGTTCGGATAGGTGCCATCACGGTTGTCTCGATTTTTAGATCATGACAATTTTGAATTCCTTTCTGAAAATCCTGTCTCCACCACTACTGTTGATGTAAGAGACGTATGCACCGTCATCGTACAGAAATTAAACACATTATATAAAGGGGACTATGATAGTAGAGCCACAGGCATATCCAGTTTTGCCATGCTACTTACACAGCGTAAAAACACTTGAGATTTTCTCCAACTGTCTACTTATTTGTAGAACTGACCACTAGTTTTCAAATCATGCACCATACAGCACCCAAACAAATAAGTCTAAAAACTATTCTATATTATTTATTATCATAAGCAAATTTTATATGTCAATTTGTAGAAACTAAAATCATTTTCAAGTAACCAACTGTAGGAGTAGATTTCACACAAATAGCTACTTCGGGTATGAGATCAAAGAAAGAAACATAATTATTCAGGTAGGAGCAATACCTTCAACAGTAGAAGCAACCTGTAGGAATGTCAATGTAACTAATCATCTGCGCGAATGTAAATACGCTGCAACACCAGTTTAAACCAACACTAGTCATCTGTAGGAATGTAAATGTTAATGTAACTGTTACACGATAATAAATAGACTGCAGTAATTCAACCAGTCATCAGATCTATTGCGACCGAACTGGTGGTGTTAATAGGGTTACTTTTTCTCTGAGTGATTCTTAGAAGCTGATAATAATGATATGGTCAGTGCTGTCAGTGTTCCCTCAGTCTAACCACAATAAACCAGAATTGCTCACTTATCGGAAACTAAAGCAGCATCAGGAAAGCCTGGAGAACCATTACTGCTGTCAAAGACTGTTGTTGTGCTGCACCCATTTGCCTCGTGTTGCCCTGCCTGGGTAGTTGCCTCACCACTGCTGCTGTTTGGAGCACTACCTGTATGCCTATCACTAATCTCGTTACCATCAGAATCAGTGATAGGGCCTTCATTTTCTGTGTAGATGCTGCAACCATTCCCCTGATTATTGTTTTGAGAAGCATGACCCTGAGATGTACTAGTTGATGCCAAAACAACACCACGAGTGGATGAAGCACCCCACGAACTAGAAGCGCCATAACTTGCATTTAAATTATAGAAATCACCATCCCCAAGATTCTGGCTGCTCCACTGGTTTCTTGTGACACCAGGCAAGCTGCTACCATAAACAATGCTGGCCAAAGATGGATTCATATATACTCCAGCTGCCCCACAGTAGCAAGCATAAGGATCGAAACCATAACCATAATTCAGAGCTCCGTAGCTGTTATAGGGAGTGTAACCACAAAAAGTAGGCTGCGGAAATATAATGGGATCAGAAGAACCATAACCCGGGTAACCTCCACCACAACCATTGCCAGCAGGATTTGCTTCTTTTGGCAGGGCACGTTTTACCTCCACTATCTTATTTTTCAGTTCATGAAAGGTTTTATTGAGAACTCTATCAGCAGCATCTTCTGAGTCGAAGGTGATGAAACCAAATCCTCGCGGGCGGCCAGTGTTTGGGTCAAACATAATTACTTTATCTGTCACATTACCATAATCTTGGAAGTACTGGCAAAACTCTTCTTCAGTAAGGGATGAAGGTAGCCCACCCACAAATATTTTTCTTGTTCTGTTGCTGAGATTGCTCATTACCAGTCTTGTATCTTCAGTGGCTTGAGGAAGTCGCGATCTCAAGCTCTGCTGTTGTGCTCTCGGTAAAGCCCTCTTAGCTTCAACCTGAATGGAAAAACTTGAGTCTAAAGTGAAAATAGACAGACTAGTAAACAGGCTTTTCGTCAGCAAGAAACTCAGATGTGGTTTAGCTGAAGCCAAGCTACGACATCACAGCTGCCAAGCGGGATTTTCGTCAACTTTAAACACTGCTGAGAACTTTCAGAACAAGAAAAAAAATACTCAAGCATACCCACTAGAATATCATGTCTTTGAATGATTTTGGGCTCAGATAAACATATCTGATAAAGAACAAGAAAATCTAACGGATTACTCCTTTAACTTTGCATAGAGTTGACGACATAGGCGCAAGTGGGATGTCATCAAGTAAAAGAATAACAAAAAGTCATCTAATCAATGTTCCCCAAAAAAGTGAACATCACATCATCAGAAGTTGGGTCCTTTCTTTGAATGAATATTTTACAAAAAAATGGGAAGTACAAGAAACAGAATCCTTCATTATCTAAGGAAATTTGTCCTCACCACCCTGTGCAAAGGCAAAGCTAAACAAACAATACCCTACCCTTGCCTTCATAAATGTGAGGATTTTCACAAAAGCATTGCACAGCTTTTAATCAAACAACCTAAAAGATAAATTACAAGTGAAAAGAATGACAGATAAGCTAAGCAAGGGAAAAGGAAAGACGAACACGAGCACCTAAATCCCATTTTAGGATTCTAGAACAACTCACACTCCTCTAGTTACGTAACACGAAAAATACATCATTAATCATACCCACCATTTGAGAAAGCTGACAAAAAAGTGGATTCAAAATTTAGAGACAATGTGGTCTATATAATACAAACATTATATAAACACTTGGAGACGAAACTGAAGTCACTGCAAACGCCTAGACACAACACATCCTGATGCAACTAATGACAAAATACCAAACTGCATCAAGGATCAACTAAACTTTGAGATCATTCAAACATATATCAGTTGAAAAAAAAAAAAAAAAAAGAAGAAAACTCAATTGGGATCAATCTTAAAAGGCATAATACATAAATGTGCCCTCTTAACTTGGTCTCAATGACGTCTATGCCCTCTAACTTTGGGTGCCCGTAAGCAAGCAGTTAAACTTGTATAAAATTGAACAAATAGACACATTCGTCCTACGTGGCATCCTACATCACAATTTTGTGTCTTACCTGGCGTCCTACGTGTAACATACCGCGTAGGACAAAAACTATAAGGGCTACGAGGGTGTTTGGATTGGCCTTATAAGCTAAAGCTAAAAGTCATTCTACAATATACCTTGATATTTTCGAGCATTCTTTGATTCAAAGTATCGTTAGCCTAAAAGTAAGGTGCTTTATGTCTTTTTCAAAGACCACAAAAAGCTTAAAGCTTAAAAGCCAAAAACACTTCCAATAAGCCAATCCAAACTAGTCTTAAGCCTACATGTACAAGATTGATAAAATACACCAACACCCACACGAAATTAGCAACAGGCAGATTCATGATTCATAATTAGCACGATCACTACAAATTCTGTAGCTAAACATCAAAATTCATATGAATGATCATGAAATTGGTAATGTTCCTTACCAGACGGCCATCAATAGTATGCTTCTCTTGAAGAATGACATCAATAACAGAAGGATCGGAAAACACAACAAACGCGAATCCTCTAGATAAGCCAGTAAACCTGTCACGCATGATTATGGCATGTGTAACTTCTCCATAATGGGCAAAATAGTCTCTTAGCTTATCTTCCTTTATATCCCATCCTAATCCACCAACAAATAGCTTTCCTACATCGGAATCCATCTTCTTCAAATTCAGAAAAACAACAACAACAAAAACAAAAAGAAGAAAAAAATCTCTCCTCTGCTGTGTAATGTTACAGTTTACGTATGTATTTTCTGTATGTAAATAAAGCTTTTGTGCAATTCATGGCTAGGGTTTGGAGAAGGAAGATCAAAAAAATCAAACCTTGAAGACAAATTTTTCCAGATTTAGGGCAGATTTGGAATCACACTTCAAAATCCTATTCTAACTGAAACTGAAATACTTTTTTTTTTTGTTTAAATGGTTAAATAAATACTAGTACTATTACTAACCTAACTAATTCTATTTTTATTTTTATTTTTTTCTTTTATGAATATATTTGTTTCTTTTTTTATAGTATGGTGTGACTTTTTAATGCCACAGTAGAATTAATATGTAAAAGACTCTAGGAAATTTTATAAATAGCTAAGAGATGAAACTTAATAATACACCTTAGCTACAGTTTGCATAATTAAGCTCCATAGCTATAGTTCTATTTGCTATATTAATTTTCATGTGTATATTTCTTTATTTTTTGATAAATTATACAAAGTGGATTTATACAAGTAACATATTATATATAATTATTTGTATTGCATACAAACTATTAATATAGATAAATAAGTAATTTTATATACAATTGATTCGTATAAAGTATTGTGGGTGATAATATATTGAAAAAAATATATACAAGCAAAAGTAAGAAAAAATACAAAACTAAACACCAGAAATGGAAGTTTGTATATACACAAATACGTATAGGTATATACAGTATAATAACAAAATTATTAATACGTATAGAAATATAGAAATATATACAAATAGAGTTTATACAAATACCTGAGATTCTTCATAGCAAATTTCATTAAACTGTAACCGCGATTCATAATTATATGAAACTATAGCTATATTAAATAATACAGTAGCAATGTTTGCCAATTCTCATAATTTTCCTTATAGTTTGTCATCAAATTTCATTGATACTGATTTGTGACATATTTTAATTAAGCATGTGAATACATGATAAGATATTTTAATTTGATTCATATTTTAATTAATTATATGAATACATGATAAAGTTATCATATTTCAATTATTTACTTTAGGTTCAAATTTTGAGAAAAAGAAATTATGTATATTCTCAAAAGTCTATTAGAGGGTTAAGTTAATCATATAAATATGACATCTCTTTTAAATTATAATAGAGATGGTGAATAGGAATTTCCTTTTGAAAAATATATCTAATTATTCACCAAACAATTATCTCATACACTTCACAATTTAATGGAACTGCAGAAATAAAGAATAGAACATTAAAAAGAGTGATAAATGTCTAGTTGATAAGTTTTGATTTATCACAAAATTTGTAGGGGAAATTTAACCTTACGGCTAGGTGAATACTCAACAAAGTGTCTCATAGTAAAACAAAATTCATTCTGTATGAGAAATGAAAAGGAAGGAATCAACTTGAAATATTTCAAAGTATGGAAGTGTTTAGCTTAACTAAGTGTAAGTTCCTAAATTTAAAAAAGTTAAATAGGACTGAAAATTGTTTATTACATTTTCATAGGATATGCAACTAATAGTAAAGCATATCGTTTTCCAGTTTAGAAATTTAAAAAATATTGTTATTCATGTTAATACGGTAATTGAATCAAATAATGCTAAATTTTTTGAAAATATTTATTCATATAAAATAATGTGAGTCATCTAGCAAAAGACCCAAATGACCTCGAAAACAAAACAGAGGAAAGTAGACCTATGAAGAGAATCCACACAGTAGCAAACGTCAAAGGATATTTACTTTTTTAATCCTAATTTTGTTGATATTATCAGTGAAGATTGAGTCATTAACTTTTAAAGAAGTAATGCCTTCTTCAAAAGCACAATATTAAAAAGAGACAATCAATAGTGAAACAAAATCCATGTTGAATAATAATATTTGGGAATTGATTGATCTTCCTCTGGGAAGCAAATTTTTGGATTCCAAATGAATCTTTAAAAGAAAATGAAATATAATAGCACTATTGACAAACATAAAGTCAGACTTGTTGTCAAAGAATTTAGATAATGAGAAGGTATTGATTATGTTGACACGTACTCATCGATAATTAGAATCACATATATTTGAGTGTTAATGGAGTTGACCATTGTGTGCGATTTTTATATCCATCAAATGAATGTAAATACAACCTGGAGATTTGAATAAAGAAATCTACATGAATCAATGCAAAGGATTTGTAACTCCGGGAAAAAAATATGTCGACTTGTTAAGTTACTTTATGGACTAAAACAAGCATCTAAATAATGATATGTGAAACTCAACCAAATAATGTAAGCAAATGACTTTAAAATTAATGAGTGTAAAAAATGTGTTTACATTCAAAAATACTCTAAAGCAAATAGTCATTGTTTATTTATATGTTGATGATATGTTAATAACAAGTAAAGATATTGCTAACATAAATGTTATTAAGTATATTCTTGCTAGCAAGTATGATATGAAAGACTAAGAAATTGAGAATTTAATTTTAGGAATTAAAATTCATAGGACCCCTCAAGATGTAGCACGGTCTCAAACTCATTAAGATAACATGGTACTTAAAAAAATCATATATTTAAACTTTAAATTAAAGTTACAAAGTCTTCAATTAGTGTGAACCTTGCTCTTGCAAAAAAAAAAAAAACCAAAATTAAAACAACTCTCAATTAGACTATGCTTGTGAGTTGAAAAGTTTGATAAACGAAAAAGCTAAATAGTACAATGTAACATTGTCATAACATCATAATTAAGAAAAATACAAGATAGAAGAGTAGTTGAGTGATTGTAATAGCAAATATTTACCTTCACTTTTTTTTTCCATTAAATTTCTTTTTCCCTAAATATATGTGAAAGTCTAGCATTCTAACAAACTTTGAGTTTTGTGCTAATTATTTAGAATGTTTCTTAATATTATTATTGTTAAGGGTCAAAGGTATTCTTAAAAAAACATAATTACATGAAATTTCTTTCATTTGGGATATTTGGATGTGGAGAAGTAGGATAGAAAGTAAGTAGATAGTTATGTGTTGTATAGTTTTCTTATCAGAATTATTTTTATTTCCCTCTTATTATATGTCTTGTCCTTCAATTTAGTGTTTTTTTAATTGGTTTCAATTATCGTACTATTTATTATTGTTATTGTCACCTTCTTCATCTATTTTCAGCATGTTTTTTTTTCACTAAGTACTATATTTTTGGATATGCTTTCCATACTTGAGTTGAGGGTCATTCAAAAACAACATATCTATCTTCTCATGATAGGATCAAGTTGCATACTCACCGTCCTATTCGACCCACTTATAAATTTATACTGAGTATATTATTGGGGTGGATGGGATATACGGGGATATGACACACATAATTTTAAGGGTAAATTTCATAAATAAATAATAAAGTAGTTTCATTTGCACCAAATATACAAAGTTTTCATTTACATAAAAAAAAAAATAGCCCAAAATTAGCAATATACGTACAGACAATTACAAAAATTATTTTCAACAAAATGAACATATGTAAATCACTAAATTGTAATGTATCAATACGTAAATAAATTGTAACATATCAATATGTATATATAATGTATCGATATTATATAAATAGTGTATACTCATGTATAGATGATGTATAACTATATATCAAAGATGTATATATATCTATATACATGATTGATACAATAAAATATACATTAAGTATACATTGTAGACCGATTTTTCCAATCTCGACCAATTCAAATCTCCTCTAAATAATCCCAAAATTTATATGAGCTCCTCTTAATGTATTTTGAGTCTTTCGATATATTATTCACTTGAAACGATTCACGTTTGTAACACGAAGATTTTTAAAGTTGAAAAGAAGGAAACCAGAAGAAATAAGGAAGAGAAGAAAAAGGAAAGCAACCATTAATGGCTGGAAGACAAAGAAGGAAGACAAAAGGAAGAGAGGCAGAAAACTAGGAGGAAAATAAATTTACATAACTATATATAGTAATAAAACAATTATTAAGCCATATTTGTTATAACAATGACAGACATGTCATTTTTGTTTAATTTACCCTAATTTTTAATTGGAAAATTTGTCCAATGGAATTCATACAAAAACATCTTCAATAGAAAAAAAAGTAATGTCATTTTTTGAAAATTTTGATAACATCCAAATCGACATACTCTTTTCTAATATTAACTTCCATTATGGAGATTTAATTTAATTTAATTGACCTTTATGCAACTTGATATTGTATATTAAAAAGCATGCCCTCTCTTAATTGCACAAATAATATTGGAAAATTTTAAGATGTTAATGCAAAAAATCTGGAAAGATTTGAAAGAGAATATTGAAAATCCCTATGAAATTTGAAGGAGAATAAAAAAATATATACAATTGAAAAGTATGTGTCTTTTAAAGGGGAGCCTAATTTTAAGGGGAGTGGGTGGCACTATTACTTTCTCTATATTAAAATGTTTAAAAAATTAAATGAGTTTTTTTGACTAACATTTAAGATTCTATTCATTTGTCATTTTGATATTAGGTAAATTACAACTTACTTTATTTTTTATGAAATTTGTGTTTATTAAAATTAAATTAAATTACTCTGTTTAATATATAAAATTAAATAATTTTTAATCAAAAAGAAGTTTGAAGCAAATCGAGATAGAGGAAATGCTTCTGAATTCAGAGGGAGTCGAATAATTGAAAATAATAAACATAACAAAAAAAAAAGGTTTATTAAGTGATGTGGTCAACCAAACTTACCAAAGTACAAAAAATATATATATTTTATTTAATTTATTCAGGTGAAGCTAGAAGTTTAAATATGAATTCAATAAGTTTGCTCAAATAATATATTTATGATAAGAACCTAATTATTAACATTTAAAATTATTCTAAAATCAGTCAAAGAGCCATAAAATTGTAAAAATTTGGCTCCACTTATAGCTCCCTCTTGTCATTTCAGGCAAATGCTATGTTCAATTATGCTTCACCTTTCTAGATTACAAACTTTATCTTAAATATATCGAAATAAACTTATCTATAATAATAATAATAACAATAACAAAAATATATTTAGTATAATAAACAAAATAGAGTCTGACTGACATTATCACTACCTTAGAGATAGAAAAAAGGTTATTTTTCTATCATTGAATCAAACAATACACTTTAAAACTTATCTCATTATTGTAGTATTTTAAATGAAATAGGCCTATCATAGTGAATTTTGTTCTATTAAATTCACAATCCCAATTATATAATCAAGAATTTAAACTCAAAAAAAGCAAAAACCCTACCATTATAATAATTATTTTATTACTAATAATAAAAAGGCAAAATAAACAGCTATGATAAGTAACGGTCACATTTGCCTCTTTTTTCAAAGTAAATAAACCCCTGTTTCCCCCTTTGTCCTAAGCCCCTTCCCCCTTGCCAATTTTCTTGACCCTTTCAATCCAAACGCTCCTCCTCCTCCTCTGTAATCATGAGGGTTCTCGACTGATTTCTGTCTCCACCATTCTTGGCTGGAAGAGAAACACAATCCCTCCACCCCCACCCCCACTCTGAAAATCAAGATTTGAATCGTTTTTTTATAGATGGGTTGTTTTCTTGGGTGTTTTGGTGGTGATAAGGAAAAGAAATGCCGGAAAAACAGGAAAAAGGTCATCCCTCGAGACCAAGTAAGTGTTTTTGAATAACCCCTTTTGTTCTTTATGTTTGCTTCTTAGTTGTTGTTACCCTGTTCCCAAGTTCTGTTTTTGGAAGTCTTGGGAAGGGGATTGTTGAATTTGTCTTGTATTTGAGCAAGATTCCAGCTTTTATCATGGTTGGGGGTTGGTTTAACTGGGGTTGGGGTTAGTTTAGTGGATGATGATGGAATTTTGGCCAAGGTTGTGGTAAGGTCTACGGATACTCTACCCTCCCAAGACCCCTCTTGTGGGATTTCACTGGGTATGTTGTTGTTGAGTGTACCATTTGTTCCTGTTCCCAAGTTCTATTTTCAAAATTCTTGGGAAGGAGATTGTTGAATTTGTCTTGTATTTGAGCAAAGATTCCAGCTTTTATCATGGTTGGGGGTTGGTTTAACTGGGGCTAGGGTTAATTTAGTTGATGATGATGGGAATTTTGGCCGAGGGACTTTCGGAAACAACCTCTCTATCTCTACGAGTTAGTGGTAGGGTTTGCGTACACTCTATCCTCCCCAGATCTCACTTGTGTGATTTCAGTGGGTATGTTGTTGTTGTTGAGTGTACCATTTATTCCTGTTCCCAAGTTCTGTTTTTGAAATTCTTGGGAAGGGGATTGTGGAACTTGTCTGGTATTTAAGCAAGATTCCAGCTTTAATCATGATTAGGAGTTGGTTTAACTGGGGTTAGGGTTAATTTAGTTGATGATGATGGGGATTTTGGCCGCGGGTCTTTTGGAAATAGTCTCTTTATCTTTACGAGGTAGTGGTAGGGTCTGCGTACACTCTACATCTCTAGACCCCACTTGTGGGATTTCACTGGGTATGTTGTTGTTGTACCATATTTTCCTGTTCCCAAGTTCTATTTTTGAAATTCTTGGGAAGGGGATTGTTGAGTCTTGTATTTGAGCAAGATTCCAGCTTTTATCATGATTGGGAGTTGGTTTAACTAGGGTTAGGGTTAATTTAGTTGATGATGATGGGAATTTCTTGATTAGTTTGGTGATGATGAGAATTTTGGCCGAGGGTCTTTTAGAAACAGTCTCTCTATCTCCACGAGGTAGTGGTAGGGTCTGTCTACACTCCAGCCTCCCAGACTCCACTTGTGGGATTTCACTGGGTGTTGTTGTTGTTTAGGGTACCATTTGTTCCTGTTCCCAAGTTGTTACTCCCTAGTTGTTACCCTATTCCCAAGTTCTATTTTTGAAATCCTTGGGAAGGGGATTGTTGAACTTGTCTTGTATTTGAGCAAGATTCTAGCCTTTATCATGGTTGGGAGTTGGATTAACTGGGGTTAGGGGTAATTTAGTTGATGATGATGGGAATTTCTTGATTAGTTGATGATGATGGGAATTTTGGCCGAGGGTCTTTCGGAAACACTCTCTACCTCCACAAGGGAGTGGTAAGGTCTGGGTATACTCTACCTTCCGCGGACTCCACTTATGGGATTTCATTTGGGTATGTTGTTGTTGGTGTTGTTGTTGTTGTTGTTGTTGTTGTTGAGTGTACCATTTGCTCCTGTTCCCAAGTTGTTACTTCTTAGTTGTTACCCTGTTCCCAAGTTCTATTTTTGAAATCCTTGGAAAGGGGATTGTTGAACTTGTCTTGTATTTAAGCAAGATTCCAGCTTTTATCATGGTTGGGAGTTGGTTTAACTTGGGGTTAGGGTTAATTTAGTTGATGATGATGGGAATTTTCTTGATTTGTTGATGATGATGAGAATTTTGGCCGAGGGTCTTTCGGGAAACGGCCTCTCTACCTTCACGAGGTAGTGGTAAGGTCTATGTACATTCTACCTTCCCCAGGCCCCACCTGTGGGATTTCACTCGGTATGTTGTTGTTGCTGTTGTTGTTGTTGTTGAGTGTACCATTTGTTCCTTGAAATTTTTTTGGGGGGACAAATTAGTAGAGCTGTGGTATATTTATTTTCTTTTGGGGATACAAATAAACAATGTGTCCAATATTGTGCTGCAGAAACATGTTTGTCAGGATCCTCAGAGAAGCACCATCTCTACAGAACAAAGCATCACAGAGGAGCCACCCTCTGGGAACTTGGTTACCGATACGCGGTGAGTTACTGAATTTGTTTTCTCTCTTTTTCCACTTCATCTTACAAAGTTAAATGATATGGGTTGTTGTGACATGCAGAGATAGGCCTGAGGAGCAACTGAGTTTGAGTGCTAGAAAAAAAGTTACCTTTGATTCAAAGATCACTACATATGAACCTGTTTCAATCAATGAAAGTACAGATTCTTTACCTGAAACCAAGAAATCTGGTGAAGAAGAAAGAGAGGAGGAGGGATGTCTTGCTAAATCAAGCAAGCCCAACTCTTCCTCTGAAGAGGGTCCTGTCATATCTAGTGTCGGATCATATCCTACAAACCACAGGTATCAGAACTGTCGTGACAGTGATGATGAGGCTGAGGAGTTTGGTGACAGCGACGTGGACGAAGAATGTGATCTGGATGATGATGAAGAGTACAGGGATTCCAATTATGAAGGCGGACAAGTGTGGTCTGAATCAGTGGTGGCTGATAAGTCCTTTCATCAAGTGAAAGAACAGGAAGTGGATAGTCCTACTTTGATGTTCGGTGTCCCTGAGAAGGAAACGAGAAAGGGTGAAACAAAAGGATATGTGAGAGATAGGAGTGCTTACATCCATCCTGTGTTGAACCCTGTAGAGAACCTCAGTCAGTGGAAAAGTGTTAAATCAAAAGCAGCAGAACCCTTGAAGCTGCTGCCACAGAAGGAAAATTGTACCGCAGAAGTAGAAGGGCCTCGTGCTACGTTTAGTCTAGAACCTACATTTAAGCAATCATCATTTAGTTTCAAGACAAAGCCTAAAGATCAAGAAATTGGGGTTGATGCTAGTCTTTCAAATTGGTTGTTTACACCTGACACCACCAAGAAGGCTGGCTCCAGCGCGCTTGAGACTGTTACATCAGAAAGAAGCATGTCACAAGGTTCTAACTCTATGATGAGCTTTGAAGACAGGCCAATTTTAGGTGTCTTGACAGTTGAGCAGCTGAAACAGCATTCAGCAACTTCCTCCCCGAGGAAATCACCCTGTCGAAGCCCTGATGAGATGCCTATTATAGGAACTGTTGGTACCTATTGGAATCCCTTAGGATCTGCTAAAGACTCTGGGTCATCTTCTTCTTTTAAAGGCATACCAAACTCGACCAGCAAGTACAGAGAGGTAGAGTTGATATGATTTTTTTTCTTATTAATGTTGCAACTCGCTTATGACACAATCACTAGGTACTAAGTGGTTCTCATGATAATGCAGGATAAGAGAGTTAATTGGCACTCTACTCCATTTGAGGCAAGATTGGACAGAGCCTTGAAACAAGGTGACGCAGAAGCCTCTATAGCTTGATAGATTATTGTATATCTAAACTGGCACAGCTGTTTGTGAAGCGAATGCGACTCTTCTTGTTACTATTGTGTGTGCTTACATTTCTATACAGTTCATGAATTTGTCGTGTGTATGAATGATGGGAAAACTGTTTGTTGTATTCTTTGTAACTATGATAAGTGGTGATGCAGTGAATTTGTTTATCGCTTGTGTTTAAACCCTTCAAATTTCCATGTTTTGCCTCCTTAATATAGTGATGAATGAAGTAAGATTAGACTGTGAAGGTCTCATTGGTGAAGATCACCAGACTGTATTATGTGGCATAACACGGAATCTGGCCAAGTTTACTGCTGATGAAACTGCATTAGTGACTTTTACTACGTTGAGAAAGGTTTCTAAAAGCCGCAGGAATTATGTGGCAAGATGCCATTAATTTTGTTACACTTGCAGGTATGTGCTGGTAGAAATTGAACTTGCATAAAGGGTGGACAATATTTTTTAAGATAGAACATTCATATTTTGCTTGACTTGTTAAAGTCCAATTGAAAGATTGGTTCCAACTCATAAATGTTCATCTTTCGCTATTTTTTTCCAGGTGAAGGTTCATCTCTGAACATAACTTGAACTTCCCACCAACTTTTTTCAAGTTCAACTTTAGATACACATTTTTCTAGCTTCACTCAATTGTTCTCCAAACATTGCATCTGTTATGTGCGAAATATTTTATGAATTGGAAAGGGAACTATGCTAATGAAGGGCTCTGCATGTTTTCATGTTGGAACTAGCTATTTATGTTTTCAGTTGGAACAGATTTAAGTGTTCATAACAAATGTACCACTCTTCATGTGATATTATTGTTGATGGCATCATTGTAGCAGAATTTTGTAGTCCATCTGAATGCTCTGTCAAGACTTGAGTATAATATTTAGATGAAAGCAGAAAGGAAGTATACTATTCTTTCATCTGTGATAATATTGTATCTGTAGTCTGCACTAGAAAATATCAGCACAAAGGTAAGTCCAGTATTGCATCATCTTTCTTCCTAAGCTCTTCAAATGTATCTCAGTGTCTAGTTTTATGCCTCTGTATGACCGCGTAATCTTGGATGCATCTTGCACCAGTATTGCAGAATATACTTGAGCATCAATATTCTCTGAGTTTGTTCCATTCTTTTCTGTTTATAGTACCTAAATGTGTATCTGTTACAGCCACACTTTTGGAATTGGATGACAATTTTGATGCTTCTATGTTTGATTCTAACAAGTAGTTTTAAGATGGACACTTTTTTGGGATGCTTTCAGAGACCACAAAAGCTTTTATCGTTGGTACTTGGTCTATAGGGACACAACCAATTGTTCTGTCCAACTTGCTTTATTTTTCATCGGAAAAAGGTCAAAAATGTTCTTTAACTATGCGAAATCGAATAAAAATGTCATCAATTAATAGTTTGGTTTTAAAATGTCCATGTCGTTAATAATTTGATCAAAAACTGTTCCTGCCGCTAATAGTTTGGTTAAAAAATACACCTATTGTTACTTGATGGGTCAAAATGTTATTTTTTTGATAAATATATTATTTCTTTTCTTTTTAAATACATTTTAGTCCTAATAAAAATATTACTTTTAAAGAACCTTATTCTTATTTTTTTTCTTTGAAAATCAATGTAACAAATAAATAGGAGATATTCTTTCTTTTTCTTTTTCTTTTTCTTTTTCTTTTTCTTTTTCTTTTTTCCTATTAATCTCATTTTATCAATTAAAATAGAATAACTATGTGTACCTTTTAAACTAATAATATAGGTCATATATACAAGATCGTAGTAACTCCATCATTAATTTTATTTTGATAACGATAGGAATTAAATAAAATAAATAATATTTGTATTCCTTAATCTTTTTTGAATTGAATTAGGATTGACATTTGCTTATAAAAAATTATAATTAGAAAAAAAATGTTTGAAAAAATGAAATACTAATATATTTATATGGAAAAATGGCATTTTAAAACCAAATTATTGACAGCGGAGGCATATTTAGATCAAACTATTAATTAAGAGTATTTTTTTTCAATTTCGCATAGTTTAAAAAAAAATTTTGACCACTTTCCATTCATTCATGGCCTTATTCTAAGTTGCAAAAAAACCAATTTTTAACTTTTAAATAACAACGTTTACTTTGACCAGATTTAATTTGGTTAGTCGTCTAGAAGTTCAAATCTCATATCATGAGGTGGTAGCACATATTTCCAAAGTGGGAAACTATTTTAATTTTCTAGTTGTGTCACCCTCTCATATTATTTATTCACTTTTCCTTTACACATTTAAAAAAAAAATTATAAATAAAAAGGATTGTTTTATCTATCCTTTATTAATTGTAAGGTTAAAATAGAAAAAGCTTAATTAATTATACCTTAATTTTGTGAATTAACAAGCAATTTAGAATGCCGATCTTTAATAATATGAATAACTAATATGAGAAGAAGAGGGTATTTAATTATTTGACGGTTGATTTTGAATTTTATTGATTTTTGAAAATGATAATGTTCTATTTATGTAAGGTTTCTAAATAAGGAAAGTTTCAAAATTGAGCTGGCATTATCTTGATTTTAGTGTCAGCGTTACGTACACCACATGATAGAAAGTAAAAATATTTATTCACACTCGATGATTACATCAAAATAATACATGCATGACACGTGTGAGATATGTAATTTGTTACTTAATCATCATAAATTAACATGATTTGATGCATAGATCAGGTTCAAGTGGAACTATATTGTTATGTCTTATCAAGGTCCAATATAAGTGGAGTACTATAGGTACTAGGAAAATGAGAAACCTAATTTGGGACACAAAATCATGCGCCACTAAAAATGGCATCAATTACACAATTTTATGGATGGTATAATCACTAGAACCAAATTGTGACATATTTCAAATTCCATTATATTGCCAAGAATATATTCACTTTACATTTTGACATATGTTAATTAATTCAAATGTGCATATGCATTTTGTCTAAACAAAAGTGAATTATGAATATGTATACTCATCACCTTCACCATTGATGGGACTTGTTATGTAGTGGAAACATGTTGGATAGTGACATTGCTTCGCATAATATATATATATATGAATTATATATCTAGTAAATAATAGAAAAAATTATATAATTACACGCACATTCCTATCATGTTTATTAACACTTTGTTTGGATGGTTGTTATGTATTGTTTCATAATGTATGGTATTGTATTGTATTGTATTGTGTTTTGTTGTATTGTATCATACTGTATTGTTTTAATGAATACAGTGTTTGGATAGATTGTATCGTTTTCCGTCGTTACATAATGTTACACATCCATAATTTGAGTGATAAACCTACAAGAAAAGTAGGGTACGAAATAGAATTATTAAGAAAATGTAGGATAAAAGATGATTTTAAATAATAAATAAAGATAAAATGAGAAGAAAATATGAAGGTAACGACGCGAACACACCAAATCGGACATTACATAAAGTAGGTCTTTTCGTTGTTACCTAACGATACGATACAATAGAATTTAAGTAACAATCAAAATAAATAATGTATTTAAACTAACAATACAATATAATACAACGGGTAACAACCATCCAAACAAGGCGTAATTCTCCTTATAGTTTAAGATAATTATATATTGTCTCACTAATTAATAATTTCAAACCAGATTTTAAGTCAGATGCACCTAGATACGTGTATTTTTTACCAGATACACTGAAATAGGAAGAGACGAGAGCGAAAGAAGAAGAGAGGCGAGCGAGATCGTCTATGTATCTAAGATACATGCGAATCACACTAGATATACATGGATATGAGATACCAAATACATTTTGAAATACATACATACATACATACATACATATATATATATATATATATATATATATATATATATATAGAGAGAGAGAGAGAGAGAGAGAGAGAGCGAGAGAGTTAGATACATGCAAATCCACTTGGATATAGTGTAACCAGAACAAACTATCCCTAATTTTGATCTTATTTATCCAAGATATATGTATCTGGACGCGCCAAATGCATGTATCTGAAGTCCAAATTTTGATAAGATTCGTAATATTGAAGGCCTTATGATCGAGATGGCCCTCCTTCCATACATGATTTGGCTACTAAGATCACTAACTGAAAGCCACTTACTGTGAATCATGAATCAAGTTTGTAAAAATGATGATCTAACTCAGGCGGGTTGAATTATTATTCATTGTTTAGTGTATTTCGATTCAATTGATCTTAGCTCAGATAAAATTTAGGAAAGGTTTGTCAACAATTCATTTATTGATTCTGTCGTATAGGAAGTTTTTAGTTAAAATGAATTGGGTTTAATGTTTTCTACTTCTATTAAAAAAAAGACTAAATTTTAGGATAATAGCAAAGATAAAAATCATATAGTGTTTTATAGCTATAGTTTTGCTATTTGCGCTCCATAGCTATATTTTGTTTGCTATGGAGCCTCTAATTTGTATAAATCGCGAAATACATTCCATTTGTATACAAAATTATTTTAAAACAAATTAACTAAAAAGACACTAATTTATGTAACATATGTAACTATGACATATATACAAACAACAAATTGTATAAAAAACAATTTTAATTGAATATACCATATACATTTTTTTTATATATATTATACACATATTTCATTTGTATAAATGTTATTACTGTATATATGGTGAAATTGGTGTATTATATACTGATATTTATACAATTACTTTGCATATTCAACTTAATTGTATAAATGAATCTACAATGTGCATGATAATAGAATAATATACAAACAAATAATCGAGAAAAATATATAAATTTGTAAAAAACAAACAAATAAACATATAATATATACAACAAATTTACTACATATATACAGAGAGGGCTTATTATATAGAATAGGCTTACTATGTATAACTATGACACATATACAAACAACAAATTGTATATAAACAATTTTAATAGAATATACAAACAAGTAATCGCTAAAAATATACAAATTTGTAAAAATAAATAAATAAACAGAATAAATCTACAATAAATTTACTACATATATACAAAAAGGGCTTATTATACAATCGTAAAATATACAAATCAATGTTTATACAAATACCTGGACTAGTTCAGATTCATTCTGTTTCAATGAGCCAGAAAGTATGTCTTCACTTGTTTTTGTCTCATTGCTAGTAGAATCAATTGTTTTTGCTTTCCTCTTCTTTATAGAACTAGATTCGCACTCAGTTATTTTGATGCTTGCTGGCTTTGACTGTGCGATATTTTCCTCCATTATGATTGGGTAATTCTTAAACTTGGATCTACACTCCTCACTGGATCTAAACTCTTCAATTGCTTTGGCTTTTGCTATTGAACCTGAAACCTCTCCAAAATCCTGAGTTAAACCCTAGGAAAAGGATGATGGATCATCAAAAAATTTGTCATGCAAATGTATACCTCTAGTTATTCTCGTCGATGGAGTTTGGGCATCTATTGAATCAGTGAAATAACTGTAAAATTAGGAATTTGAGATGAAGGTTCATGAAATAATTTGAAAAATTGTAAAAAAAAATAGATTTACACTCGTTTTGGCTGTTAATTGAAACTGTGATGCCACAATCGAGAGGGTAATAGTGAAAATTTGAAATTCAAATTCATGATGTGGGGAGAGATTTTAGGAGAAATTGAAGTAAATGGGTGGGAGAAAAGGTGCCATATGATTTTTATAAAATTTTCCTTCCATTTTTTATTAATATTTTATATTAATACGCTAGTCCCAGATCAATGGCAAAATTAGCGAAATAGTAACTGCAAAGTAGAATTAATTGAAACAGTAGCTATTACATTTAATATGATTTAAATGTTTGCTATTCTACACAATTTTCCAAAAATAAATAAATAGGCGTCACATCATTAAAATGACCCAAGATATCACTTTTCCATTTGAATGATTTTTTGAGTAAAATAATAAAAGATTAATGATTTTTACGGTACAAAAGAAAAAAAAGTTATTTTTTCGGTGAAAAATTATAAATGACTTTTTTTATTAAAAAAAAAAGAACTCCGATTACTTATTTTTAATAATTTATTGACCTTTTAAGTAATGAATTCAAAGATATTTAAAAGATAGCTTAGACAAATATTTTTATGATTAAGTTTGATAAATATTTTGTTTTAAAGAGTGAAAACTTTCAACGACAAATAATATGCAAGTTTCAACTTTGAGTGCATACGTTTACTTCTAAAATTTCTTTTGGTTTCTCGGTCGATGCCCAATATTCACATTAAAATTTAATTATTCTGGATTTGTGTCGCGTAGGGTCCAATTTGAAGAAATCACTTTTTATTAAAGTTTTTTTTTTATATTCAAGACTCAAACTTAAACAGTCTCATCCACCACACCACATCTGCTTATAGTCGTTTACTTTTTAGTTATTATGGAAATACAAAGGTCAATTGAGACAATGACACGTTTTTCAAATGTAGGAACTAGTTTTTCAATTAGCCCATATTTTCCATTTGAATGCTTTGTTTATTATCACTTATTCACTTTGGTGGTGATTTGAAATTTTAATTTATGTTTAGATTTTGAAAATGACGTATGTACATAAATCCAAGTTTTGGAATAATTTGTTTTTAGTTATATGAGTGAGTCAGATTAATATATGGGTTAAGTAGTTTAATATATATACATTGAATTAATATTTGGTTTAAATATACATTATCACGTGGTTTTTTTCATAAAGTTCATCTGGTCAACTAGTCAATCGTTAATTTTAAGATTTTTCTAAAGTTAAAAAGATAACACTAAGAATAATTTTAAATTTAATAGTGGTATGAGAGGGAAAATATTTTTATTTAACCAAATTTAATAAGGTTTTGGCAACCATAAATTGTTACCAGTAATATTGAGCTAGCGTCATTTCGATGTCAGCATTACATACAAATACTAGTCAATTCAATTATAAAAGAACAATAAATAAATCAAAAGTTAATAAGAATTGGACTAGTTAGATTATGATCCACTATTTGGAATCGATTAGATGCACTCATAGCTTATTATGATTTATAATTTTTGATTTTTGATTTATTTTTATTATTTTGACTTTAAAAATAAGTGTTTAAAAATATTTTTTAATTTTACTTAAATAATATAAAAATGCTTAAAAGTTATTTTAACAAGCCAATCCAAATAAATTCTTAGCTTATTTAGCTCAAATAGTTTTTGAGCAGGTGTTTAACTCATTCATTCATTAATTCAACATGTTTTATTTTATTCAAATTTAAGAGAATATATTACGTTTTATATAGGCATGAAATAGAATTTAAGATTAAAGTAATCTCCAAAAATCTCAATTAAAATTGAACGTCTTAGAACACATCATATCGATGTCTACAATCGTATCAAAGCTGGATGCATCACATCATAGGCAATGCAATCAAATCAAGTCCAGGAAAAATAAGATGCTTCAACGAGATGGATTCAAGATTTATATTTTGTGATTTTACTTTTTAAACAATTTAGTATTAAATTAATTATATTTTTGTATTCATATTTAATAATAATCTATTATAATTATAATAAACTTTTTCTATATAAATTTATATTCTTCGTCAAAAATATTAAATTCACGTGAATCTGACATTCGACCCGGAGTTAATCATACACAGCGCAACTCCAACCACAAAAAATGGCAGCAGATTTGATATTGGGATTTGGGAGCACCAAAAACTAATTAACAATTATTTTATACTTTAAAGTTTTTTAACGGTTTAACCACAAAAATGATTTCAACAATCAATCAATAACAATTGACATTTTATTTTATTTTATTATGTTTATTCCATGACACCACTAATTATGAGATCTAGTGAAAAAGATAAATTCTTGAAAAAGCTTTGGATCATGGTATTTAGGATATATTTTTTTAGTCCTTTGTGTCACTGAATTATGCCAAAGAAAAATAGGAAATATCACTATAAGTGACACATTTTATATTAACTACTATTTTATATTTATTATTGTACATTTTCTACAAACTAAGTATTAAATATTAAGGTAGACATGATTTAGTTATTAGCAAAATCGTGCCATTTCACTAAGTCACATAATAATTACGTAGTTAAAGATTAGTACCATTTCGTTTTTAAAAAAATTACGAATGAAGTTAGTCAATATCCTTATCAATCAGCCAATAGTGACTTTCTTTAGACCGTCGGGTCGTTTGATACAAAAATAAGATGAGTAAGAATATCTCATGAGATTATTTTATCTCATCTTTCTATGAGATAATAATTTTATCATTTTAGTATAAATAATGGGATAAAATAGTTTCGAATTAACTACTACCTCACATTAAATTTGAGATAAACTTAATTTCATATTTTATCACGAAACTATTATATTTACCCCGCATACCAAACCAGCCCTAACAATTTTCTTTGGTTGCACGACTAGAAACAAAATAGAACATAACTTTCACTCATTATTTCCTATCAAACCAAAGGCACTGAATAAATACATGATAATAGATTCTCGCTGGAATAACAAAAAAAAAACTTCCTAATTTCTTCATATAAAAAAATATTTTTTTTAACCATTGCTTCCTATAAAAATATATATTTTTTAATCAATTCAATCAAAATATCTGTAGAATAATTATTGAACACTTTTTTAATGGAAAAATAGGGATATTTTAGTCGTGTTAAAAGAAAATCAAGGTAGGAATAGAGAGTAGTTGAACATTTAAATATACATTAAATATAAGCCATCATTTTTGACCCCAACCAGCACATGCATGTCCTTTTGAATGTATTTTCCAATAAAAGTTTTTTTTTTCTTTCAAATTATAACTTGTTGAATGAACTATAAAAGGTCAATTATCCAGCTATACTACATATACAAACAAACCTTTCTTGTAACGTCATTTTCATATATACAAGAGGAATTAAGAAAATATTAAAATTAACACTTTATGATTTATAAGCTTGTGATGTAAAGCAATTTTTAAATCTCTTCTGTTAGTACATTAGAATCTTCACTTATGTGTTCAAAGAGATTCAATAGTTCATATATATAAAAATTTTCGATAGAGAGAATTCGATTGAACTCTTGTCTTTCTTTAGCTCCGTCATGATCATAGAATGGAGAACTATACTGTATATGTAAGATTAAAATTATTTTTTTTATATATAATAAATATTAATTTTTTTTTAGCTTCTTCGTATATTTAATTCTTTCATATTTTTGAACCCTCTGATACAATGAAAATCCTGATTGTGCGTGTACAATTATTTCAAGGATTTTGTTTGTTTGTTTGTTTGTTTGTTTGTTTTTTGGTGTCACGGATTTCAAAATTTAATATAAATATTCAGTAAACTTTTTCGTCAGTTTTCACACTACCAGATGTTGAAGAAAAGAAAAAAAAATCATTGACTTGATTTCATTTTTCTTTAATATTGGTTTTGAACGAAAGTTTTCTTTAATAGACTTATCCTACTATATTGTTCACCACTCAATTTTTTATTTACAATATGTCAAGTTGACATATAATTTTGACAAAAAAACTTCTAGATTATTAATCAGTTGAAACCGTGTCATTGTCACATCTTATTGGACTATTAAGCCTTGTATTCCAACTACAATACAACATTTATTTTTACTTTCTTGATTTCTCATATGGGGTTGATAATCGCATTAGAGTCTACTATTTAAAATTCGTGCTAAATAGAGCCTCATTTGCTTACTAATAAGGATGTTTTCATATTTCGGGTTTGAATTTGAGACTCCTGATTAAGAGAGGAATTGCCTGAACCACATCTTTTTTTTTTTTTGCTGGTTTTCCACTTGGTGTCCAGAGCCCACATTGGAGTTCCAATAAAATCCGAATCATACACTGCAAGGTCCATTCGGGGTAGTGCTCTCAACAAGATTTTCTCCATATCCAAAGGTCGAATTCGAGGCATCTAGTTAAGGGTGAAGCAGTCCCATCACTAGTTGTAGTTGTTGTGCACCACATCTTTGGTGGTACAATACAACATCTTTGGCTTTTTTTCTTCTCTGCTTTTTAAGACTTTGATGATTACTTTTCCACTAATAATATATTCCCTTTTTGTTCTCCACTTATATATTGACAACCCCTTTCATGTAAAAGCTCAAAAATATTGTATTAATTCTTCTTGAAAACCAAATATTACACATGAGATGACAACATTTCATAGTACCTTAGTTAACATTTTGTATGTGCTACTTCTTTATTCACTTCCATTAAACATCACATGTTCAGCTAGAACAGAAGCTGAATCTCTTGTCAAATGGAAGAGAAATTTACCTTCTACTTCTTTCTTGAACTCATGGTCCATTTCGAATCTCGAAAACTTGTGCAATTGGACATCTATTGTGTGCAATGCTGGTGGAACAATTTCGGAGATCAATCTTTCTAATGCATCCCTCTCAGGCTCACTTGATCAGCTTGATTTCACTTCATTTCCGAGTCTCACAAGTTTCAATCTTCATGAAAATAATTTCAACGGATCAATACCTTCGAGTATTGGCAATGCCTCATTGCTCACTTTCTTGGACTTGAGTAACAATATCTTGTCAGGAGTCATACCTGAAGAGATTGGAAAGTTGACTCAACTTGAATATCTAAGTTTTTATAACAACAATATAGAAGGTGTGATTCCGTATCAGATTAGCAATCTGCAGAAGGTAAGGCACTTGGATCTTGGATCAAATTTCTTGGAAACTCCTGATTGGTCTAAGTTGAGGAATATGCCTATGTTGAGGTATCTAAGCTTTGGTTATAATGAACTGAGGTTAGAATTCCCTGAATTCGTACTCCGTTGTCATAATCTAACTTATCTTGATTTGTCGATAAATCATTTGAATGGTTCAATTCCTGAAGCAGTATTTACCAACTTGATCAACCTTGAAAGACTCAATCTTTCATCTAATTCATTTCAAGGTTCATTGTCACCAAATTTTACTAAGTTGTCTAAGTTAAAAGAACTTCAGCTAGGTGTTAACATGTTTTCTGGTTTAATTCCTCATGAAATTGGCTTGATCACTGGTCTTGAAGTTCTTGTACTTTTTAACAATTCATTTGAAGGAAAGATTCCATCTTCTATAGGTAGACTCATAAATCTTCAACAGTTGGATCTTGGAAAGAACGATTTGAATTCAACTATTCCTTCTGAGCTTGGCTTTTGTACAAAACTCACTCTCTTGGCTCTAGCAGAAAATGCCCTGCAAGGACCATTGCCTCTATCATTCTCCTCTCTTACTAAGTTATCTAAATTGGGGTTGTCTGATAATAGTCTTTCTGGTGAAATATCGTCAAATTTCATCACCAATTGGACTGAGTTGACATCTTTGCAGCTTCAAAACAATTTCTTTACAGGGAAAATTCCATCCGAAACCAGTCAGTTGACGAACCTTGAATATCTTTACCTCTTTCATAACAATTTCACTGGTTCCATTCCCTATGATATTGGGAACTTGCAAAATTTGTTGGATCTAGATTTTTCTGATAACCAGCTTTCTGGCATAATACCTCCAACCATTGGAAATATGACCAATCTAAAGACGTTGCAACTTTTTCGCAACAATCTCAGTGGAACCATTCCTCCTGAGATTGGAAAATTGATATCCCTTGATACCGTTGACATCAACACTAACCGACTAAGTGGTGAGCTGCCGGACAGCATTTCTGACCTCAGTGAGCTGAAGCTTCTTTCTGTGTATACTAATAATTTCTCAGGCAGTGTCCCTAAGGACTTTGGAAAGAACAGTCCTCTATTGTCAAGTGCCAGCTTTGCAAATAACAGTTTCACTGGTGAACTACCTGCTGGATTGTGTAGCCCAAATCTTGAGGAGTTGACGATAAATGGGAACAAATTCAGTGGGAAGTTACCAGATTGCTTGAAGAACTGCACACTGCTAAGACGAGTACGTCTTGAAGGCAACAATTTATCTGGTAATCTTGCTGATGCATTTGGAGTGCACCCGAATCTTGTTTTCCTTTCTCTTAGTGACAACCAACTTTCAGGTGAACTCTCACCTGACTGGGGGAAATGTGAAAATCTCACAAGTCTAAGAATGGATGGAAACAAATTTTCTGGTGTAATCCCAGCTGAGCTAGGGAACCTGAGAGCGTTGCGCATGTTAACTTTGGAAGGAAATGAATTGACTGGTGAGATTCCTTATGAACTGGGAAGGTTAGACCTGCTGTACAATCTCAGCTTGAGCAAAAACAATCTTACAGGAGGCATCCCTCAGTCTGTTGGCAATTTAACTAAGCTCCAGTATCTTGATTTGTCAACAAACAAGTTAAGTGGTAACATACCAGTAGATCTTGGGAGGTGTGAGAGCCTGTTGAGCTTGAATCTTGGCAACAACTCATTATCAGGTGGCATTCCATCTGACATTGGCAATTTGATGCAGTTGAGTATTCTTTTGGACCTAAGTGGCAATTCACTAACGGGAACCATTTCACAAAACTTGGCAAAGCTCACCTCATTAATGCATCTCAACCTCTCACATAACAACCTCTCAGGTAGAATTCCTCCAGCATTATCTCAGATGATCAGTCTTCAGGAGATGGATTTTTCCTACAATGAGTTTTCTGGACCAATTCCAACCGAAGGAATATTTCAAGGAGCAACAGCTAGATCTTTTCTTGGAAACTCTGGTTTGTGTGGAAATGTAGAAGGATTATCCTCATGTAATTTGGATACCCCAAATGACAAGTCCAGAAATAATAATCAAAAGATCCTCATTGGGGTACTTGTACCGGTGGTCAGCCTAATACTTTTGGCAATCCTGTTTGTTGCATGTCTCGTGTCTCGAAGGAAGGCTAAGCAATATGATGAGGAGATCAAAGCTAGCCAGATGCATGAAAATTCAGAATCTTTGATTTGGGAAAGAGAAGGGAAGTTTACATTTGGTGACATAGTGAAAGCTACTGAAGATTTCAGTGAAAAGAATTGCATTGGAAGAGGAGGCTTTGGAAGTGTCTATAAAGCTGTTTTGCCCTCTGGGCAGATTGTTGCAGTCAAAAGACTCAACATGTCAGACTCAAGTGATATTCCATTGACAAATCGTCGAAGTTTTGAGAATGAGATTAGAACTTTGACAGAGGTGAGACACAGGAATATAATTAAGCTCTTCGGTTACTGTTCCAAGAATGGGTGCATGTACCTGGTTTATGAATATATTGAAAGAGGTAGCCTGGGGAAAGTTCTATATGACAATGAGATGGGAATGGAACTTGGATGGGGTACAAGAGTGAAAATAGTGCAAGGAATAGCTCATGCACTCGCTTACTTGCATCATGACTGCTCTCCGCCCATTGTTCACCGTGATGTATCACTGAATAACATTTTGCTTGAGTCAGAATTCGAGCCACGACTGTCTGACTTTGGCACAGCAAAGTTGTTAGCTTCAGATTCATCAAATTGGACCACAGTTGCTGGTTCTTATGGCTATATGGCACCAGGTATGTTACATACTCATTACCTAATGCATCCATATTTCTGTTGATTGAGTAGTATGTTCATTGGAAGAATACTTCAATAATATTGTGTCTTTCTTCTTGTGCAGAGCTTGCACTTACCATGCGTGTTACAGAAAAGTCTGATGTCTATAGTTTTGGAGTCGTAGCGATGGAGACTATGATGGGAAGGCATCCAGGGGAGCTTTTAACTTCATTATCAGCATCAACAACATTGTCTCCGGAAATACTTTTGAAGGATGTTCTTGACCAAAGAGTTCCACCTCCCACCGGTCACTTGGCAGAGGCAGTGGTTTTTGTGATCACAAATGCCTTGGCATGTACACGCACCACTCCTGAGTCACGACCAACCATGCGTTTTGTAGCACAAGAATTGTCTGTTCAGACTTTGCCTTACCTTCCACAGCCATTGGGGACAATAGAAATGAGCAAACTAACAAGTTTTCAGAAATAATGAGAAGATAGGGCCTGATGTACAGGTGTGAAATATACAGGCTTTAGAGTTTTAGTGTTGTAATGCAACTTCCTCAAGATCTAGAATCTATGTAGTATCAAGGATGAAACCTTGGATCTATTCAAATTACTATGTTTTTGATGCACTTTTCCCTAGAAAGAAAGAAATAATATCATCCTGTTAATCATGAATGTTACAAAGTTGGTATATTAATTTGGACAAGTATGAATGTTACAAAGTTGCACAATGCCCTTATCCTAGTCTTCACTTTATTGCTAGGCAAAACACTAGCAGAAAGATACAATGTGTTCACTTGCAAATAAAATAGCAACCTAACAAAAATTTGGCAAAGAATACATCACACAGATACCAGGCATGGCACTTAGCATTCCACTCCACACTGCTTGAGTATAGGTCCCTTCTGCTTTGGTAGGAATGGGTCTATTCGTACCCAAACGAGTGAGAAGATTGAAGCAAGAAGAATTGACCAGAGGACCACAATGGTGGGAGTCCTGTTCTGCCTGCCCATCAATCCCTTTAGGAAAGGATAGAGATGCACAATAACCCAAAAGGCGAAGAATAACTTTCCGAAGAGAGGACCCCATGAACCATAACCATTGTTGATGGCATCCGAAACACCAGCTACAACACCAACCATATTCAAGATGATCAGAGTGGTTGGTGGGATGAGAAGTGTGGTCCATTTGAAGAGGTAAAGCTCCCCAAATTCAGCGTCATCAGCTGCTTTTGATGTTACCGTGAAGTTTGTGTCTACACCAGCAAGAACTTTAAGAAGGCCTTGGAAAACTGCAAACAAATGAGCTGAAACACCACCGATGACCCAAAATTGCTCGTTACGCCACCAGGCCTCAATGCTTACTCCACTCCATCGCAGCTCGAGTACGCTTGTGGCTATGATGGAGATAAAGAGAGCCATGAACCAAATGCTTGCAAAGTTGTTGAGCTACAAAACAAACATGGGATTGGATTAAGAAAATCAAAATCAATCTTTATATTACTGAACCAAATGACTTAGAGTTCACTTACTGTGGGGACTATAAATTTTCCAGTGAGAAGGCATACAGCTGGAAGAGTGCAGTAAGCTAGCAGAGCAATGGAGGTGAATGGGTAGACAATGGTGTTAATGTATGCTAGCCTTTCCAACCATTTGAGTTTTCCACCCCAGGCATACCAAAGGGGACAATGACGACTCATGAAGATTTCGACAGAACCAAGAGCCCATCTCAGGACTTGGTGCAATCTATCCGATAGATTGATTGGAGCTGATCCCTTAAAGGCTGCTCTCTTTGGACAGCAATAAACCGATCTCCATCCTCTGCAATGCATCTTGAATCCAGTCAAAATGTCCTCTGTGACAGAACCATAAATCCATCCAATCTGTCAAAGAAAAGAAAAATGAAAACCAATATATTAGAAGTTAGCTAAGCGAACACCGATAACTCAAAATTTATTCATGAAATATGATTCTAACCTCTTTGCCCCAGTCAGTTTTCTCTTCATACCCACAGCTAATAACATGAATAGCTTCTTTTATGAGTGTTGTTGGGTTTGTCCCTTCAGGAAGCCCACCATCTTCCTTAAGTGTGGAAGCTATGAAAACGGGGGACTGCCCGAATCGTTTCTCAAAGTTCTTCTGGGACATGAGAGACGACTTCTCGAGCTCATCATATCCTTCAAGGCCTTCTTCAATTTCCTCAAGATCAAAGACAGGTCCAGATGGCTTCCTAGTGTAGTTCTTTCCATTCATTGTTTTTTTTTTCTTGTTGTATAGTCCTCCAAGTCCAAGTAAGGCCTTGATGCTCTTCTTCTTGGACTTGGACTTGGACTTTCTTGAACCACCACAACAGCAGCAACACCAACTAGGCCAGCAATCACATGTCATCTTTTGACGCTTCTCAGAAACAGGTGGATCATAGCCATATAACGCCTGCCTGTTGAAGACAGTACCCGTTCCAACATAAACTGGTCCTTGAATTCCATCTAGGCCTTTCATGTTGATCTGCCACAATGAAGGAAAAAACATATTAAACCAGAATATAATACTGGGAATAAATCCTTTGTCAACACATTGCTGCATTTTAAATCAACTTACATCAAAAAAGACAACGTTACGGTTGGCATATCGATCGTGGCGATCAATACCATCAAATCTCTGGGGAAATTGGACATAGCAGAGCTTCTTTCCAATTTGTGGGTCCATCAAAAAGCACATGGCTTCTCTAACTGCCTTGCTGTTGTTAAGATAGTGATCACAATCCAAGTTCAACATAAATGGTGCATTGGTCAGAACTGCAGCAACTCGAACCTATTTAGGAAAACAGCACAAATTACATAACATGAAGAAAAGGACTTAACAGAATGTCAAGGAAGCAAACCAGAAATTAATATACTAGTAATTACTAACCAAAGCATTCATGGCACCAGCTTTCTTGTGGTGTTGATATCCCGGTCGTTTCTCACGGGAAACATAGACAAGGCGGGGCAGCTCCTTACCTTCAATGTCAAGTGCACCTTCACTACCAAGATAAACTTGAATCATACCAGGATGGTCTCTGGTGTTGTTACCAGGCCATGGAGTTCCATCTTGCATTACCCATCCGTCTTCTGGTTTTTTCTGAGCCTTTGCTACTAATGCATTAATTCTTACTTTGAATTCTTCATATTCTCTCTGCCACAAGAGAGTGAGTTTTCAATTTGCCGAAAATATCTTATTTCAAGCCAAAGAAACTTTAGCCGATAAATGATACTCCTTCCATCCCAACTTATATGACACTTTTATTTTGGGCACGTCCTAAAACGTTTGACATGATTGCTTCAACAACTTCTTTTTGATAAGTATTCCATTATATAACTTTCACAATAAACTATTTGAATTTTAAACCTTGATATGATTCATTCAACATTTCAGGCACTGCATCTCCTCTAATATAGTCGTATAAAATGAGACAAAATGAAGTAATAGATACATACCTTCATGGCCCTGCGGTCCTTGACAAAGGTAGGCTGAACTTTATCTTTCAAGTAATCAATCTTTTCGTTGAAGTAGAAATCGGGTGCTCTAGGCTCTACACTATATTTCTTACAAAATGGCACCCATCTCCTGGAAAATTCAGCTGTCTCTGCTAATGTATCAAACAACAGCATGGAAGCACCATCATCCGATACGTAACAGCTAACCTTCTCAACAGGATAATCTACAGCCAAGATTGACAGAACAGTGTTTGCAGTGATAATAGGAGGCTCCTTAAGAGGATCAACAGTACTCACAAACACATCCACTGGGGCTAATCGATTAGGCTCACCTTCACGTTCAAACCTCAATGTCAATCGATCTAGGTACGTTTCACGGTTTATGGGTGACCATTTGGGGAACTGATCAAGTATCCATGATAATGCAAACCATATTTCACATATAACAGAGATAATCCATAATGGATAGGCATCATAGGCGGGTGTTAAGATCCGGAAATGGAAAAAGAATCCAAGAATTACAAGCCTGAGGATAATGACTATCCGATATGGACTGATTAGACTTGATGGAAGTGGAACTTTTCGCCAGAGTGGTTGCCGAGCTTCAGCCAAACTGCTTCGAAATCAGTTAAGTGGTTAGAATATTGAAATATACTGCAAGTTTTATATGCTTAAACTTGATCTGTCTCAATTCATACACACTCATTTCATGTTGGAACATTGTAGTATTTGATCCATTTTGTTAATAATACTACATGTAGTATATAACTTTCACAATAAAAAGAGTTCAAATTATTTAATTATACCAGTCAGTCATTGAGTGATACATAACTACAAGTGACAGAGACGATATATAACCGAAAATCCAATATTTAAAAGTTGTAAGGAGAATGAGGGGAAGGTGGAAACAAGACCAGATATAATTTGATCATTACGAACAATCCATAGACCAAATCGACTGATTTGTCATAAATTGTTAAAGTATTTTTATAGCATCTTTTCCTTTTCCTTCTATGTTATTTTCTTGATGATTCCTCACATAAAACCTTCTCGTATTAGAAATGATATAACTTCAACACTATCGAAGCAGGGATGGAACTAGCTTGAAGGAATGAACACCCTTAGCTAAAAAATTATACTCCGCAATTAGGATTAAAAAAACTAATTTTGTTTGGTTATATATAAGTTGTTGAACCCCTCCCCTAACAAATGGAAAGTTCTAGTGAAGTTACAAAAGGGGTTACAAAATTTCATTAGGTCATAGGTTCAAATCCTAGGTGTGATAATATTTTAATCAAACAAATTTTTCAATATTTTCTTCCACTACTAAGAATATATGTCAAATAACATGTTAAATTCCCTTTTTAAGCCGAAGGTCTATCAGAAACAGCAAATCTAGTAGGGGTAAGGTGTGGTATATCTTACCTTCCCAAACCTCACTTGTGAGATCACACATTCCCCAATTCTAAGCCGAGGGTCTATCAGAGACATTAAATCTACCCCACAAAGGTAGGCGTAAGATGTGGTATATCTTATCCTTTCAAACCTCACTCGTGGGATTACATCGAGGATAAACAACATGTTAAATTGCAAGTTTAGTGAAAAGAAAGAGTACATACAGATAGTCATCATCTTCATCAGGTTGATCATTTCCACCATTATTAACAAGACCTCTCTTTTCTTGACGATTCTTCCATTTCTCAACTCTTTCTTTCCATTCTGCATCACCATAACTTTCTTTCTGCTCATCCTCCAAATCCTTGCCTGCAACTGTAAATTTTCCATTGAAATAAAACAAAGTCACTTTGAGTGACACATATAAAGTGCAACAATTATTGAGTTAATATCTCAGATGGTCACTCAGCTTTGAATAGTTCACTCAGAAAGCACTCAACTTTCAGTTGTTCACTCAGATAGTCACTCAACTTTGTTTTATAACTCAAAAGTCACTCAACTATTAATATTTTACTTAGAAAGTCACCCAACTATTAATATTTCACCTAAAAAGTCACTCAAACAATTTAAATAGTTTTTTCATTAAATTTTATTGAAATCTAATTTTTATTTTAAACTACTTTTTAAGAAATAATAAGATATCTATTTTAAATAATTGGAATGGGTTAATAAGATAATTAAATAGATATCTTATTATTTCTTAAAAAGTAGTTTAAAATAAAAATTAGATTTCAATAAAATTTAATGAAAAAACTATTTAAATTGTTTGAGTGACTTTTTAGGTGAAATATTAATAGTTGGGTGACTTTCTAAGTAAAATATTAATAGTTGAGTGACTTTTGAGTTATAAAACAAAGTTGAGTGACTTTCTGAGTGAACAACTGAAAGTTGAGTGACTTTCTGAGTGAACTATTCAAAGCTGAGTGACCATCTGAGATATTATCTCACAATTATTCATTTGGAAATTAAAGAATAGAGATCGATATAGCTGTACCGCTTCCAACAACTGATTCATTAAAAGCAGCAGCACCATTGGTGTTGTGATTATACTGTCCATTCTCCTGTCAAACATACAAAAACTTGCTTTCAGTTCAAATGAGAGAGCACTTTTGGGCAGCAAACAACACAAATCTCACTAGTTTAGGGCATGATTATGTTTCTTCGCATATGTTTTTGAAATTAACATTCATGTCAGATTTTGGTCCTCAGATACATGTATCTGTCGTGTCGAGATACATGGGTCAAAATAAGGTGTAACACCGTATTTAAGTGGATTAGCATGTATCTGAGATACACCGACTCTCTTGCTCGTCTCTCTCCCTTTCAGAATGTATATGGTACCCAAGATACATGTATCTAGTGTGATTCGCATGTATCTAGGACACACTGACTCTCTCGCTCACCTCCCTCCTATCTCACTCGCCTCTCTCCCACTCTCGCTCTCCCCTCTCCCTATGTATACGTATTTTAGAATGTATCTAGTAGCAAAACACATATAACTAGGTATATCGACTTGAAATCCGATAGGAAATTATTAATTAGAGAGATAATATGCAATATTTCAAACTATGAGAATAATTAGGAAATATAGTAGGAATGCTAGTATAATTAGGTAGTTTTTCCTAAATAATTACTATTAGTCCAAATTTACATAATTGCTGCGTAAATCTCCAATTCTGAAATACCCTTCAGCCATTGAGTTTACCAACATGGATAAATTATACACTATCAATACAATTCGATTTAATATGCAGTGTATAGGTATTTATATATGTGTATAATATGTATATTATATGTATAGATATATATATGATACGTATATTTAATATAAAATATATACTATTTATATACTATGTACATATTTTATAAATTAGATATCCGATATTTGGTTGTAATTTTATAAATTGATTATGTCAATTCTAATGAAGATTATGCGACATGATAATAGTTAATTTTTTTATTTTTCTTCCGAGAATTTGATAGACATGATAATTCAAGACAAGTTAATTATCTCTAGTTCTATTAGATAACACCATGTTGTAGCTAATTATACAGTAAAAATAATTTTTAGCGTCAATAAATATACACATTAATAAAGAATGCTAAAGCCTTTACTGGCATTAGTTAATTGTCATTGGATCAAATATCGCTATAGACTTTAGGAACATTTACAAAGAGTGCTAATTGTCACAAAAAACTAATTGTCGTTAATTAATTGTCGCAAATGATATTCTTGGCGTAGTGTTAATGCTTCTAGTAGAATGTTGAAAATAAAAATGAAGTACTAACCGATTGGTGGTGGTTGGGAGAAGCATTATGATTCTTGATCTGAAATTCTTGTTCAAAATCATCATGAATATCATCTTCATCATCACCTACAACTCTAGGACACCCTGCCAATATTCCACAATTTACAAAACTTGTAAGTTCAACAAATCAAGAATGTACATATACCACGGGAGAAATGGTTTTCTAGCCCTTTACAAAAAAAAAATAACGGTTTTTTTACAAGAGTTTTTTCTTTTTTACACTTGATCATAAGAGATCTTCTTATCTGAAAAGATCATTTTCTTCTATTCAAATTGTAAGAGAGCAACAGATCTCATTTCCTCGTATCATCTATCATCTTACTAACATATTTTGTTAGCAATGCATGCACGCACTCACACACACATATCTAGAAATCCATAAGATAGCATGTATTCAAAGGAGAAATAGATGTACATACACACGAGTAGGCTACCTAAAGAGTTGATAGTACAATTTAATCTGTTATAGCAAGTTATATTATATTTTGACATGGATTGAAGTTATTATTATATGTACTTTATAGCTTAGTAGTTTAACATGTTATACCTGGTCAATTACTATTTTTACCAAGTCATCATCGAAACATAGTTAAAATTACTTTTAAGTGATCTAATCGTATAAATAATTTTTGTACTGCCTCAATTACTACATGTTATCGTAAAAATAAAAAGTTTGAAAGAATAAAAGTGACATGGGACATGGACCTTTATGACGTTTATATCGAGTATGACACTGAGGACAACCCTGATTGCCTTCACTCCTTTCATACTCATAACATGGCCTGCAAACTGGAAATCCACACTCCCCACAAGCAACAAACACCTCTCCATTTTCCTTAACTTCAATCTCATCTCTACAAATCTTGCATATCTTCTTCAATGACACAACAAATTCTTTTGACGTTTCTATTGGAGGCCGCTGCTATATATACATTAAAAAAATCGTTAGCAAACATGAAAGCCTAAAGGAAACAAATTATATTTGACTGGACACAAAGTTTAATAGGAAACGAAAGACTTCATAACATGCAGTTTTAAACAAGTCAGTGATGTTATAAAAAGAGTGTCATGTAAAATGAGACAGAGACGTACATCATCTCCTGTATGAAAAACATGAAGTTCACTACGAGAATGTGAACCAGCAGCAGCCATGGTGTTAGATGGATATTTGCCACTAAGGCAAAATGAGTGTATTAATATTAAGAAGAGAATATGTAGTTTCTGGTGGGAGTTTGAGATTTTTCACCTAATTGATAGTTGAAATGTCATTGGTTTGATTAGAAGACACGTTACTTGGACAGGTAGGAAGACATTGCTTCTTCCACAACCTATTTAATTCTCTTGACACACTATTTTTCCCAAAAATAAAAAAATTCTTATATTGTTCTCTATTATTTTTTATACTAAGATGATATTGTGTATCAACTTTTATCATGTGTGATTAGGTTGTATATAGATAGCTTTGACACAAAGGTATCCAAACTTGGAATTCTAACATTATATTGGTTGGCCAATGATAACTCATTATAAATTATTCATTCTAATTATTAAAATTATATACTTTGATTGTGAAAAAAAAAGTTTGTACATTATCCAGTATAGTATTTTTATGGAGAAAATACGACATACTTCAATATCATATATACTATTAGTATCTATACATTCAAAATATTACGTGTCTTACCACTAATTAAGAGTTTTTTTATCATATATTGAGGAAGATACACTTAGATACATGTATTTTTGCTACCAGATACACTAAAATAGGTAGAGAGGTGAGTAAGATGGGGAGGGAGGCGAACAAGATTTGTTATGTATCCCAGATACATGTGAATCACACTAGATACATGTATCTAGAACAAATTACACCTAATTTTGACCTCATGTATCCTGAGATATATGTATCTGAACATATCGAAACATATTTGGATTCACCAAAATGTGGTAAGATACTTAATATTGCAAACTAGAATTATCTAAGTAATTAACTTCTAAACTAGTGGGACTTATGTAAGATTCCCAACTTTAATTTGATGTAACAATTTATTTACTCTATGTTAATTACCAAATGCAAGTTTACTATAAAAAGTTTGTTTGGAATTGATTTTTAAGTAAATTGACGACAAAAATAAATTCGATTTATTCTAATACTCGATTGAGAAAAAAATTATCAAATATTCGATTTGGTTGAGTTTGGTAGGGAACATCAAGCGGTTTATGCAAGGGCCATGGTTTACAAAATACAAAATCTCTCTAAATCTCTCTTTTTTTGAGTTTTTTCCGCTTTTTTCTCTACAGACTCCACTTATGAGATTAGACGTTGAGTATCGGGTACATTGATGTTGTACTGATCTTTTTTCTTTTTCCACTTATATGAAAGGTGATAACAGGGAAGACTAATCACTTCTCTGGAATTCCTAAAACCTACTTAAACATGATTAAAAGAAGGGGAAAAAAAGTATCTTTGACAAAGATTATATTTACATAATGTGACTGATGAGAATCCAAGCAATAAGAACTATTTTCCTTCCTGATACATAAGACTTGTACAGAACAATTCATGTTCAGACAAGCTACATTTTCAGATGATGGAATTTGACACGACGACGATGACCAATAGTTCCTCATTTTCCTTCCAAGATCACTCTGAAATGCCACAAATCTAACATCAAAGGTTTGATATTTCTTTATGATCTTATGTCATATGAGAGGACACGCCATGGCCCCTCGAGATATTGTCTAAAGAATATAATATCATGGTATTTTTAGCTCCTTCACGAGCCAACTCCGTTCTACTCAAGGATTTGATGTTCCAAGCGTCAATATATAACTATTCTACCAATGGTGTTTTGAACCTACAAAAGCTTATTCATCCAATTTAGAGCGCTTCAATGGTGGTGAATCAGATGTGCTGGTTATATTTGTCTCAGGATCTCCAAGAACTTCCCTTTCCCGCCCTTTCTGTTTCTCGTGATCAACTTCTTTAGCAGTGTCAACCTGTGACAACTGTGCAAAGGCATCATCTGCTGTGGAAGATGATGAGCCTTTAGCCAATTCTGCGCCAGGCATTGACTTGCACTGCTTCTCAAACATCATCTGGAGGTATCGCCCTTGTTCTTCTATACGCAGCTGCAGATTTCTTTGAATCTGCAAATGTATGTGACAATATAAGTGCACATAACGTCACAAGTTCTGCAAGTTAGATACCACGAGACAATCAAATAAGAGATTGGACGAGCTGGCTATTCATTATATCAATGGGCTTAAGAAAGCTATTCTGTTACCCGTGAGAGAGAAGATTTTTACCCCCATGACTGAACTATGATTAACTCAAAATTGACTTATCAAAAAGATTGACTGCTTATATCTAACGTGCCCTTTTCGTAATCTTCAGAATTATCTATTACGATTTGAAGACTATAAAAGGCAATAAGCAGCCAAAAGTTATCCATAAGAAAAATAAAACATGACAAGCAGATATTCTCATATTAACAGACAGTTCTTTGTTGAAGATGTAAGCAATGATCACCAATACTTTTTAGGTCAACAGAATGAAGCCATACCTCAAGCTGTTCATGGAGACGCTTCTGAACTTCCATCTGCAATCGCAATGCTTCAGTGATATCAATTCCCCTATGTCAGCCCAACACACCAGATTTGAATGAAGCAAGTGTGTAAGTATACACGACAATAAGATATAACAGGAAACTCAAAATTACAAAAATAGAGCCCCTGAAGCTACCCCACCCAGTCATTGTATTCAGAGAACCATTAGTGCCCTGTGTAAAGTCGATCCTTCAACTAAACATCATCCACTACTACATACTATTATTTGTTAGCCTTCTTGTCAGGATAGCTTAAACATACGTCATACCAAGTACATAATACATTCCATGTTTCCTAGTAACAGGTGTAAATAAGTTGAGAGTTTATGGTGTAGAAATCCAGGAAAATAATTTGATCCCACCATATTTTGTTCAGGTTCTCTTTTATTATATGATTTTGGTCTCCAAGCATATGCGTAAATAGTGCTCTTAACGAAGTCCATTATACAGTAACTTGTAATAATTACATTATACTCCCAATTAATGTAGAAGTAGGAATTCCTCTCATTAGTTAATGTGCAAGAGAATTTTGAATCTTCATAGATTAGCTCGGTATTACCCTCCAGAAAAACTGTCAATTTTGGTTTTTTAGCAGTCAATATTAACTATTGTATTTCTGTTGTAATTATTTGAATATTTTCAAATGAAGAGTTTTCGAAGTTGTAGAATTTTCAGTTTCCTAATCTCTAAATTTAGCGTTATAGATAGTGATTTTTTCAAGTCCCTTTACTTAAAAAATTGCTAACTTCATCTACAAAAGGTGAAACAAAAAAAGACTAAATTGGGACTGGACATGTATATGATATCAATAGGTTACCTGCAAATCACATTCCTACATGAAAGCTAAACCAGAAAGTTAATTAAACAGAACCTAAGCATCATGTAAGGCATAACGAAAAGGGGACAGAACACATGCTATGGTTATGTAAATGCATTTCCGGGACACTGCTTTGTGGTAATCAACATCACGAACCGGACCCCATTGAGGACGAAGCAGGATAGGGGAAGTAGGGGGGGAAAACATTCCACATTATTGTTCTAAATACTTGAGCAGAAACTGTTTCTAAAAAGTATGTTGTGATTGCAAATGATGAAGATAAAGCTGGTAATAGTCGGTTAATTCTCTTGTAAATTAGAGGACAAACAAGCAATCCAAATTAACAAGGCAAAGGATATTTCCAAAAGATGGCAAAATCAAGTATGTGCATGATAATGATGTGAACGTTTTGTTGGCCCAGGAATTGTTTAATAACAAAGTACAATACCACAGGAAAAAGTAAAGGACAACTCCCATCCCTCTAAAAACATCCAAACCTACAATACCTACACCCAAAATCTAACAGGTTAAGCCACTCTCACAATCTAAAAACATTAACACAGACAGGGGTCAAACACAGAACAGAAAAGATTAAAATCCCAAAATCCTTATCTGAACCAATGCCCCAAATCACAAAACCATAAACTGAAACTTCTATCACCAAAACCAGACCATATCCCAAGACCAAGAAACAGGTCAATAGCCCAATCCCAAGCCCAAGAGAAAACAATTCTGCATGTCAAAGAATTGGCTCATCGCAGAAGACAGAGACATCACTTCATCAAAAAAAGACAGAGACATCACTAAAGCTGCCATGGATGCCAGCCTCTGTTCTTCAGAGGTTGTGGATATCATATTCAAAGATGAATTTTGAGAAGGGAGAATCCAGCAAAGCCAGAAAAAGAAGGTGAGAATGAAGAGGAGATTCTGGAATGATGGTGGGCCAACCCCTGATTACTGGAAACTCAAGTTGTCCCTTGCACCAAATTTGATAATCTGTTATTTAGGTGAGGAAGAGAGAACTGGTAATTTTTCAATAGTAGCCAGAGGATAGAGAGGAAATGCTGCCTGTGGAAGAGAATTTTATGCTGGAAAACAAAGAAGCAGTCAAGATTCAGTGCCAAGGTCTTCTGGTGAAAGATAGAATTCTGGCGAGAGGAAAGAATAAGTCACTCTTCCTATATACTGTGCCAACCAGAGATATTCTTTTGTTCCATTTGGGGTGGGGTGGGGCGTAGAGTCAGGGTAGAAGGTGAAACGGAGGAGATAAGGGGACGGCTTATGTTATAACTTCATAAAAGATATAATGCAGAAGCTCTCTTATGCATAGAGTAACAAAGTGACTTGTAATAATTATATCAATATTTCCAAGGATATATAAAAGCTGATCAATAGAGGTGCGGACATGGAACAGCAACTTACGTCTTTAAGTCCAGAGATGACAAATCATCTGTTGAAGATTGTTTCTTCTCTGAAGACCCAGCTATGAGATAAAAGAAAACAATGTCAGCAACCAAAATCATCAGAAGATAAGAATGGATGGAGAAATTAATTAGTCACAACCTGGAAACACAGGATATTTAGCAATCAAATTTTTTATGCTGATTAACCATTAAGTTGAAGAGTATCTGACACAGGTCAGAAAAAGACAGGCTCGAATTTTTTGACAAGACAATATAAAGTTCATAATAATCTTCTATCCTAAAATATTTGTCACTATTTCCTGTCAGGGATGTTCAACATACTGATGCCCTTCCAGATAAGATTTTCTCATCCCCAAAATTAGCCTTAGACAAAATATGTACAGATTTTCAATTGAAGTGGGTATAATTGAGGGGGTAGGGGGCCGTGTAAACTATTTTAGTTCTTGCATTGAGTGAAAAAGCAACAGATGCAGGAAAAGAAGAGATGGAGGAGTAGTCTCTGGTATGAGAAGTTATTTTGAAAAAGAAATGGAAGAACCTAAAATAGATGTATCCAGAATTTAAAATTTTCAGTGTAATGCTTCTTTTGCTAATGGCATTGATGTAATGTTGGAATTTTTGGAATCCCTGCAGTTTTAAGAGACTCATAACCAGTAAACTGTTTTTTACTAGTGCAGTACCATCTTGGGGTTATATTAATAAAATTATGTCTTATCGAAGAAAAATATAGGTTAAAGAGTAAATACTGCATGCAGTATAAGTTAAGCAAACACATTCAGCTAAGGAGGCAGAGGGAGGGAGGGAGAGAGAGAGAGAGAGAGAGAAGGGGGGTTTAAATAAGAGAAACATACAAAAGAAGTACCTTAAAGTAGTGAGCTAGGCTATGAGAAGTGATGTTACAAAACAAAGTACAAGATGTTGGAAACTGAGTACAAAGTTTACGGTTTTCCTTAAGTAGTCCCAAACTTTTAAAGTTTCCTACGCTATAACTTTCGCACAGTATTATCTCATTCAATTCTTGACATGTCCCAAACATGGAAAAAAATACCACGTCACATGAAGTTCTCAAACAGAGCACAAGTTCATGTTCCTGAGACAGTACCAACTAAAGATCTGATCCGAGACTCATTGCTTCAAAACCTAGTTGATAACTCACAGGTCCAAATCTTTTAGATCCAACATAGAATTTCTTCTTGGGCATTTTTTTCACTACAACAAGAGAAAGCTCGTCTATTATGCACTAAAAAGCTACCATATGAATAGCTGTCGAAGAATAATCTCATCATCTGCTACCATGCATATAAGGATTGAGGAATTCACATGAGATTAAATACAAAAACAATAAGTTGACATGTGAATAAATAATTAAAACATGCAAACACAAATACACGCGCATGCACTCGGTTGTGAAGAAGAACCGTTCAGATTTCAAGAACTTCACAAAATTAGACATCTACTGGCTCAAAAGATTTTCACAGCTTTACAACAATCAAAGTTAATTCAAGAATAAGAACAAAACACTTCTTTAAAATTGCTTGAGAAAAGAGAAGAAATAAAATGAATGAAAAGATAGATGCATATATAAACACAAAAGTGTGAGAATTTCTACATACCTTCTGATGCTTCTGGTTTATATCTAGCTGTTCGATATTTCTGCATTTCAGAAAAATGGTTCAAAACTATCAATAAAGAAATACAACAGGTCCATCTCCAAAGGGAACCAACTTGAGGACATGAGATAGCACAAACCTGCAAATGGCTTTTTACGTGATAGATGGTCAAACCTTCAACTTTCATCATTTTTAGCACCCCTTTGGGAGTAGCTCCTACAGCTCATGTAAAATCACTGAGTCAGACAACAGTCTAATACTAAAACTCAGTTTATGATGCACAACAAGGAGAGCTTTATAAAAAATGATGCACAGCAAAGAGAGCAATCACTTTCACTTCCACCAAGCTTGTTGACTGCTTCAACAAAGGCTTCATGAAGTTCTGGAGTCCAACGCATGCGTTGCTTTGTTGCAGCACTACTTGCAGGGGATGATACAGGAGCAATAGCCGAAGTTTCTCCAGGCACAGCTGGGATTTGCTGTGATGCTTGGACTTGCTGCATTGGGAAATTTAAAGGTTGTTTTTCCCCCTGAAATGGCATCTTTGAACACACGACAAGATAAGAATGGGTCTCCTTTTGTTCTTTTAACACCAATAAGAAGCATACGAAGAAGAAAAGTAAATGAACGAGGAATAGAAATTCAGCAGTCAGTGCAGAATAAAACTGACCTTCAGCTCCGAGTCGCCAATACTTGTATCAGCCATGATGTCGTTCCAACTAGAAGGCAGAGCATCTTCATCATTGAGTACAAGGTCGGCCCATTCCTGCCAATCACTTCGTTTATTGCTACAAGCTACCTGACTATTCTGGACAGGGGTATTCATCGAATAATCAACGAAATTAGGCAATGGATCTATACACCAGGGTTCATGGTTTTCATTCAAATATTGGCTTGAAGCTGTGGACTGAAGAACTCCAGAATGAGGTAATTGGATCGATGTCTCACTATATGTTGACTGAGAAATGAAAGTTGCAGGTCCTGAATGCTTTTCCTGGGGTGAAACAAATGAGAAATGAAGATCTGCGGAAAATCCTGATGATGATGAGAACATAAGACCAACAGCCCCACTGTTGGAAGGCAAAGAAGAGACAACAGTTCCAGGATGTTGCTTGAGTTCCTTCTCCATTGAAGCCTGCTGCAAGTCTGGAAACTTAGGGTACTTTTCTCCTAGGGCTGTTGGAAACATAGACAAGGAAGAAGAAAGTGCCCCTGATGCACCACAATTACTGAGTTGACTTGCAACCACACTTTGAACAGATACAGCAGGACGTGCTTCCATTTGAACTTTGCGAAGGAGTACAACACACTACTATATTCTCCTCAATTAGTATCTTCTAATTTCTTAGTAACCAGTGTCCAAGATTGATTCCTGCATCATCAGCAGGACATCAAAATCAAAACACCAAGAACCTACATAACAAACCTTGCATGTAGGATTATTAAACAAGCATGGTGCTCATGACTGGACACATTTCCAAGGAAAAATATAAAAGAAACAATAACCATTTGAAAAATTTAGTGATTAGCAACATGGATAGGTGGTAGCATGGATTATTATGAACAGAAACAACAAGCGTACTACAACTAAAAACGAGAATACAAGAGATAATTTCTTGCCTTATTATAGGAAAATTTAGATAGTCAAGCATAGTTTTGTCAATGGTGGAAATTCAGCAAATGCAGAAACTGCATGATAGCTACATGCTAAACCCCACAAATGAAAGTTATAAGTCATTGTGACAACTAACTTACAACCAAGCAAAGAAATCAAGCATGACTTGCCAGTAAGATGAGGCAAGACCCTGACACTGACAAGTAGAACATTGTACAACTGGAATCTTTTTTGTAACCATAGTAATTCGATGTAAATTATCACTAATATTGCAACCTTGCCAACCAAAGATACTCATCACATTCACAATTTTAAGTTGAAGAAATCGCATCATTGTAGTACACATGGAAATACTATGCATTTTTCAGATACATCCACATTAGAAATCCCAACAGAATTAGCCATTTATGTGTGTTTCGGGATGGCTGCCTACATTACATCCCCTTGTGGTGCGACTCTTTCCAAGACCCCACGAGAACGGGGATGCTTCATGCACCAAGCTTCCATTTTTTTAGCCTTTTCTAGAAATCCCAATAGAATTATTTCTTTGAGAAGTCAAACCAGAAGATTTATGATTTCTTGACTCAGGTTCAAATCCTAGCAAGGCAAAAACACTAGGTGATTTCTTTCTAAGTACCCGGTACCTGTGCCTGTGGAGGTAGCAGGTGCCCCCATTGAATTAGTGGAGGTGCAAGAAAGTTGGCTAGACACCAAGGCTATTTAAAAAAGAAGAAAGATTAATGATTTCTTCCGTGAATTCAGAAGGAAAGGTATTAGGTTGACATCAAGGCTTTCATTGTCTTGCATGTATAGCAAGGATTCAACCATACAAGAGCAAAGTTATTAGAGTGGAGATTACATGCAAAAAGGAAGCAATTTTTGCACAAAGAGTGAGCATAGCTTGTGTTGGCAAAAAAAGGCTTGAATAACGTCTTTGGAATGGCAAAAGAGAATAGGACTTGCATGAGACACTACCAAACTAAAGTAGCTCTGAGCTGGATAGTGCTAAAAGTTGAGTAGTACTATACTATCAAACCGGGATAAGAGATTATAAATTTCAGAATGCAAAAAGAGCCCACCTGCTATTAAACCATGTTTATACAAGGCTAACCTCCTATATTCATCTTTTCCCTTTAGCTCGGAATAGAATTGATCAAGTCAAGTTAATTTAGCACTGACATCAGCTATAACCTAAAGCTTCCGCCTTTATTTCAGAACCCCAACCAGATAAACTGAATACAAAGTTGTAAAACATCCAGACTCAGAGTCAGTGTTGAAACTTCAATCTCAACCAACTTCAAAAGCAATCAATTAACTATGTCTCAACCCCAAATTTATTTGAATGGGCTATACGAATACTCTAATATTCATTTTGCTCATCTCGAACTTATTTCATCCTAATATTGGTGAATAATTTGTCTTTTTTAACGCAAATTAGGGGTCTCTAAATTCTAAAAGTAGAGGATCTCTAAAATCTCACACTTAGTCCTAGTGGTTAACTATATTAGAAATGCTCCGAGCAAACTCCTGTCCTCAGGCAAGTTTTATATCAACGAAGGAGTCATTTGGTATCTGGTTAGAATTATGCAGGTATTAGTTATGCGGGTATTAGCTATTCCATCTTCTACCCTACATAAGATAGTACACCAATTCCTTCATAACTTATACATGTATTATTTATTCGGGTTTTAAATTGCAAACCAAATATCGTATCAATATACGTGAATAACTTACTTCCTAACCAGCTACCAAACATGGTATAACTTATACAGAAATTAACACATAGATAACTTATCTCTTTACTAGAGCTACCAAAGAACCCCAAAGTTAATTCCAACTAGTTGGTATCCCTATAAGAAATCTTTGTTTGTTTCTGTTTATACTTGTCTAAGACTATTAGTACAGGTTTAATTATAAAAATTATAGGTCTTCCAAGGCAACTTACCCCACTCCACCCCATCCCATCCCCACAAGAAAAGTCCAATTAAAGCTACAATCAAAATTAGCAAAAAGAAAAGATAACATCAAAAATCACTCCTTTTGGGAAAAGATTATCCATTTCCATCCAAATTTACTCGTAAAACATCAAAATTATTGAAAGAAACGAAAAGGGTATACGAAACTATTACCTAAAAACCAACCCACAAAAGAAAAAGTTTGAGTTGAGAATCAAAACAGCTCCATTAGAACCCGAAAAACCGGCCAATCATATATATGAAACCACCTGTATGTATAAACAGCTAAATCGTTTTTGCTGATTTTGGGGGATTTCATTTCATCGCCGGTGAAATCGAAAGAATTTGAACCTTGATTTTTTTGGTTGGCTGAGAATTTTGTATTCTAGTAGTACAGTGCCTACTTGCAGAGATGGAGGTTGACTACACGCGCTTAGTGCTTATGGAGAGCGCGTGAGGGGAAAGGAAGGAATATGAGGAGAAGTTGGTGACTATCATGTGGTGGGTCCCATTTCACCCAAAAAGTAATGTCATTGGTTTGTAAAGTGAGTGTCTCGTGCGGTGCACGTGTGATATTAAAAAAAATCCTTTTTTATTATTATTTTTTGGATTTTAATAATTTAATTTTTTTTACTTTTTTGGGAATATGATTTTAATATTCTAAGTGAAGGAAAAAAAAAGTTAATGATTGTGAGTTGAATACTTGAATTCTTAAGGGTGGTCTTTTAGTGGATTAAAGGCCAAATTGGAGACTCTTCTTTTTCCTTTTAACTTGGCCTCATTTATTTGCATTAGGACTAGAAAAAATTAGCTAATTATATAAATATTCATATTTTATATACTAATTAAATCTTTAGTTTTATATAATTACCTACTATCCTACTATTTAATAATTTTGTATTAGATTTAGAGTGAAATTAGCGGTGGCAAAATCAAATCTAGCCCGCCCACTTAGTTTAAGTTTTAGCGGATTAATAACTCGTCCATTTATTAGCTCACCCCATTAAAAATTAGTTTGATATGTAACCCAAATTGACTTATGAGAAATTTTGTCAAAATATTATTAATTTCTTTTTTAATTTGATATGATATATATAGTCATAATAAAGAAAAATAATAATTTTGTAAGGTACACTAAAATATTTTCAAAGACAAATAAAATAATTAAACTTAGTAAAACTTGAGTTGGATTGGGTTGGGTTGGGTCCCATTACTTGACCCGTTTTGACCCAATTTGTTTTGATCTAAGCAAATTTGAGTTGGGTTGGGTCTTGACCCATTGGTTGTCTTGATGACCTACCCAAATTTGACTCAACTCGTCCAATTGTCACCCCTAAGTGAGATACTTCACTTCTTCAAAATAAGCTAAAATAGAGTTTGTTGACACCAATTTTTGGTATGATATTTTCCAAAGTTAATATTTTTAAATATTTTATTTGTTAAATAGTTCAAAATACATGTTTTACAATTTTAATGTAATTTGTTGATAATTATCCTTATTTCTCAAAATATTAGGATTTTTATCAATTAATCTTATTTACATTATTTTTCGGTCACAGCCGGTTTGAATATGTTAAAATATTTGCTCAGTTTGATTAAATCATTATTTTTGTTAAATTGCATTTTTTATATGTCATTGGTTACATTCGTTACATTTTTAATATTCATTTATTCGTTACATTTGTTAATATACATTTTGATATCTTTGCGCAATCTAGAAATTCATTCAAATATGGATAAGATTTCATATATAGATATTTTATTAACCGGTGGTTTTGACCCACGATTTTAAGATAGTGGTATTGCACTATTGGTGGTTTTCAATTTTCTATTTAAACAATAACTTGATCTTTAAGTTAGGGGTGGATAAAATTTTAGGGGTAATTTTCAGATTTTTTAATCTTTAGAAGTTTCTTTTAGTGTTCATAATTTTCCGGTGACAAGCTCACCGGAGTTTCATCGGAATCCGGCGAGTCCACCACCCAAAGACCCCCGTCTCCCTGTCCTCTTTTTCCGGCAAAACCCCATTTCGTTTACTGTTTTGGCAAAACGACCATCCTCCAATCTGTTCTCCATTGAATAGAAGCTCATAAACCTCCATTCTTACCGCCTCTGTTCTCCCTTTTTCCATTTTTGTCCCCCATCGAAGGAACCTTCTCCGGCAACCCTCTCCCTCGCCAAACCGAACCCCTGATCGCTGATAGCTTTCTGACCACCTGAAATCAACGGAAAACAACCACCACAAGCAAACCCAAAATCTCCATCCCTCCTCCGAACCCACCAGAGTAACAACAACAGCGAACACCAAGCTCCGACAACAACAATCCAGCCGCAGCCTCTCTCCCCCTTTTCCCCTCTTATTTTTGTTAGTTTAACATGTAGATAGATCCGTATTTTTCGACAAACTCCACCAGCAGCGAGAAGCAACCGGCGAAACCCAAAAGCCGCGACGATGGCGAAACCATTGACAGTAACTCAAATCATTTTCCATTTTGCTTCTTTTTCGTTATAAATCGTTGTCTCATGTTTATATTTGGCAGATCTGCTCTATTTAATTGTTGTTGATTGCTACTATTATCACTTATTTCATGGTGTAGTTAATATTCATTTATTTAGACTAATTTTTCTTTCTTGTTTAATAATTTTGTTAGAAATGTTTTGAGTTTTGGTGGACTCGATATATATATTTTTTTAGATTAATTTTATTATTATTATGTTGTTTGAATAACTACATTATATGTGTTTAGTTTATTTTATTTGATAAATGTGTTCCATCGTGATTTACCCCTAGTGTAATACATCACTGTAATGGGTTTTATTATCATATGTTATAGTTGTTGTTTCTTCTTATTATTTTATTGTTATGTTAAGTTAGATTTAATTTTGAATATAGCATTGCGGTACTTTCTGTTAATTTCACTTTCTTTATTTGTATTTTATCTTAGTTTGTTTTATTTAGTTATTTTTGATATCTTAATTTATTAGGTTTGATTATGTTCACTATTTCTAGAATTTTAAATGTTGATATTTGTCATCATTCTGTTATTTCTATAATTTATTATTTTGTTAGGTCAATTGTTATTTAGATGTTGCATATTACTATTTGTTGTTTCTATTAGTTTCGTGTCGTTTTTGTGTTGAAAAAAAAATTAAGAATTGGCCAATGAAAAAATCTCTCCGTCGATTTTAGAGGCCTCCCCAATGTTAAAGACGAAATTTTAGTTAAGTTCATATTTTTTTTGTATGTTAAAATTGGCCGATGAAGAAATTACCGTCGATTTCCAAGGCCTCCCATGTTAATAAGACGGGTTTTTATTTTTAAGTTATTATTTGATTCATTTATTTTTATTCATATTTATTTATTACTAAGTGTCTTTACAGGTACCGGAGTTGCTTTCCAAGGAAGTTATTCGAATGGAGTTCGAATTATATTTTTTATTTCATTATTGTATATATTATTGACGTTAGGCAAACTTAGGCTGTTTCTTATATTATTGATTTACTTTATCATTTACTTATATTTCATGTTTATTATACTTGTATATTGTGTTATCTCCTCCTCAATTTGGAAAAAAAATGAATTCAGTCAGGACCCACAGTTGTGGATTCTGAAGGATGCCTAATACCTTTTCTTTGGAATAACTTGAACCCTTACCTAGAATCTATTTGTTTTGTAGACATTATTTTTCTTTAATTAATTAATTGGTTTCCTAGTTTTCCTAAAATTAGGTGGCGACTCCTTTTTCTCTTTTAAATTCTTTTAAATTTGAACTAGTTATTATATTTTTTGAGTCACCGCGACGTTGCTCCTTTTGAGGATGTCAACAGAGTTCCTATTTATCTACCCACTTAATCACACCCCTAAGTTACCTAGTAACTCCCAATCAGTCTGTTCTCTTTCTCCTCACTACATATATGAAAAGTGTTAAAGTCTTTATCGGCATTAATTAATTATCATTGGATTCAATATTGTTATAAATTTTAGGGACATTTACAAAGAGTGTTAATTACCTTTAAAAGAACATAATTAGCGACACTTAAGCTATTGACACTAATTAATTACCACTAAAAATTATTTTTGACATAAAGCATATATTATCCAAAAAGTAAAAATTAAGAAAGAGACGAAACAAAAGAACATTTTCTTGCGAGTGATTAGTGATTACCCTGTCCATTAAAATAAACTTTGAACAAGAAGATATTTATTCAATGGCGCAACTAACAAGGATAAGGATTTGTAATATCGTTTATAAATGGTAAAAATTATTTTTTATGTACATATAGTAGATGTTGAACTTTTTTATTTTCTTCATATGTTTATTACTTTTTTATACTTCGAATCCGTTAATGAAAATCGTAAATTTGATAGGGAGATATTTGTAGTGCTATTTCTTGTTTCTTGAGAAAAGAAGAAAGGGTGTGTGTTTTGGTTAAAGTAGTATGATGTTGATATTAATTAGGATAGGGTTGGGTTTTCAAATGGTGGGCTTAGTGTCACGGACTTAGACTTCTTCTAGCACTCCGTGCGGTACCTGAAAACTTACTCACGATTCTTTCACGATCTTGTAAGCTCAAGTAAGCCTTTTAAGACTTGGATCGCTAAGATAATGAAAAGAAAGACTTAGAGAGAGAGAGCTTTTTAAAGAAGGCTTTGTATTGCTTGTGGAAAATTGCTTACACTTTGCTTGGATGGTTTGCTACAAATGAATGCCCCATCTATTTATACTACAACCTAGGGGCTAAACTGCAAATAAAAACTACTACATAAGTCCTTACATATTTACAATTTAGTCGCTATTCTAGAATTCTCTACAACTCTAGAACATTCCAAGGACTTTCCATGTAATTCTATAACCTTACCTAGAAAATCTCCATATTTCTCTAGAATGTTCCACTAAGGACTATTCTTCTTCCAATGTAAGCCTTCCAAGAGAATATCTAGGGAGTTCTAGAGTCTTCCACAAACCTCCACACAACTCTAGTTTCTTCCCTCCTTATATTCATGTGTTATTTTAATGGCAAAGTGGCAGGTCATGACACTCTCCCCCACCTGATGTTGCGACGACCGCGTCGCATTACTGCTGCATGAACAATCGAGTCTTGTCTTCTCGTATGTGCGACCATCAGTTCATTGACTCGATCAATGCCTTTGTGTAGGTCCACGGACATCACATCCTTGTCCTCTTGCGGAACTTTCCCTATACATGTTGGTGAAGTCCCTTTTGCACAATTGTATTTCATCACACTCACATTGGTGGCAACGAATGTCGACTCCTTCTTCTTAAGGCCTCTCACGAGCTGCATGGCCGTTAGTTGAACTTGTTCTTCCATCGTTAGTACCTTTAACCAGGGGCACCATACATGACCCTTCTTGTTCCATAACCAAGAGTCGTTGGAGGTAAGAATCGATCACCACGTGACACTTCTGGAAGAACTCTTGCCCAAGAATTATGTCAAAGAGGTCTAAAGAAGCGACAGTGAAGTTGGTTTTACCTTGTCACTCACCTAGCATGATACGTACTCCATGCGCGACTTTGCACACGGGTGTCGGTGGTGCATTGACCGTCCTAAGATGGGCGTTACTTAGACTGTAACTCAGCCCTAACTTTGTTATTGTTATCTTGGTCATGATGTTGGCCTCTGCACCCGTGTCAACCATAGCACGAGCATGTCTTCCATTATTCGTGATGTCATCATACTGTGCGTCGTATTCTCTCAGCTTCCCTGGCTTCTTCGTGATGGCTTTGCATAGTCCTATCAAGCCCAACTGCGTCGTCTCTACACTTTGTCCTTGCTCATATGCATCCTTCTCCTTCCGCTCTCGCAGGATAGCACCAAGGTTCTTCAGTTCAGGGCACCTTGCATAGCCATGCGACCCACTGCATATGTAGCAACTGTTTCTCTTCGTAGGCTCTGTCTTCCTCTCTGTATCGCCATGACGTCCAGACTTCTTACCATCGGACCTATAGGTATCATGATTCTTGGGATGTGGTCGTTGCTCCTCGATTTTAACACGATCTCCCTCACATTGGTCATGACTACCTCTCATCTTCTCTCTTCTGGTTCTGTCAGGCTTTTCATGCCTAAAATCTATCAAGGCTTCGGCCTGCATGATGGCTTCACCAATAGTCCTGACCTGTCGGCGCTCCAACTCCGTCCTGGCCCAATTTTGCAGCCCATCCATGAAGTGGAAAAACATATCTTCATCTGTGAGGTTGGGAATCTGAAGCATAAGAGTGGTGAACTCCTTCACGTATGCACGTATGTTGCCCATCTGCTTCAGTTCCCTAAACTTGCGCTTTGCCTCATAGATGACGTTGTTAGGGAAGAACGCCTTCTTGAACTCCACTCGGAATTTCTCCCAAGTGTTAATGATGCAAAGCCCCTTCCCTATTTCTGACTCTTTACGCCTCCACCATAGCATGGCCATCTCTGAGAGGTACAACACCGCAGTGTTGATCTTGTTCTCATCACTTTTCACCCTGTTGCTCTTGAAGTAATTCTCTAAATTCCATAGGAAATTTTCCACCTCCTGCACGTCACGGACGCCTTTAAACATCGGTGGCTTGGGAGCCTCAATCTTGGCCTCCCTTTCTCCATTGGGTGTCGCAGATCCTCCAACTTTCATTTCTCTCTTGAGCGCTTCCATCTCGGCCTTCATGGTCTCAATCGTGCTTAACGCCTCCATGAGCCGACACTCCAAGAAAGTGATGACCTCCTTCATCTCAAACTCGGCACGCTGGCGGCACTCCAACTCCTTACGGATGTTGTCATTCTCCTCAAGGGTGAAGTCCTCCTGAGTCTTGAACTTGCCATCGACCGTGTTCAAGCGCTTGCCTAATATCTCAATAGTCTGCCTTGCCACCTCCACCCTCGCGATCCATTCTTCTCCGGGTGTGACGTCATGTTCATCGTCACTTGCTTTAGTGGTCCAAGGTGGGTGAGATGTTAGCACCTCGCTTTGTATATGGTCGAGCAACATTTCCTCACTACTCTTGTGGTGCTTCTTTCCCTTGCGGTTCTTCTTTCCACCATCCAGCCTGACGTTGGTGGTGCTAGCAGCGTTTACATCTCTTTCGTTAGACATTCCCTTAGTACCAACCTTTGCTCTGATACCACGTTGTCACGGACTTAGACTTCTTCTAGCACTCCGTGCGGCACTTGACAACTTACTCACAATTCTTTCACGATCTTGTAAGCTTAAGTAAGCCTTTTAAGACTTGGATCGCTAAGAGAATGAAAAGAAAACTTAGAGAGAGAAAGCTTTTAAAAGAAAACTTTGTATTGCTTGTGGAAGATTGCTTACACTTTGCTTGGATGGTTTTCTACAAATGAATGACCCATCTATTTATACTACAACCTAGGGGCTAAACTGTAATTAAAAATGACTATACAAGTCCCTATATATTTACAATTAAGTCCCTATTCTAGAATTCTCTACAACTCTAGAACATTCCAAGGACTTTCCATGTAATTCTATAACCTTACCTAGAAAATCTCCATATTTCTCTAGAATGTTCCACTAAGGACTATTCTTCTTCCAATGTAAGCCTTCCAAGAAAATATCTAGGGAGTTCTAGAGTCTTCCACAAACCTCCACACAACTCTAGTTTCTTCCCTCCTTATATTCATGTGTTATTTTAATGGCAAAGTGGCAGGTCATGACATTAGGCTATGTTATAGTTTAGGGTATTTTTAAGTTGGCATAATACATAAACGTGTTTAGGATATAAGCCCCCCAACTTTGAATGTACACAAGTAGGCACTTAAACTTGTATAGACTTAAATAAGTAAGCACATGTATCCTACTTGGTGTCATACATGGCAATTTTGCATCATACATGGTGTCATATGTGTAATATGTCACGTAGGACGCGAGCGTGTACTTGTTCAACTTTATACATGTTTAAGAATCTACTTGTGCATGGCGTCCTATGTGTATTATGTGACGTAGGACGCGGAGTGTCTACTTGTGTACAAGCAAAGTTTTAGGGCATAAATGTCAATTGAGGTCAAGCTAAATGACATATTTATATATTATGTCTTTTAAGTTTAAAGAAAACTACACGGGTATAGGTTGGCTAATAAATTAATTGAGAGTAATGGTGAACTAAATTTAATAGGTGAGGCAACTAAACCTACCTGTAGGCTTGTAGCTCGGCTTATTTAATTAGGAATAAGTTATCTTGTAATTAATTATTCCAAAAATTGTTATCTCACTATTGTTATTTCTTTCTCAATATAGAATAAAATTAACATTACAATCCCCAGATAACTAATTTCAAAAAAACTTATCTTGTAATTTTATTCCAATCAAATATGAAATATACTCATTTTTAAAATTAATCTCAAAATTAATTATTTCTTATCCCTCTTACCAAATTAGTACATATGTGAAGGAGACAACCATAAGTAATGCCAAACCCCATTCTAGTTTTAGGATTTCTTTTTTTTTTCCTAAAGCTACCACTGGGGTTAGGTTAACTAATTAACAAAAGGCTACAATTGCCTTGAGTATCTTTTGATGATTAATACAGCTTGTTTGGATGATGTTACCTTACCTATCCTATTGTATTGCAAACCCGTTCTTACTTTAAATATAATATTTATTTTTATTGTTACTTATATTTTATTCTTTATTATATTATTAAATTCATCGTATTCCTATTTCACATCGGTTAAGTCCCACATCCTTCACAACTCATTTTCGCTCCACCCTCCGTATCCTCCTAAGTCCTACCTCCTCTCACCCTAGCCTCTTAGGAGTCGTTTGGTTGGTCGCATTAAAACAAATAGTCCATATATTATGTATGGTATTGTAATATGTTTGGTAAGAATATTCTATGTATAACTATTCCAGTTATACCTCCTACGTTGTATTATAGGATGAATTATTAATACCTTCCATTTGGAGGTATTAGTAATACATATGACAAAATACCATGGGATAAGTTTACGTAAAGACAAAAATATCCCTCAAATTATTTTAATTATTTTGCTTATTTTCTTGATGTTATGTTTTATATTTATACTAGTAAATTTATTTAAATAAATTAGCTTACAAATTATTTAGAGAGAGTTGTTTGTTACTAAATAAATCCAATACAAATTAATACAATATTTGAAATGTGAGTTGTTTAACATTAACTAATTAAAAAGGCAAATATATCACCACGTGACGTTTCTGATCTTAATTGAATGTATAATTTGTTGATATATATATTTGTGTGGTTTTTTAATTATTTGTATTTTGAACAATTTATAAAATTGCATACATATTAAAACTACAACTTGCAATTTTTATGTGTAAATGTAGATGATTTATTCAATTTTACTATTGTTTACCGTCTTTTTAATTTTAAAAGTTGATAGTTTATCTTTTTTAAATTGAAAATTGACATTTTGTAAGTGATCAATTTACTAAGATGATAATTATTTATCCTCAAATAATTTAAGTGAAAAAAAAAGGCAAACATGACAACAAAATTGTTCTTCTTATAGCTAGTTAAAAGGTCATAAAAAAATCATATTGTCCGGCAATTATTTACCTTAACCCAATTACATAATAATTCAAGGGTATAATTGGAAAGAAGTTTTTTATAAAGTTTTAATCCAAACACAAGATGAGGTGGGACACAATGAACCAAACACTTGATAAAAATAAGTCATGCATTACTCATATCCCTGCACTATTAATTCATGTATTACTAATCTCAGCATTACTAATTCCTGCATTATTAATCTTTGTACCAAACGACCCCTTATAGTATTTTGCTTACTTATCAAATACCCAAATGAAAAAAAAAAAACTCACACATTTTTAAAAAAATTATTTTTCTTCAAAACATTTTCCTTTATACCGAACACACCCTTAATACCGTTCATTTTTGTCCCCTTTAAATACCTGCCATTTTCGTGTTTACTGCCACTTGAATTAATGGATTCAATTAACCCATCAACACAAGTTGTTTATGATATCCCAAAGCTTTTTAAGGTTTACAAAGATGGAAGTATCGAAAGATATCAAAAACATGATTTTGTTTCTCCTTCTGATAATCCAATCACATGTGTTCGATCCAAAGATATCGTCATTGTACCGGGGAACAATGTAACGGTACGGCTTTACCTTCCAAAAATAACCCAAAATGACTATCAGAAATTTCCACTCCTTGTGTACTTCCATGGCGGAGGGTTTGCGATCGAATCGACGTTTTCTACTTTTTATGATAGTTATCTCCACTCTGTAGCTGCAGAAACTAATGTAGTTGTTGTATCTGTTGAGTATCGATTAGCACCAGAACACAAAATTCCTGCCTGGTATGATGATTCCTGGGCTGTCATGAATTGGGTCTCTAAGCATGCTAATGGCGGATAGGGAAGTGAACCGTGGTTGAAAAGCCATGCTGATTTCTCACGAGTTTTTTTGTCAGGTAAATGGACGGGTTGGGTCAAAATTGAATAGAGTCAAATCAATTATTAGGCAATTCTCGTCCAGATGTCAAATTTTTACCTGGTATCAGAGTCAGATTCATCCTTCTTATCCAGACGGATGGTTTGAGTGTGGACATATGGTTTACTAATATAAACTTGATCAGTTTTGACATTATCATATCTTTACCTGAATAATGAGTCACCATCCAAATTGATTTTTTGTTGGATTGGATCAGGATGGACAAATGATAAATCATAATTAAACCCTTGATCCAATCTTCATACTTTTTAATGCCTTTTTGACGGGGAATGAATCAGTTTATATGGATTTGGGCAATCCTCTTTTATAATGATAAATTAGATTATCAAATTGAATTAGATTTATTATCATATTTTTACATCATATCAGAGTCAGGTTAATCTCTGACCGAACTGGTGGTTTGAATATGGACAAGTGGTTTAGTCATATTAACTTGATCGATCCTCTTTTTAAAGGCTAACTTTTATGGTTGAGTTATGCAAATTAAATTCAAACATACAGAATCCTGTATATTTGAATTTAATTTGCATTTTGATCAATCAGGTTATCTATTTCGACTCATTTTGATCCAATAATTTTGAACTATATTTTCGGGTTCAACTTAAATGAGTTACTGAAAATGTATTGATTTTGATACCTGATCAGGTGATAGCGCAGGTGCCAATATTGCTCATAACATGATGATGCAAGCAAGTGTAGATGAATATAAACTCGGAGATGGTATAAAACTTGTTGGAATGGTGTTAGTTCATCCCTATTTCGGGAGCAATGAACCAGATCCAATTTGGCCCTATTGTTGCCCGGAAAATCCCAAAACTGATGATCCACGATTTAATCCAGCACTGCATCCAAGTTTGCTATCGAAGCTTGTTTGCTCGAAGATTCTGATATGTACTGATGGAAAGGATTTTATAAGGGACAGAGGTTGGACATACTATGAAACCTTGAAGAAATGTGGATGGAAAGGTGAAGTGGAAATCAAGGAAACAGAAGGGGAAGAACATGTTTTTCATTTGCATAAGCCAAATTGTGAGAAAGCTAAGGCATTGATGAAATGGTTGGCTGATTTCTTTCAACAATCAAGTTGAATTTGACGAGAGGGAGTTGTTTGGATGGTAAGCAGTAAGCACCTCTTACTTCTAATCCTTAGGTTGTGAGTTCGAGTTGTCAAGATACGTACTACAAAAAGATGGGAGCTCCTAAAAATTATATATGTACTATTTCAGTTGTTTCTCTTCTTTTTTTTTTAGATCAAATAAATAGTCGTTTGGACTTGAATGAAATTTTATTTGAACTTGTAATTGTGGCAGAAGAATAATATAAGATAAACTGATACTAAGTTGATATTTACATTTCACTTCTACATATACACCCCCTTTGAAATCATCTTAATAGCCTTAAGATAAGGAAGTTCATTAGGAAATTGAAACCTGACTAACTTGAATTGACAATCCACAGTTGCATAGCAAGCGGAAAGTTAGTCCATTCTCATGACTACATCGAAGTCTATCATTTCTAACTCGAATTATCAGCGGTGGTCTCTCACTCTTTAACCACTATATATTACGCAACTCCTATAAGCTCTAGGTGTAATAATAAGAACACCAACAGGAGTACTAATAGAGAAAAGTTTCATGAAAATTTGAAGTCATTATTAATTTGTAGTACTGTAAATAAAAGTATGAATTAATAATTGTAACTCCAACATATGTTTGACTTGTTCCAAAAAAGAAATACTAAAATGAGTACCACAAAATACTAAACCTAGAGCATATAGTAAATAATTAATAAATTGCCTAAATGCATATCCATCTATGTATAATAATTAACTTAATAGATTAATTATCACATCAAACAGCAACTATTGACTCGACTCTTTAGTGGCTCTGCTTGCCCTTTCTCACAATCAAGTTGCACTTTTTTCCTTGGAGTTGTGGCATTGATACACCCTGCAACATGCTCTAATTTCCCCTTGCCTCCATCAACATGCAAGAGTTGGCCATGACCGTGATCGTGATCGTGATCGTGGTCATGTCTGTGGTTGTGGTTGTGGTTGTGGTTGTGGTCATATCCGTGAACGTGGTTATGGTTGTGTTTGTGGTCATGGTCGTGGTCGTGGTGAGACGTTTCTTTTGAGGAACTCTTTGACTTTTTTGATTGTGAAGGTTTATCACCATAATGCAAAAATCTACCATCTCTTCCTCCATAATAGCCTGGCTGATCTTCCTTTTGTCCAACAAAACTAGAAAGCAACATGTTATTTGGTACTCCATATATATTACTAATGCTATAATCAATTGGCCTTGGAGGTAAAAACAAGTTGGTTGAACACTCTCCAAACTGAAAATGACATAACTCAGCTTTATTCCTTGCTTTTTTTAGTATTTTCAAGAATTTATTTGGATACACAGCTCCCGATAACTCCACTGTCCCATCTGTGTTCATTCTAAAATTTGCCACTGTTGAAAAAATAGTAGCAATTTAAACTAGTTTAACTTATATATATCGACAATAAAAAAAATATTCAAAAAGGAGTAAAGAAATACCGTCAACGTTTTTTAACACCTTGGCAATAGTCCTTTGCCATCTATCAGCGTTAATATTAATCCTTAAAATACATGTCTGCGCAAAAGAGACAAATCAATCGTACGTGAGTTTAATACAACACAATACATTACGATACTTGTGAGGAAATTAAGGTACAAGTATATTTCTTGTTTACCATGAATGAAGGGTACTCTTCCATTTTCAGTTGTTGCTGCTGCAAAGTTTGAAGTGTGTTTTTTAATCTTTCATTCGACAAAACAATACAATACGACACAATACAACAATACAGTACATTATAAACTGATAGATAACCATCATCCAAACAAGTGAAGTCAAAAGGTAGATTTTTCAATTTTGTAGAAGTAAAATTTTAATATTTAAATAAAGTTACATAAAAAGCTACATATAATAACTGGTATTTCCTCCATTCAAATAAATGACATTTTTAGGTTGGACATCAATTGTTGTTGCTACAAAGTTTGAAGTGCGTTTTTTAATCTTTCATTCGACAAAACAATACAATACGACACAATACAACAATACAGTACATTATAAAATGATAGATAATTTTTCAATTTTGTAGAAATAAAATTTTAATATTTAAATAAAGTTACATAAAAAGCTACATATAATAACTAGTATTTCCCCCATTCAAATAAATGACATTTTTAGGTTGGACACACCCCCCTTAAAGAAACGTCTCATTCCTAGAAAGTAATATGTATTTTTAAGGGGTATTCCCAAGCTAAAAACATCATAAATTTTTATTTTTTGTATCATGAAAGAACATCATCAAATGAAGAATTTTACCAATTAGAAACAATAACAATAAAGAAGAATCTAGATCAACGAAAATAGCATATTTTTGCACAATAATAACATACTCGATGAAATTCCATAATTGAGATTTGAAAACATTAAGATCTACAGAGATCATATATCCCTACCTTAGAGATAGACAATCTGTTTCTGATAGACTCTCGACTCAGAAGAAATATTTTTGCACAACACTAACTTGTAGAAATGTAAAGATGCAAGCAAATTAATACTAACTAAAACGAGATCATAGATTTAGAGAATAATTACCTTCTAACTGAGATTAATTATATAGTTCGAGGAAAGTGTTATAAGAGCCTAATAATTAAGGAAGCTCTAATTAATGAAAGATCTTAATTATTTTTGTCTACTAAGTAATGCTTTCCATATATATTTTTGGCTTTAGAATAAGAAAATATATATATTTGTTTCCTTTTTGTTGCTCTTCCATATCTTTGGCTCGATTTTCATAGTAATTGTATTATAGGTAAATCTTTATAATTAACATTACGGTATGATTGAAATGGTAACCAAAATGCTATAATAGGTTAAGCTACACTAATAATATAAAGAATCTTTTCATTATCTATGTATATTAGTTATAACTTAAATTGAAAATGAAATTATTTTTTGTTTTGTTGGAAAAGAGCATATCGTTACAGGCAGAGGCGAAGTTAGGATTTCAATTTTACTAGTTCTGAATTTTATAATGATGATTTTAAGTGATAATAACTGAGTTCTAAATTTAATATTTGTACATACTTAATATATTTTTGAGTAAAATCTATTGATTTCGATTGAACTTGCATTTGAACTACTAGATCCACCCTGGTTACGGGTTGTAGGTAGAGTAATTTTAAAATCGACAGTTTCTACTTTTAGAAAATGAAAAGAACTAATCTAACTGTAGATTGAAAATTAATCTAGTTATAGGGCAATGCAAATAGGAAAATATATATTCTTTTTCTGCCATATATCACCTAATATCTTTTTTTACTTCAATTTATATTAATATATATACATTAATAGTGTCGAAAAAATAATTACACCGGCATGTAGTCTTTATCTATTACTATAATAAATAACTCAATAAATAATCTGTCTTATTTTTAATCTCAAAATTAGTTATTCATTATCCCTCCTACTAAACGAGCAATTAGCAAAAGCTGAGGCGGAGCTAGGTGGGGGTTCGTGGGTTCAGACGAACCCACTAGCTTTTCCGTAGATTTTGTATTTGTATTAGAAAATTAAATAAATATATATGTATATTAACTTGTGAATCTACTAACAAAATTAATTAACAGTTCAGTGGTAAAGAAGAGGCATTGAAAATGTCTTTCACACTGAACCCACTATCAAAAAAAGTTTAATTTTTCTCTTCTATCACCTAAACTCTTAATTCTGGCTCCGCCTCTGAGCATTACTGATGGGTAGATTTTTCTTTGCTCTTTTAAAAAAGAGCAGCTTTATGTGACACATACAACTCAAAACTTTCACTTTAATTATTCAGTATCCATTATATTGTCACTGTAGTCGTGGAATTGTTTGAGTGGGTCCCTTTTTGCCACATAATTTATTGCAATAGTTCTAATTTATTTATTCTTTCTCCTAATAGTTTTTATAAAATCAATTCAATTAGTTGCATCTATATCAATATCAATATAACATAAAATTAAAATTATTCAAACTTTAAGAGTAACCTATTAAACCGTAAAAAATATCCAAAATCATATAAGAAGACAACGTTGCATTCTTAGGGGTGTTTATTATTCCATCGATAATCCCAGCAATTGTGGCCTTGAAAAGAACTTGTACTAGATAGAGTTGTGGCCCACATTTGCTATCCATACACGTAGTATTATTTTCTTTTGATAAAGTTCATCGAACCAAAACATTATAATATAATATGCTAAAAATTAAAATGGAGAAATTGTACTCAGCATTATATCAAATTTCTGACAGAATTTTCTTTTGATAAAGTTCATCCACTTATATATACAGTAATAAGCTGGGAAATGAGAAGGTGTTCACTTGCAATCCTTCACATATACTCAAGTGAATAATTCAGAAAAATATGTTGCAAGTAAAACTTCATTGTAATGGAAACATGACCAAATTCCCTACTCAACTTGCTAATTGTTATACTGATGAAGTCCTAAGAAATGAAATTTACCGAGGAGCTAAAGGTGAACGATGTTCCTTGGAGCATCCATCATCGAAATTCAGAGAGTAGCTGTAAGCATCATAGCTAAAGCGAACAGAACCTCTCTGCCACGACAGAAATCGCCTCCACCGTGACTTTAACCTCCAATATAACTGCCTAGCAATGTAGTAAAATCCTTTGAAACAGTTCACGGGAACTCTTCTTTCAACACTAACCAGTGTAACATCAGAGCTGCTGTCTGCAACTCTCCGTCCGTGCCACTTCAACATATGGATCTTCTTTGAACTTTTCCAATCTTCAAGATTTTTGACCTTCTCCTGCTTACCAAACATAAGAAGGTAGATATCTGTTGGTTTTAGGAGACTTTGAAAATCACAAATTTAATGGAATGTGTAGACAGGAATATAATATATGTGCTTTTCAAGTGTATATATTCCATTTGTAGGCATCAGCTACGTTTGTATTGGATGTCCTTTTCATATATGCAGTGAGTGGAGGTGGTTCTCTCTCATACCAAACGCGACAGCTGTGTGTTGTTTCTTGTAGGTCCTGACCGTCCAAACTTCAAAGAGAACAAAAGGCTATTCCAATTGATGTAACATCACTCCTTTTGTTACTAAGGCACTATTAAGGATTAAACGGAATCTTACCAACACAATCCCATTTATTGCCCGTGATATTTTCTTTCCCTAAAATCATTATGACAGGAGCTTGTTATGATGTCAAAGGAAGGCTCCCTTCAGCTCCTATGCAAAAAAGAGTTCTCCCTGCCAACTCTTTCACTATAGACCATTGGATTGAAAGGACTAATATCCAAACAAGTAAAAGAAAAAAAGATCAACAGGGGATACGTGTGTCATAGAGTGCTTCAGCATCTCTCTTTGTTTTCCACTTTTCTCGCTATTTTAGCTTCCTTTTATCGCTTTATTGACCTTTTTCTTGTTCTTTTCTTCATTCCTTTAAGTGGAATAAGAGAAAGATAATATATTAGCAAAAGTGAGACCTATGAATGAAGAAGAGACCCAACTTGTACCTTTTACCTTCTAATATAATAAAGATGATCCAACTTCAAGTAGTCGACATGAAGTGAGTTGTAATCCTATTGGACAAGGAAGCTTGTTGGCTTACACGAGTCCACCACGAGTCAAGAGACCAGGTCTCTTGACACAGACAGTTAACAAAGTATCGAAGTTAGATACTGAAAGTGTAATGAAACAAGGTGTTTTACATGGAAACCTCCTTGGCTCAAGGGAGGAAAAAACCACGACTTGTCTCACAGGATTTCTTAAGGCTTCACTAACTTTAAGCAACTCGTAATTACAGACACAAGTACAATGGATTAAACTCTAAATCCCACCAACCTTGTAACACCTCTATTACAAGACAAAATAAGCAATAACTCTATTGCCCACTACAAACTCTAGCCAATATAGACTTCAACTACACCACAACTAACTCTAGCCACCAACTCAAATCTCAAAGATAAGGGAAGAAACGATCTACTATCCTTTATAACATAGGAGTAGATTTACAATATAAGAGCACAAGACACAAAACTCAAAATACAACTAGAGACACTGCAGCACTCAATCAGGTCCCCTTGACTCAATCAGGTCCCCTTGTTGAGTATGAGCAATGTTCTTCCTTTAAATGGCTTTTACTTTATGAATAATCTTGATTGAAAAAACTGGGTTTTGATCTTGTCACTTGTTCTTTTTATAAGAGACACAAAACCTAGAACGCATGCCATTGGTCGAGGTTGCCTGCTATTGCACACAGTTGACTTGTCTGTGGGTCAAAAACTTTGCCGACCAGGTCCCTTTGCACGATAGTTTGTTAATCATCAAAACCCAAAATACATCAATTTCCCTCTTTTTGATGATGACAAACTATTCCCCCCGTCTCCCATGTCCCTTCTTACAGGATTCCTCCTATCACAGGGTCCAGATCCCTTGATTGAACTGCCTATCTGTCATCGATAAGCTTGACAAGGAACGGTTTTATCTTGTCACTTTGTGCATTCCATCTAAGAAAACACGGCAAGACACAACAGAAATACTTTCTAGTTAGGTTTTTATCACGACTAGGGTGTACATGCATTGAGTGGAGGTGGTTCTCTCTCATACCAAACGCGACAGTTGTGTGTTGTTTCTTGTAGGTCCTGACTCCTGACCGTCCAAACTTCAAAGAGAACAAAAGGCTCTTCCGATTGATGTAACATCATTCTTTTTGTTACTGAGGCACTAATTTAGGATTAGACAGAATCTTACCAACACAATCCCATTTATTGCCTGTGACATTTTCTTTCCCTAAAATCATTATGACAGGAGCTTGTTATGATGTCAAAGGAAGGCTCCCTTCAGTTCTTATGCAAAAAAGAGTTCTCCCAGCCAACTCTTTCACTATAGGCCATTGGATTGAAAAGACTAATATCCAAACGAGTAAAAGAAAAAAAGATCAACAAGGGATACGTGTATCATAGAATGCCTCAGCATCTTTCAATGCATCTCTCTTTGTTTTCCACTTTTCTCGCTATTTTAGCTTCCTTTATTGCTTCATTGACCTTTTTCTTATTCTTTTCTTCATTCCTTTAAGTGGAATAAGAGAAAGATAATATATTAGCAAAAGTGAGACCTATGAATGAAGAAGAGACCCAACTTGAACCGTTTTTCTTCTAATATAATAAAGATGATCCTACTTCAAGGAGTCGACATGAAGTGAGTTGTAATCCTATTGGACAAGGAAGCTTGACAAGGAACAGTTTTCTCTCGTCACTTTGTGCATTCCATCTAAGAAAACACGGCAAGAAACAACAGAAATACTTTCGAGTTAGGTTTTTATTATCATGACTAAGGGTCTACATGCCATCCAAGTTCTTTTTATATATGTGACAGCCTTACCAATAGTTGAAACTCAATGGCGAGAATATTTTGGCTATTCTCCAAATAATGCACAAAAACAAATAGTCACAACTAATACATTTAAGAAACCAAGGCTTACCAGTTACGCCTTCAAGAGAAAATATAGTCAAGCGCTAAATGAACCAGATTCTACATCAGAACCACCAACATGACAAACATGAAGGCACCAAATTCTCTCAGCAACATCACCTGCAAGTGTTGAACACAAATCAGGTATTGAGAGTACGTAGTATCCTCCAAACAGAAAGAGATGTTCAGTCTAACATGAAATAACCTAATGAGAAGACAAATAGCAGAAACAACCAAATTTTATTACATGGTCTCTGAAAACCCATATATCCATAGAGAACTTATATAATGCCGGGAAAGGTATCACCTAGTAGTTCACCAGCAAAATTCATTCACTTAGTGATCTCAGATTAAATGATGTCATGGACGAATCAGCCTTAATAGAAAGCTGCTGATAGGTCCAGTTTTTAAACCAGTACTTATTAGATAAGGGTATTAATTTTACGGAAAAGGGCCAAATATACCCCTGTACAATTGAAAATAGTTTAAATATACCCTTCGTTATACTTTTGGGCTAAATATACCCCTCCCAGTACTTATTAGATGGATTTAAAAAACCCATCTAATAGTATAACGAAGGGTATATTTAAACTATTTCCAATAGTACAAGGGTATATTTGGCCCTTTTCCATTAATTTTATCCTAATGGCAGGTAACAACAGAAAAACCCCAGACCTAGAAGGCAAGTAATATTACCTACAGCTAGGTGTAACTTAAACAGGAAAGGTTGCTTATGCCTGAAGACTTTTATCTACTTAAGTTGACTATAACAACAATAAAAATTTGATTTCCAATCCTTCCAGAGTTCCTTTCAAAATCTGGTGATCATGAATTAAAAGGAATTTCAGAAATAACAAACTGTTCCCTCGGGTCTAATAATAAAACTTGAAGTTAGTAAATTTCCTGGCTTCATGAAAGACATTAACTAAATGCTACCCAGAAAGGCCTTCGAGAAGTAGATAAAGTAATCTGTGAAACATTTCAGTTCATAGTTTTGCAAGATATTGTCATAGTCAATCAAGGTATATATAACATTAATAAAGAACGACAGGAAAGAAGATATGAAGAAATCATAGCAAACCCACATTCTCTATGCTCCTTCCTTTCCTTAGTACTACTATAGGATCTGCATAACAGAAAAGAGCAAGGAAGAATAATCAGCAGAATAAAGCTCTTAGCCAAGATAAGAAGCTGAAGTATAAGAAATTCAATATTTGAAACACTGATCATTATAACCAACAGAAGCATGTGACATGAAAGTGTACCTAGTTAATGAAACGTCTCCTGTAACTTGACCGTCAAGCTCTGTCAGATATTTTCTGAACAAATTTGACCTGCATTAATTAAAATAGCTATTCGTTAATAAACTCCGAAAAATATAAAGTCTGTAAGCTGACTGGTGTAAAAGGATCGATCACTTCACTGTCATGAGCAATCTCAACAGACAACAGGATATGAATCCCATACCAGGAAGGAATTGCAAATGCTGCTAGGACTGGAGATAGTTCCCACAAGAGATATAGCCGATTGTGTAAGAAAACTTCAAGGTACTCAATAATTCCTTTTTCCTATTACAACAAAAATAGAAAAAAAGAAAAGGACTATAAACCATCCACAAGGAGAACAACAATGTAAGAAAAAACGTGGAAAATTGACAATGAATGCAAACTGAATAGAAATGCTTACTTTCCGTATAGTTTGACACAAGAGAGAGAGTCTAAGATATAGAGTGAAATTTAGATGCAGTGCATGTTAGAGCAGTACAAGTTGAATATCTTGAGGTGAATGCTTACATTCTGGCCTGGTTTTTGGAATTTTGCAGATGCTACTTGCACAGGTTATAGTTTCCGCATGATATATATAAGAAAACTTAAAACATAAAGTGAATAAATCAAAAAGGATATAAAAACTTTGCTCAAAAAGAGATTAAAAGAGGTACAATGTACTTCTATCTAGAGATGTGTGACATGAAGACGAACCCGACAATCAAGTAAACCTCGCCTTGGTGTGTACACAATGATTGTTCAAGTATAGTTGGATACATCATAGATTTGCTTTTTCGCACAGTATAAATTAGATGTTACAGTTTCATTCTTCTCAAATGAATTTTATGTCTTCTAACTAAACACGATCATGTCCGTGACATTAGACTTTGTTTTCCTGCCATAGTGATTTATGTACATTAAGAAGTAACAAGAAAACAATTCAGGTAATAGACAATGTAAAGAAAGGACATGGCACAGTTACAACTTACCGAGGACATGAAATAGATAGAAGGGTGTGGAGAACACGGATTAGGGTAGAAGGCTAGTAGGTCGTAGTGTGTTGTCTTGCTATCCGTTCATACTAGTAGTCGTAACATTGCTCGTGTAGTTTCTTGTCCTTCGATTTCTGTTACTATCACTTGTTTCTTGTAGTTTATGTTGTTGTTACTATCTGTCGATTTTTCTATTATTTGTTGCTTCTTGTACTTTCACTAATTTCTTTTTTGTGGCTGCTTTGGACTACTTTTCCTTGAGCCAAGGATTTATTGGAAATAATCTCTCTACCTCTAAGGTAAGAGTAAGGTCTGTGTGCACTCTACCCTCTCAAACCATATTTTGTGGGATTACACTGGATATGTTGTTGTAGACAATGTAAAGAAAATGGACCTTCGACCTAACTCAACCCCAAAAGCTAGCTCACGAGGTGAGGATTATCAAAGTCCATTTAGGAAACAACAACTCGTTTCCTCAACCAATGTGTGAAAATCTAACACCTCCCCACCCCCCGACCAGGAATGAACATCTAGAGCGTGGCGAATATAACAAACAAACCCAACATTGGTAAATCAAGAAATAGGAACGGGTATGGCTCTAATACCATGTAAGGAAAATAGAGTTTGAGCCTAACTCAATCCTAAAGCCTAGGTCATGAGGTGATGATTGCCTAAAACCATATAAGGAAACAACGTATTTCCTCAAGCAATGTGGGATAATCTTAAAGGCAAGCCAGGCTTGAACCCGTGACTTATAGGTCACACGGAAACAATTTTACCGTTGCTCCAAGGTTCCCCTTCCAATGAGGAATAATCTAACAAGCAAAATAAATTCTTATGAAAAAATATAAAATGATCTAACCTATATCTAGATGACTGGATCCATACAGACATGTAATCCACGTATGACGAACAAATAATACTATCAATTTCAGTTAAACATTGCAATTTTATTTTCATAGGGTTGACGTGCAGCTCTTCCTACTAGACAGTGAAGGGATTTCATTCCAAAAAAAAACAATTACCTTTGAGTTGATGGTTTCCTCTCTACAACCTCTCGGTACCGAGTTATGCACCTCATTGTATAGCCTCGAAGTGGTGACAAACTCATAAGAGGTCAACATCAAACGGTCAATCAGAAAACTCCATCTATCCACTACACATGCTAGTAACGCGAGCTCCTGCAGAAGTTGGGTTTCAACAAGGAAAACTAGTCATATACCAATATAAAAACTTCTCTCAAAGAAGATCTAGCAGCACATCAAGAAAATCCCATACTCTGAATAGCCCAACCAATCAACTTAATTACTTTTTAAGAAAATATGCAGCAGCAATTAGTGTTACAATTCAATTGGAGTAGCTTATTTTAGATATCAAAGAAAACAATCCCATGTACCACAATAGGTTTTTACAGAATAGCGCCTGAATAACAGGTGTAAGTGCATATACTTGAAAAGAACAAACAAACTCATGCAAATTCAGCAGTCTGCTGCATTAAAGTAATTATGGTGTAGCCGTACAGTTTCAGATAGCTTATATCAATCAATTACACCACAATCCCAAACCAGTTCGGATTACGAATTTTGTATATCTACTCCACTCTATTTGCCCCCAATTAACTCCACTATTAGCTAATTTTTCATTTGACGCAAATTGAGATTCTACAATCTCACCATTATCCCTACACCAGCATACAAGTCTATAACCAAATTATTAAAAAACTCCTAACAAACAGCACCAACTAGTTAGTATCTCTTATATTAATATTTTTTTTCTATTATGTAAGAATTTGTAATCTTTGAAACAATATCCTGCCATGTGATTTTAGGTTTAGAATAGCTGATGAACCAAGAAAAGAACAAACAACAAGGTCAAGAACAACTACTCTCTTCATCTCAATTTATTTAACACTCATTTCGTTTTGGAATGTCCCAACCTGCTTCATACCATTCCATTAATAATATTGTTCTATATACTTCCACAACTTTCAAGAATTCAAATTCATTTAACTATGCAGATTTAAAATTTTGATGTGATGTTTCCTTTATTCAACTAACTTTTCAATCATTATTAATATAGTTTTTCCACTACCGCTAGTACAATACACATGTTGAATTAGTATATCAAATTCCTTGGCCAACCAAACACCATCATACAAGTAGAAACAGAGGAGTACAAAAATAAGGCATAATACATAAATGTGCCCTTTAACTTGGCCTCATTTCACATTTATACCCTCCAACTTTGGGTATGCACAAGTAGATACTTTAACTTGTATAAAGTTGAACAAGTAGACACATGAGTCCTATGTGGCATAATACTCATAGGACACCACGTTGGGTGAAAATTGCCATGTAGGATGACACGTAGGACGCATATGTCTATTTGTTCAATTTTATACAAGTTTATGTGCCTACTTGTGCACACCCAAAGTTGGAAGGCATAAATGTGAGTTGAGACCAAGTTAAAGGGCATATTTATGTATTATGCCCAAAAATAATCAATCAGTTTTTTAAGTATTGTGCAAGTGTTGAAAGAAAGCCTCGAGCTTGATGATGGCAATTAGAACTTACCAGTCTTCTCTAATTCATGATAAAGAAGCACACCTCCCATTTTTTTGTCTCAAGTCTATAGCTTAAATGACTGATAAAGTTTATCTTCAGTAGCTGTTAAGTCCCCCCCCCCCCCAAACCCCCTCTTCCCCGGGAAAGAAAATCCCCAACGCCCCTGCACAACGTGTTCCACTCCCCAAAAAGAAACTTTTGATTGCACTTCCACTACTGACTTGAACATTTACATAATCATAGCAATAACATCTATGCCCATTGCTCTTACATACATTTTCACCTCCTACGGCATCTTAAATGTCACAAGTAAATGTAAGGACCCTTTCTTTTTCTTGACATGTTTTTCAAATAGAGCCAAGATCTATCCATAATGTTGGATCTCACTTTTCACTTGAAATTATGCATTACTTGCAAGGGAATACCAGAATCTTTATTTGCATTATATAACTTCAAAAGTGGCCATACACACATTAAACATCATCAAACAAGATTTCTTCTGGGGATCTCATGAGAGCAAGGATGATACAAACATCATCAATAATATCAATGTTCAAGTGATAATTTAAAATTTCTAACCAAATAACCTATTTCTTCCCTTTCGCTCGCATGTCTGTTTTGCAAAAACAACTTGTGGTTGATCTCAGATCCAAGAAGGTAGTACAATTGTAGGTCTTAAAGAAAAGAATCTGTTTTATTTGGTGGATTGAGTTGCCCGGTACGGTAAACAAAGCCTACATAGCAATTCCAATGCTATGCCTTTAAGCAACTCGGCCCATCTCTCCTATATAATTATTATGACCCAAAAACCGAGTGAATAGCGAATCAGTCATAATAATTATTGATTGGATAGGTACAACCAATCTGTTCTAACTGGAAAAATCAAAAAACTTGCATTTCCATTTTGATTTTTTTTTAATATTGTCCCGTTAGTGGGAGGCAGCGGATACCGGATGGAACAAGCTGCCCGGACACCACCGTCATAAAAGATGAAAATAAAAACATTTTCAAAAAAGAAGATTTGAAGCAGAGAATCTTTGAAAAAGACAGATAAATTGACTTACAACTATTTCGCACAAACTATCTTCGAGTTGAGATGATATATCCATCCGCTGAAACACTTGAATCCATTGGCTCTTCGGGGCAGAAAACAGCAGGCTGGCACCTGAGACCAGTCTAATAGTTCGCTGGTCAAGCAAATATGAGAGACTTCTTGATTTCCAAGAATTCCAGACAGCAGAACCGATTGGTCTTTCTTCAGTCCTTGGGGCATCAACAAGAAAAGACTTTATATTCTGCTGCATTACAAATGAGGTCCGTATATACTTAACTACTCATGTAAGAATAAAGGAAAAAAATATGTACACATGCTCAATAGAAGAGATCATATTCTGTCACAAGGGCAGTAAACAAGAGTCTTAAATGCTTTTGGCCACTCCATCATTTACAGCTTAGGAGGTTTTAGCTTAAGCCTCTCCATCAAATAATAGAGAAGCTACTTCAACCCTTGCCATGATGCAGAAGAAGCTCACACATTCTGCTTTTAATTTCTTTGAAAAGACACATATGCTTATAGAATTCATGAAGCTTCACACTAAATGCCGACCTGAAAATGGTCTTTATGTAAGTTAAATAGACAGATTGTCTGCATCGTTTACATGAAATTTCCAAATAACACAGACTCCACAAAACAAGAAACTACTACAGCGCATGCCATGATGAAAAAGAAGCTACGACATTTGGCTTTTAAGTTATTTTGGAAGACACATATGCTTATGAAATTCATAAAGCTAATAAGTTTCTTTTTTTTCACGTAAGTGAATTCAGAAAGCTGATACACTAAATGCAGACCTAAAAATGGCCTTCATGCTCGTTAAATAGACAGAGTGTCTACATCACTTACATGAAATTTGTTGTCTGCTTCACTTTTGCATCAAAGGCATTGTCATCCTCCCTCACATACAGATCTCTTAAGCCACTAGACAAAATGTCCAATCCTGTCTCTGCTGAAGATATCAATGAAACTGATAGTTGCCTTCTTTCAAGCGCTTGTACAGTGAAGAGAGACAACCCACATCTGGTTGAATCATCAGCTTCTCCACTTGGAGAAGAATTTGGCAATGAGTTTAGAGATTCCTCCCTTGGAAATTTTTTCTCATTAGGAATAGCATTTTTAGATGTAGTACACATCAAGGTTTCAAAAATGTCATTGAGAGATCTACTATCTGTCTTCTGGTGCATGTGATAATCCATCTCAACACTTGCAGTCAGTAAAGCTTTGAGGTGTTCATCTCTCAGTGGAAAGACACTGATGAGATGTTCTAGCATAAACTCACTCGCTTTGCAAAGGACCTTCGAGGAAATGTGGGCTAGACCCTGTCCAAAATATTAACAGAAGAGAGCCTCCCCTCTTTTCAGAATTACTCAAGTTGCAATAGGAAACAATAGAAACCGGTAGAAGAAGTAAGAGATACAGAAAGCACAAAAAACCAAGCTAATAAATAATTTATCAGGGACATGTAACAACAAATACACTACCTGGGGGAGATATGGATTAGAGGTCATTTCACATAAAGCTGCATCAAGCTCCTTCAAAGAGTCTTTGTAGACATCTGAGCTACTTAAGTCCCTCATCACCTGTACGCAAAGGCAGAATAAGCCACAGTTTTATCCACAAAATGTTTTCCAGGGAGGGTTCATGGAAGCAAACAATAACATAGACATCTCAATGGAGAACCTAACTCATCAAAATTTTCCACTAAAATAGCAATATTAAGCAGTCATGACCGAGGATCAAACATTAGCATAAAAAAAACATCTATAATTTTCATGGAAACAAACTGCAAGTGATGTCTCCCCCCTTCTTTCCCAAATCCCAACTTCAATTCAGACAGTTATACTCCAAAACAAAACGGATAAGGGAAGATCCAAAGGTTATGTCAACTAGTAATGATGACTAATAGGATAACAGGAATCAATCAATCAACCAACTACACCTCAATCCCAAACTAGTTGGGACCAGGGGCGGAGCTAGTAGCAACAGCCCAGAGCATTCATCCAAACCCCATTCAGCAGAAAATTACACTATTTCATACATAGTTAAAATTATATTTTATGCATACATAGATGTTGAACTCACTATTTACTTGTTTCATATTTTGAAACCCCTTAATGAAAATCTTGGCTCCGCCACTACTTGAGACAACTATGGGATTTTCACAAGGAAGAATTGAAAAGAAAATATAATCAGGGAAGAGGCACTGACATCCTGGATAAAGAGAGCCCATTGAAGAGCATTTTTGATGTTATGCGAATCCCAGTGGGCAAGACGACCAGATGATTGATACCCAGAAGCGAGAATGGCCATATCTATAAACCCTTTCACCATTTTCAGCAAATCTTGCAGAGAAGCATCTGGGTATGACCAACCCGCCATCTTCCTACACACTGTGATTTTCCCGCCTTATGGAAACCTCGGCTAATTATTCTTTCTTTTTCCCTAAAATAAATCTAACATTAGACGTGTTCAGTCCCTAAAGTAATGTCAATTGATATTTTATAATTTTATTTTTATTTTTATAAAATAATATTAAAATGTTTTTATACATAAGTTATTTGAAAAGACATTTTGCAAGATTATTTTCATATGTTCTAATTGCTACTAGAAGCACGTGCTCGATATATGGTAGAGTATTTCATGTACCTCAATTTATGTGGCACGAATAAAATTCCACATAAGATATATGTTAAGAGTATTTCATGTACCTCAAATTTACATGGTAGGGGCATGAATGAAATTCCTCAACTTATGTGGTATGAATGAAATTAAAAGAATTTGTGTATGATTTAAAAATATTTTTAGTTGTTTGTTATTGTTATTTATAATTTTTTACATATTTGTTTGTCCTAATACTCTTTTTTTTTAAAAAAAATCTTTCGTCAAAAGCTAGCTTAAGCTCAAGAGCCCAGGTAGACAGAAAGATCATTTCAGATTCAAGCATTCATAGAAGAGAGTCGAGCATTAATATATGAGCAATTACCATCACTAAAGAGAAGAAACATATCAAAACTTTTGTATCCACTTGTGATAAAAGCATTCAAAAAACCATAGAAATGAGAACATTTGATGTGTCATTGATCAGTGAAAACCCTTTAGTACAAAAAATTTCGAGCAAATAATTCTTACTAAGACAACCGTTCCTCAAATATCCGAAAACTTAATGACAAACCAACAAAAACAAGAATCATAAACTACTTAAGGGTGCTCCTACTTCTACACAATAGCATTGGCAGCAGATGCAATCCTAGGCCATAGATCAGCACATTCTTTCCCAATTGGACCAGTGATCGCAGACCCTACAAAACATAACAATAAAAGAATACGGTAAGGGAAAATGTAAGATAGGTTTGTATATTTTACGTCCAAAAACACCAGCAACGGAAGAAGGCAACTTGTTTCTTCTAAAGGGGATAATGACTTCAAAATAGAATAGCAAAAAGTAGATTGAATTACCTTTCATTTCACCCTTGGGGTTCACAATCACACCAGCATTATCTGCAGAACAAAAATAAAATGAATCAGAGACAGGTTCTTAACAAGACTTACACCAGAAGAAACTGACTTCGTGTAGGCTATTCAGTCATAATCATGTAAACACAACATAGTGATGCACACAGACACAAAGCAGGCAAGCAATCTCACAAAGAAGAGAGACAATTGTGACTGAATAGAATGATATGATTAGTCAATAAGCCTTCTATTCAAAAACAACAATTGGCAGCAGCAAGAAGAACAACAAAGAAACGAACTCATGACAGCAGACACATGAAAAGACCCCTCAATCCTGTTTCAGTTAGTGCCTTGCAGCAGTCTATATATCCATTCAACTAAATTTTCACGTCCATCTGATTCAAAATGGATCAAATGGTACTAACAACTAATGTAGCAACTCAAACAACAAATATTGAAATGCATTAATTGATTATTAAGAGAAATAAAGCCATCCCTACGTATCCATCATGGTATAGCTACTTACTTGTTTATAATACTAGCGACTTCAAGTTTCAATTATCACATGATTTAATTGTTGTTTTGGCTACTTTTGTACTGATCCTTGTTATTTGCTATGTTATCTCCATTGTCTCATACTCCTTTATACCGCCATTTGATGCACTTGAGCCCTAGGATCTACGTACATTCTACCCTCCTCGCAACTCACTCGGAGACCTCACTTGTGGGATTTCAAGTGGGTATGTTGTTGTTGTACTAGCAACTTCAACATTAACATAGTAATCTCTCCCTTCGAATTCTTCATTAGCCATAACAACAAACAAAACCAGCATAGAAAATAATATAATACAGCTAAATACAACTAGAAAAGCATTACAAATCAACATTTTGATATCTACCACATCAATTAAAAAACTAGTTAGTATCTAGTACATGATCCAGTATATTCCAGCCCATTTTCACAAACAAAATAAGAACAAATATTACTCAAAATATACCTTCAAAGTACATGAAAACACCGTCCTTTCGGCGCCATGGCTTACGCTGACGAACAATGACAGCAGGCATAACCTTCTTCCTTAGATCTGGCTTACCCTTCTTCACAGTAGCCATCACCATATCTCCAACACAAGCTGAAGGCAACCTGTTAAGCCTTCCCTTGATCCCTTTCACGGAAATGATGTACAGGTTCTTAGCACCAGTGTTGTCGGCGCAGTTCACCGTCGCCGCCACCGGCAGACCCAGTGACATTCTGAACTTGTTCCCGGCGGAACCTCCTCGTCCTGAAAAGTTTCACACATTAAATCGCGATAAACAATACATGTAATCAGAGAAAAAAGTTGAATTAGGTAGAGTGATACCTCGTTTCGACATCCCGGACGGTATTGTTCTTCACGATCCCAAAATATCTGAAGAGCAAATGGAGCTAGGGAAGCGTTAGGGTTTTATATACAGATAAATCTGCAAAATTGATTAGGGTTTTTTTACTTCGATAACCATGGCAGCCGGTCCAGTATACTGGTGCTCGTTTGGCCCAGTTATACTTGAAAGTTAGTCATGTGGCCCAATTCTTTAGGCCTGCTATCTGGTTGTGTGCTTGGAGTTTTTCTTTCGAAAAAATTACATACGTACGATAAATATGTGTTATGTATTTTCTATATTACATAACTATGCTTTTGTAGAAAATGTCTCCTTTCTCTCAAACTCTTGCTTCACCTCTCTTCTCCCCACTGTCCCTCTCTCACATTTCTCCTCTTTCTCTTGTCTCTTGATTTTATTTTTCCCCTTTGATCCCATTCCACTTTCTCTACATCTCTTGCCTGATACAAATTAGGGATATTACAGTTACAAAATAAGAGAGATGGTGGAGACTTCTATTCTTACTTTTTTTCATCTTTGATTTCTTATTCAGACTTTTAGAATGCCTGAACGAGGGAGAAATACATTATTGTATTAATCGTATCATGAAAGTGTATACAATATATGATACAACTGTATACAATTTGATACAATTGTATTTGTTGATACATTTGATACAAAGTGAATACACAAGGAAAAAACGCAATTATATTCGTTGAAATAACTTGATACAATTGTATTCGTTTGATATAATTGTATTTGCTGATACAAAACAACTGTATTTATTGATACAGTCTCTCTTCCAAATCTCGCTCGCCAACCTATAGCTATAAATCTCTAATTAAGTCTAAACAGTAGTCATTTTTGAAAATTCCTTTTTAATTTATTAAATAGATGATGCTAATTTATTAATCTATATGGTCCTTAAACATAAATAATTTGGCTCACCGGGGTTAACCCGAACAATTGAGAACCATTTACTCATATCAATTACTTTGATGCTTCACGTTTGTGACTAAATTGATTTAAAAGACAATAATATCTTATTCGCTTGAAGCTGCTATTTTTATTCAAAAATCAATACAAAACAAGCTTAAATCAATTTAAGATCTAGGTTTGACTCAACTTGTTCACCCTTTAATAATAATGGACTCTTAAAAATCCAACCCCAACAATTCCAAACAAATAAATTGAGAAAATGATCAAATGCCCCCCTAACCTATATTCGAATTCCCAACTACACACTTCAATTTTACGGGTGTCCTATCACCCTCTTGAACTATTTTAAATTGAAATTAGCACACCCTTAAAACACTACAACCACATCTATGCTGATAGGTGAGACTCACGCGTTTAACACGTTGAAGTTTTCTTTAAAACTTTTTTTTTATTTTTTATTCTTTCCCCTTTTGATTTATTGTTTTAAAAACCATTTGAGGGTCAAAACCTTAAATTTTTTTGATCTGTTTTAATTCTTCAAATTTAAAACTTGTTAATTACATTATTTGTTGCAAATTATTTGAAGCTAAAAGCATTGAATTTGACTGTGTTCATAGTTTTGATTTTTAAATTTGAAGAACGCCAAAACTCCAAGAAAATTGACGAGGTTCCATATGAATTTTTTGAATCTACATTCCTGGATGAGGAGCAACTATTATTGAAGGTTTGAAAAGTTTTGTATGGCTGAAAACTGCAGCTTATGATTGAAAATGTGAAACACCAACTTGAAATGTCCATTAAAGTTAGTTCAAAAGCTTGAGTTTGAATTTCGATTTGCCACAAACGAGCTTTCATTTTGAGTGGGTAATATATCAAAAGAATCGAAACATCAAGAGAAACTTATATCTAAATTTTGGGGAGATTTGAAAAATATTTAGGGTGGTTTTGCATCAAATTTTCAAAGCAAGGATATGAAGAAGATGAAGAACGGGCGCTAGATTTTCAGATTTGCAAAAAAATGTTCAGTTAAAATTAGTTGAGAGTAATTTAAGTGGGTCTGTTGGGTATTGAATATAAGATCAAAAATTCTCTTAGTATTCAAAGTTTATTGAAAAAATTAATTGGGTGTCACCTTATTGAGTTTGTTTAAGCTTAAATTTGTTCTGATTTTGAAAGATTTTTTATGCATAATTTTTTATTGTAGAGAGTGGTAAGTGAAATTGCTATCTATAATATGTGGTCTATCGCTTGACGTAGTGGTGACGATAGTTTCAAAATGGTGAGTGGTGATGAAAATTGATGGCTACCATGGATATTGTATTGAAATTGCTGTGAAGAAGATAATAAATTAAAAGTGAGATGAAAAATAAGGAGAAAAGGAAAAAAAAATCGTTTTAAGATTTGTTTATGGTCTTCACTTTCTCAAAGAGAGTGAAATACACTCACTTTGCCACATCAACATTCAGGGTGATAATAATTTCAGTTTTAAATACTTTAGAGGGGTGAAAGGACCCCCGTGACATTGAAGTGTGTAGTTGAGAATTCAAATATAGGTTGAGGGGGCATTTGACCATTTTCTCCAAATAAATTTAAATGAGTCAAATCATTTAAAGGTTGAGCCTAATATTCGGGTGTACCAATAAATCAAGCATCACCTATTTAATTAAAGTTTCACATATAGGAGTATCATATCATAATTCCGATAACAAAGAGGCCTTTTTAATAGTAAATGAAACTTAGGGGATAGATAAAGTTATTTCACGGTTTAAGATGTCTCGTATATTATAAATGGTGGGATAAAAAATTTCTAAACTAACTAATAGCCCTAATTAAACATAAGATAAAACAAGAGATCTTGCATTTTATCTTAGAATTATTATTCCTTATCCCTCGTACCAAATGACCCTTGAGTTCAATAGGCCGAAGGAGGAACTATTTTAAGAGAAAATTACACTTTATGTTCACTGAGGAAAATATGTATACATTTTAGCTCATATTTTAAGTTTGTTATTCGATTAAGCTCATATTTACATATAAACACTTTTCATATACTATTATACATTTTCATAAAGATTAACCCATTATGTATAATATTTTTCTCCAAATATAATGGTGTATGATATTTGTATAAACTGAAAATATAACTACATGACGTAATATTTTATGCTGGCCCCTATAGTTTTGAAATTTTCCCCTATATTTAAATTTTAACCCCCAAAGTTAATATTTAAGGATAATTGAGATTTTTTTTTATCCCAATAACAACAAAGCTTATTAAGGAATTAACAAAAACAAAAAAGGCATGTGCACTGATAGTTTTTTTCCTTGAAAAAGAATGTTTATCTAAACAGATTACATAGCCGTGGTTTTAAGATACTGTGATTAATTGCTACTCAAAGTTTGATTAACTGTTAATTAAGTTGAAATTTGCTACTAATACTCCAATAATTACTGTTCTGCAATCGGCAAAAGTAAAAGGGAAACGGCAAAAATCTTATCTTCAGATCACACAGAAAAATCATCTAAGCTAAAGCAATTTTCAAGAAGATGATGGTGAAACAACAATGGCTTCTTTCACAGAGTCAATTTCTATCTGATCCTTTCAAATCTGTTCCTGTCAAATGTATTTTGTTGGAGTCTGGGCAGCTCAATTGCAAATGGGGAGAAGCTCTACCACAGAAGCAATTCCATAAACATACCAAGAAAGGTGTGAGATGCATCCATATTGATTTCAAGGTGACTGAATTTTGCTTTTTAGGAATTTGGGGTTGTTTATTTCAAGGTTTTGGTTAATGGGTTTGTTGCAAAATTGGTTCTTTTTGTTTCTGGTGTTCCGATTGGTGAGTAATGTGAAGGTCTTGATCATTTTTGGGAAAAATAGGAGGGTGTGGAGGATAGTGATTAGGATAGAAGGTTAGTAGCTAGCAGTGTATTTGTCTTGTTGTCTGTTCATATTAGTAGTCGTAGTATTGCTTATGTAGTTTGATTTTTGTTACTATCTGTTGATTAGTTGTACCTTGAATATTGTATTATTTTGTTGCAGTTTATGTTCTGCTACTATTTGTTGTTTTTGTTGCTTTGGGATGTTTTTTCTTGAGCCGAGGGTTTATCAGAAACAACCTCTTTACTTCTGAAGTAGGAGTAAGGTTTGCATAAACTCTACTCTCTCCAGACCCCACTTTGTGTGATTACACTGGGTATATAGTTGTTGTTGTTGTTGAATCTTATTAGAAAAGTGAAGAATAAGCTTCATTTTAACGTATTTTAGAGAAGCTACTAAATTTTGAGCTAATCCGTGTATGAAATGAAAATAGAAGAAGAAGAAGAAAGGCCTTGATCTGTCAGTTGTTATTAGAAAAAAAGATGGAAGGATTTCATTGTGTTCGAAGCATATGTAGAAGTGTAATAACGCTAATTAACGAGGTGAAAGTGCTTCAATATCACTGAGAGAATTTACAACAGATTGATTGTAGTTATTGTCGAAGTGATTAATTTCTACAAGAAATATCACAACTGCTGTTAGGTGATAGATAGATGTATGCAATGATTCAAATTTAGCTGGTGAAGATTCATATAGCCGTAGTATTGGCCTCACTGGCCATCAAGCTAAAATGTCAAGGTTTTTATAAGATATTCTCTACTAAAAGCTTGTTCAAATTGCTCTTCAGTCGTCACTACCTAATTCCAATGCAAAATCATGAAACTTTGGGAAGACGTGTTATAGACTGACAATGATGTCATTTTTTATTTTACTACCATTTCTCTTGCTCTAAACCATTCATTAGCTGTGTACACACTCCTTTTCTGGCTCTGTTCTGTTCTTATTATGTTAGAGTAGATAAACTCGTGTTATTCTAGTGGAAAATGCAAGATATTCAATCAGTAATTATAGCAAAAAGGCACTAGCTGAATTAATTTCTTGGCTTCCTTTTCTTGTTCAATTTCAATTGTTATACACATGGCAGGAAATTTTACAGTTCAGACACCCTGCAGCAGCATTAATCGCGACTAATGCATTGATGATGACTACACCTTTAGACGCCTTGGCTCAAACATGTGAAGCCGATACTTTTATTTTCAATATGCCATTATTGCTGCTCGTTGCCCTCGTTGGGGCCACCGTGGGATGTAAGGTACTTTAGGTTTAGCACTGCTATTTTTTTATTGCATAGTTTCAACTTTGAAATGACAGAAAGCCATTGTGGTTGTATGGAACTCTAGATCATAAACCCCAAGTCATTACCATAGAGAATGGACATAAACGTAACATCAAAATTACATCCCATATGATGCAGAAACTACACTTTTTTTGTTGAGGCATTCAAAAGATTACATAAGCAAGTAACTTGGATGATCATAAGACCAGTTACGTTTGACTTGCATTGCCATACTTCTTCACAAAGCTAAGTCAAAAATAATACATGCAGATATGAGACAGAATTTGGATCAAATGAAGAGAAGTTAAAAGATTTTTGATGCATTAAAGTACATCGCAGTATAGATTCCAGGAGCTAATATGGCCATTTCATTCGGCAGTTCATCTGCCAGAACACTTGATGAAAATCTTAGTTAATCCACGAGGTTACAATGAGCCTATGTATGTGCGTGGAAATGACCATTATAGATGCCATTAGCTATAAAAATGAGCCTATTAAAGAACTTGTCAAGAAGAACTGTGTGTAAATCCCAAACCTGTTGAGGCTGACATATGGATCCTCAATATCCATTCTGGTCCGTCTGTGCTCATTTCACTATATTTAATATGTTGTCTTTTGGGACAATTCAAGAACTATCCAAAAAAACTATTCAGAAAAGACTCTATGGGTAGGCTAAGAGAACATAGTAAATGGTATGGCTGTACTTATTGTCTAAAGATTTCCTCTCTTCCTCCTTTTTTCTTACATTTTTTGTTTGGCAAAAAGGATGGGAATTTGAAATGGTTGTTTGTAGATAAAACATTTCAAGTTTGAGTCAACTCTGAGTACAACGGCATGACGTGTTTGTGCTTAAAATATGTGTAGGAGTGAATGAGATCTCGTTTTCAAAATGTCTTCACTACAATTGATCAAGTCCCTCCCTGTGTTATTTCTCACAGCTTTCCTTGGTTTTACTCTTTTCTTCTCCACCTTTTGACACAAGTATGTGTGTGCTTTCATTTTAATTGTACTTCAGGACTACTTGCACGTCAGAGAAAAGCGGAATTGCAGCGGTTGAATGAGCAGCTCCGCCAGATTAATACGGCGCTAAGAAGGCAAGCCAATATAGAGTCCTATGCACCTACCTTAAGTTATGCTCCTGTTGGTGGTAAGATTTCAGAAAGTGAAGTGATTATTGATCCAAAAAAGGAGGAATTAATTTCTCACTTGAAAAGTGGGAAGAATTTTCTGAGAAATCAAGCTCTAGAAAAGGCTTTTTTGGAGTTTAAAACAGCTCTTGAGCTTGCACAGGATGTAAAAGACCCTATCGAGGAAAAGAAGGCAGCAAGGGGCTTAGGTATGTCAGATTTCCTTGTTTAGTTTAGCCTAATATTATCTTGATTGGACATGGTTAGACTGTAAAGGACTTGTGAAGTTGGTCAAATAGAAATTTCCTCTGTATGTTACGCTGCATCATTAACTGGAATTACACATGCATGCATCTGTCTTCTTTGTTCTAGCTAGAATTTCCGGAGATGATTTTTATGGTTGTTTGTGTATGTCTAAGCAATGTAACGAGTAAGTTCCCTAGGAATGATATCCCGTCTTAACCATCTTCCTTGTTGTCACTTGTTCCTAATTTCTTGGAGTCACAGAGTCATGTTGCTTTTTTTGGTTCATTTTCTTTTTAATCTACGGAAGAAAATGCAAAATCCGCTAGAAGTTGGATATAGAGATTTTGTTAACTTTACTTATTACATTATCATGAAAAAAAAGAGACTTTGATATCTTAGTCCTTGTATCAAACTGCCGCTGTTTCTCTTTCTTGTATATGTTTGTGTCACGATGTAATATGACTCTCAAAGCTTCATCTCTTTCTCAGGGGCATCATTACAAAGGCAGGGCAAGTACAAGGAAGCGATTGAATACCACTCTATGGTTCTTGATATCTCGGGAAGAAATGGGGAGGAATCTGGCAGCACAGAAGCTTATGGAGCAATAGCTGATTGCTATACTGAGCTTGGAGACATAGAACGAGCTGCAAAATACTATGACCAATACATTGCAAGGCTACAGAGTGACTAACCCATCTACAGAAAGACTCGTGTATCTTTCTGTTGCGGAAATTTCTTCATGTTCATGCATTTGGAGTAGAATGTTTAGAAGTTAGGTCTTTTCTCTTGGTGTATTTCTCTCTTGCATATATCATTCACTGGTTTCTTCTGTTTTTAGCTTTGTCTATTACATTTTTGGCATCTCGAGGGTCTCGACTACTGGAGTTATCACCGATAGCTGGTATTCGGAATTGTCAGCTCAATTTACATGTGGAAGTTGGATTTGGGGAATGAAATGATGTTTAGAAAAGTGAGAAATTAGCAGCATTGTTGACTATGGAATGGACAATGCACAACTGTTTTACTTCCTCTTGATTGTTTTGTAACAGTTCATCCCATTAGCATGTCTCATGATGAGTCTACACTGTTGAAATGTTCACTTTCCCATTTGCAAATAGATGCTGCTACTAATTTCTAAAATTTAGAAACCTGGCATTCTGCTTTACAACAAATTCAGAGGTGGTTTCCGATAGATTCTTGGCTCAAAAAAAGTTGCAATCAAAACACGATTGGAAGAAAAATAACGACAATAAAATAGCAAGATAACCAAAATAAATGAAACAATAGATAGTAGTAAAAATTGAAGAATAAGATACACGTCAATATTAAATAATACTGCTAAAGAAGTACGAAAACATTTGGATACACTACCTATCCTTATATCCTAATTTTCAACCTTCATACCTCTAAATTAAATAAATCGAAAGTTAACTCGAACATAGAAAATTAAGTATAGTATGTAAGGAAGGAGCCTACTTCAATAAGAGGGTAAAATTTTAAGCTTTTATAATAAGAGGATTTTTACTCACCCTTTTTGGAAGTGGGTCTCATTTTTCCAATGCCATGTTATATAAAATAGGGAAAATTGTCAAATATATTTATGAATGGCTCAAAAATAGGTTATATAATGCCAATTTTACATTTTATATAAAATTTAATTACATGAATTAACTTTCAACTAAATATTTCTGTTATTTTCTTTCAAAACTATTATATTGGTGGCCCTCGACTAAAACTTGGAATGCCTTAAAATTAGGATAAGTAATATAACATACCAAGGTATAATTGAATTTGATTTCTTTTATAGCATTCTTAGAGGTAGTAAATAAATTCATTATTATCAATGCAAAAAATAAATTTTAAATAGTTAGGTAAGAAAACATAACTGATATCATTTTAAGAAATAGAAATGAACCAAAAGAAAGAAAGTCATGCCATCTTTTTTTTTGCTTGTTAAAATGAAAAATATTTTTACTACTTTCTTTATATGTTATTAAGGGCAACACTGACCTACCTCAAATAGTCGAAAGACAAAATTGACCCATTTTTCTTATTTAGGAGCAAATTGTTATTAAAAAAAAAAAATTGAGCTATTTTGCTAGTTGAGCATTTTTTTAAAACCAAAAACACAATGGTGAAACATTATTGAGCAAAAAACATAACGAAGAATAATATGACCTATTCAGGTAACAAACATTTATAGACAGGCTACGATTACGATTAATACCTGGGTGGCAGAAGGTCAGCAGCATTCATCTTCACCAGTAAATAATAGAACATACAGTAAAAACATTTTGAGTGGTAAGTATTACCCTGTTACAAGGCTTACACAGCCACCATAGTGTTCTTGTCCAGAAAATATAGTGAGATTCATTTTGACTTCAAAGGAAACAAAATGGGCAGATAAAAGAGCTTAATGAGAGAAAACACAGAGAGAAAAAATAGTTGCAGAAAAGTAAAGACTCGAGAAAAGGCGCCGTTTGCAATATGCTAACATCATGCCATAGAACAAAAGGCCAAGTATTCTGACATATAGTCCTATGGACCAAAACATCATTATATACAACCAACATGCAGCTAATCCAGCTCTGAGTCACATCCTTGAAACTTCTATACAAAAATTGCGCTTCGATAGTGTCATTTATACAACTATAAACATGTTTGGCATTGCAATTGCACATCGGCGCCAGAATCTTTCAGAGATACAAAAACATCACCTTAACTTAGTTCGAACACAACAGCTTCGTGAACCGCCAAGATCAGGAACGTGGCAAAAAATACACTTGGAGAAGATCACCATCTCAGGCCCTACCTTCTTGATCTAGATCCTACAGGTAGCATAATACAAAGTGACTAATGGTACCAAATCTTAGCACAACATTCATGACTTCTAAGTATGAGTTAAGGCACAAACTCATGAAAAGTGATTGAGAGGATTATCAACCAGACCTTCAGTCATTTTTTTCCATTTTAACGATAAAGAAAATGAATCTTGGGCCTAACTCAACCCCAAGACTAGCTCAAGAAGTGAGGATTGTCCAAGCCATATTAAAGACCCATCACATAAACAACCGATGTGGGACTCTTCCCTCCTCCATGGATGGACATGTCCACCCATCCCATAAACAAACTTTCACATTAACAAAATCGGGTAACTTTCTATTGCGGAAAACTGTGTCAAAAAATAAAAGAAAATAGTGCCTTACTCATTTGTTACATTTCCACACAATCACTATCCATAAAGGGAAAACCCCAATTTTGGTTTTGGGGTGTATTTCTCTCTACATATTAACCAATTTTCTCTGTAAAGAAATGAAAAGGTTTTTTCTTTTGGTTTGGTGGGTAAAATTTCTCACTCAATAACTTCACCTAGAGCTTTTAACTTGGCTTTGGTGGATATACATCTCTCTCAACACTGAACACTTTAACTTGCTTTCTCTCGGTAAGGAAAATAGATGTATACATTGGTTTGTTTTGATGGGTATATCTGTGTCTCTCGATTTCACCCGCTTTTCTCATATGAAGAAAAGAAAACAAAAGTTGGATGTGTTTGGTTGTTCGATGTAATTCTCACTCTAATACTTTCACACGCTTTCTCTTTTAGAAAAGGAAAATTATTTTATTTGGTGTATATTTCCCTTTCTAAGAATTTCACTCACTTTCCCTTGTTTATTTAATGAGAAAAATGAAAGTTCACTCATTTCTATCTATGGATGGAAAGGAAGATTTTATTTATATCTTTCTTTCTCAACCTTTCACCTGTAGAAAATAACTTTTTATTGGTTTGCATGTATTTTCCTCTCAATAAATTCACCTATGTTTTCACTACAAAGAACAAGAACCTTTTTAACTAAAAATATAATTAGCTTTTTGAAAGAGATACTAAAACACAAACTCTCTATAAAGAATAGATTTTTGGTTAATTTAGATGTTTAAAGTAGTACAAAAAAAAACACCCAGGGAAATGGTTTTGAATAGGCCGGGGCTGGGGAGGGGGTTGGTTATGACCAGTTGGTTGTCCATTTTGACCCAAACCGTATTATTTTACTCAAGCAGTTTAGGTTGAGTTGAGTTCAGCACAGTTTCATTGACTCCATCTCATTCGACTCGCCGAAACTCGACTCAACCCATCCACCATTTGACGCACCTATGTTGCATTTGTTGGTCAAAAAGTTCTGGAATTTGCTTTCAACCAAAAGCCGTTAGAGAAAGGTCTTTCAGTTTCTGCAGTACCCCTAGCATCAGGTTAAAAGCTACTCCGATCCGGAAATAAGATGGATTTTTTTTAGCAATTTTCAAGAGCAAACACCACCTCTATTTTCTCTCTAGGGTTAGACAGACTTTTAACTTCAAAGTATCATTCCTTTGGTGGAGTTACAGTTGCTAATGAAATAGCAAAGACCAACCATATACATTAGTTAGAACAAATAATTAGAAACTAAATCATCAATCAAGCAGTTTTTATTTGCCTTGGTGATGGATGTATTGACGCGACAAATTCAAGGTGAGGTGCCATGGTGTATATTATTTGCATCTTGCGGATGATTGATTGACGAGACTCGTGACGGAGTTAAGTTGGAGGTTGAAGACAAACCTTGGAGTCTAAAGGGTTCAAGTTGAGCAGGACCAAGATAAGTATTTGGATTGCATGTTCAGTGATATGACGCACGAGGCTGACGAGGAAGTGAGGCTTGATACACACGCCATCCAAAAGAGAGGTAGTTTCAAGTATCATGGGTCTATTGTCCAGGAAAACGGGGAGATTGATGAGGATGTCACTCACCATATTGGTGCAGGGTGGATGAAATAGAGGCTCGCATCCAAAGTCTTGTGTGATAAGAAGGTGCCACCAAAAATTAAAGGCAAGTTCTACAAGTGGTGGTTAACCAGTTATGTTGTATGGAGTGGAGTGTTGGCCAGTCAAGAACTCTCACATCCAGACAATGAAAGTGGTGGAGATGAAGATGCTCTGATGGATGTGGTGGGTATACTAGGAGAGGTAGGATTAAAAATAAGGATATCCGAGATAAGGTAGGAGTAACTTTGGTGAAAGACAAGATGCACGAAGCGAGGTTGAATTAGTTCTAGTATGTGATGAGGAGATGCATGGATTCTCCAATGCAGAAGTGTGAGAGGTTGGCTATGAATGGATTCAGAAGAGGTGATTAGATAGGACATGGCAGAATGGCAGCTTACCGAGGACATGACCTTAGATAGGAATGTGTGGAGGACACAATGTTATCAAAAGAGAAACCGCAGAAAAGCTTTAAGGTCTATTGGGGCTTTAAGCGTGAAGCCCGCATAAAGCGTGGGCTTTAATGAAAAAAAACACAAATGGAGAAAAATACAAATATATATATATTTAGTCCAAGACTATTAATTATAAAACATCATATCATATAATATTAAAAGTGGAAAGTTTCAAAGTGCAAAGTTGAATTACTATTTTCCCCTAAAATAAATCAAAATAACCATCTCATTAATGATTAATTAAATAATAAATTTTATGTACCACTAGCCTGAATTACATATTCAAGTGAGGAAATAAGAAGTTGCATGTTAAAACTAATTAATTGTAATTCCTTTTCCTGTGTTTTAATTACTTACTCCTCAATCCCCACTATTTTATATGGTAAATGCTAATAACACCTTTTGCAGCCTCTTCAAATTCCTAAAAAAAAATCCACACGTTCTTGCCATGTTTAAAGTTAAGCTAAATGTTAATAATTTCTTTTATAGCCTCTTCAAAATTTGTAGAGACACTCACAATGTTTTTGGTTGCCTTAATTAATGTTATACCCAATGCTAATAATACCATTTACAACCTTTCAAAATTTGTACATGTTCAAAACTTACGGCATTGTAGCCGTTTTTGGCCCTAAGTTTTCCTTCATTAATCCAACACCATCAACGATGATGTTATATTTACTTTTAGTCATTAAACATCTTATATGAATGGACATCAAACATATGTCTAACCCTCACCATTGGATGTTATATTTACACCCTTTCCTTTTTAGTCTGTCACAAAAAGAATGTCACCTTACTAAATTAGAAATAATTTAACTTTAAAATTCCCCTTTTACCCTTAATGAAATGATTCTCCGCCACACAAATATCTAAGGATTGTTTTAGACTACAAGTTTCAAAAGTCTTCCCTTTTTTCTTAAACACCGTGTCAACTCAAAGGGTGTCATATAAAATGGGATGGAGGGAGTATTCCTTATCTGATCCTTTTATTATCATCATTTTTTGACAATTAAAAATTATATTAAGAAAAAATTTGGACCATTTCTCGATTTGTGTGTCATCCTATCATTATTATGTAGCTATTTAGTTTCATTTTTCTATTTTTTCTGTGTAGTTTCTCATATTAATTCAAATGAACATTACCGCCTAAGTTTATCTAATTCCAATAGTTTTCTTGCAACATCAACCGGAAACTGCTTCACAATGTCCAAAGGTTTCAAAGGAAAAGTTCAGCTCATATTTGCTTACAGGGAATATTAAACTAAAGTAGCAAGTGTCTGTAGATATTTTATTTGAAAGTATATTTTTTAATGGTTTGTTTTGGTAAGTGGTATATGTTTTGAATTGATTTTGAAACTTACTTAAAAGCAAGGTTGGATTTTTTCATGTATGTGCTTATGGTTGTAATTTGTAAATAGCAATTAGGGTGACATGTGTTGGGTTGTAAATCTTCCTTCACAATTTAGAGCAAAGTTTAAATATTTATAGCATAATGGTACTCAAGTAACAAAAAAAAAAAATTGTAGCATGCAACAACTTATTCAAGGTATTTTCAGCTTGTACTTTTTTCATTTAATTATTTAATTACTCATTACACTACCGTTTTAATATGATTCATATCGTTTGTACTACTTTCATGGGATATACATGCAACGCACGTGTCTAGATACTAGTGAATGACAAATTTGTCAACAAAGAATTTGAAAAAAAATAAAATAATAATAATAAAGTGAAATATCAATTGTTTAGTGTAGCTTAAAGAGGCTTACTGGGAAGGAAATATGTCTTAAAGCCTTGATGACGACACTAATGAGCACATTAAGTGTGGCAAAGCGCTCAACACGCTTTGAGCTTTGCTTCAAGACTTGAGCGCGGCTCTGACAACACTGGGAGGACACATATTAGGGTAGAAGATTAGTAGCTAGGAGTACATCCATACTAGTAGGTAGGAGTGCATTGTCTTGGTGTGCTTATGAGTAGTCGTAGTATTACTCTTGTAGTTTCTTGTTCTTCGAATTCTGTTACTATATGTTGTTTCGTGTAGTTCAATTATAGTATTATTTTGTTGTAGTATTATTCTACTACAAGATGTTGTTTTTGTTATTATCTGTCGTCTCTTATACTTCCATTACGTCTTTATCTAGACTATTTTTGTCTTGAGCCAAGGGTTTATCGGAAACAGCCTCTCTACCACTGAGGTAGAGGTAAGGTCTGTGTACACTCTACCCTCAACTGACTCCACTTTGTGTGATTACACTGGGTATTTTGTTGTTGTTGACTGTTGAACAGTAATGAAGTTACTGATTCTGCAATTCCTTCTAGGAATCTGCTGAAACTTAATGAACAAACAAAGTTACTGATCCTGCATTTTCTTTCAGGAATCTTGTGACAAGCCATAACACCAATTCCATTGGTAATATCTGTTCGGATGGCAGAATTACCAACTTACATTAAGAAATTGTAAACACACATAAAATTGTTTTATTTGGATGCAATAGTTGCAGATAGACACAATTCATGTTCTCTTATTGAGAATTTGGGCAAGTTTACAACTCAACTACAACAATTTTCACAAATTCCAACCATAAAAACCAGGAGATGATTCCCAATATTACTTACTGCTTGGACGTTTCATATTTCGGCAGAACTTGCTACTGCAATGGCAGTTAAATGCTTTTACTGGATGTTCAAGATCATCAAAATCAATACCATAATCCTGCAAGAGCCAAATCCAAAGTTCATCAGGCAGATAATAACCAAATAGCAAAGCATATATTCTGAAAGGTATGGAGGCATCAGGCAAGCACCTTTTTGTATCTACCAGGCAAACACTCACGGCAAAAAAAAGACTACACATGTTGAAATGGTGAGCCACCACTACTTACTAATATTCATGTCATAATGGAGTAATTTGACATCCCCACTCCTTGGAGCTACAATTTCTGTATTGCTGACTTATTTCAATAGGTAATTTTGAGCATTTTCAAATGGCTGCTTATGTTTTCTCTTAATGATATCAACACAAATTTCATCTAATTAAGCTGCTTCTTGGCATATTTAGGACATATCTCAGTGTTGTTGACTATCGCAATATAGAACACAGAAAGTTGACATTTTGAATTAACTCTCAAAATCAGGGGTCTGAATTTGATTTCACTCCATTTACGATCAACAAAGGTAACCATAATTCCCGAGTAAAGAGGAGAAGTTCATTGTGCTTAACTCTTTATGATTAGAGTAACCTAAACACAAACATCACTTTCACATCTTCAAGATATATAACCAAAATTGAGAAACATCTACCTATCTTTTCTTTGAAAAGCAAATAAGGAAGTGACTTGATAAACGAAAATATATGCATTATACATATAACATATATACATGGGCTTTGCTAACCTGCTGCATAGCATTATTTCCATTTTTTAATTCTAAAAGCAACCCTGCCAACGCACTAACAACACATTGATAGGAGGGTCTTCATTGTCTTTTTAACCAAAACTCTAAACCCAATTCTCCTTTCCCTCTTTTCTTCTCTCCCCCCTCAATTGTAACCCACCTCCGGTTGTATGACAAGGAGATCGGGAGATGCCAGACTGCGAACTTGCCATTGATGATGGAATCGAGCCTGCCAATGGTGGCCCTTGTTGTACCAGTCGCTAAACAGTTTTTACCCAAAAATCTAAACCCACCTTATCTCTGCTTAATAAATTTTGCTCGACACATGTCTCCCTTGGATAATATCCCCAAATTTTCTTTCTAGAGTACTGCATCATCCATTTCTTTTTTCCTTCAATGGGTATACCCATGAAAATACATTTGAACCAAACAATCTTTCCTTGAATGAAAACAACAGGAGAAAAAAACTCGGTGGATATATTCTTAAAGGTGATCTTAAAGTTGAATGTTGATACAATAGAAAAGTTACATTTGCCAACAAACCAGGAAACAAATTCTCAAACTCTGTTGAATTGAGAGAAGGAGAAGAGAGAAAGAGGGGGTCCAAGTTGATACAACAGAAAAGTTACATTTGCCAACCAGGAAGCCAAATTCTCAAACTCTGTTGAATTGAGAGAAGGAGAATTCTGAAATGACCAAAAAGCCTTCTCGATGAATATGCTGCAGTACACTAGTAGGAACTAAAATGTGAGTACAATGCTGACCTACTATAGCCATGTAGTAGGTTAGCAAGGCCCTATACACACAAATTCCACTAATTTCATTTTCCTATTTGTTTTAGTGGGGTAAGACACAGGGTTTTGGGCATAATTTTTTCTTTTATTTGAAAACTCGTTCTGTTATTTCTGCCTAAAGCTTTATCAAGTCACTCTTTTATACCTTATTAGGTGGACAAGCTACTTCAGCACAAATGGCTGCTGTTTTAATGGACATTAGCTGCACAATACTACAATAGGGCCTCTTCCCAACCCTCAAGTCTGGGGGCCAACCCAATATATATGTAACTGAAGTCTGTTGAGAAAAAATCTGGCTTTTCCCGGATGAAATGAAAATTGGATTCATGTAACAGGAGAAAGATTTCCCATTCCTTAGCCGGGGAGATATGTGGCCATGAAAGAGTGATTAAGGGGAAGAGAATTGTCTGTGCGACATAGACTCAATGTAAATGGAATTGTCAGCACACTGATCAGAAAACACATAGTTGGTCCGAAGCAAACCAGACCAGTGTACTTATAGTGGTAAATCAAAGAGCAACAAAACAAGCACACGATGATACAATGAACCTGGGCATGTGACAATGAAATAAAGCCTACTCACCCAAGTGAGCTCCTCCATTGCCTTAATCTTTCTTGTAGTGAAAAAAGCAAGCTGCAAGAAGCAATCACATGAAATTATCCAACAAAGCTATCAATGTGAAGGAATGTCTCTTGACGATGAAATGAAGTTAAAAGATTCAGGGAGCATACATGATAGTAGTGGTGATCAGGAGTCTCTATTTCAACTGGTATTTCAACCAAATTTGAATCAAAGCATCTGGACCAGAACAGCAATTAAAGAAGTAAATGCATCAACATATGTTTCCGACATCTATGTATGATTAAACATCAAACCGATACAAAATGCATGGTTCTCTTTGCCCTCTTTCTTTATTGTTTTTTTCTCCATTTTTGTTTTTGAATATTCTTCCATGACAAGAAGATGCAAATTGCTAGGCGCATAGTCTCTCTGGTCTGCCAGAGGCAAAGTAGTTAAAGAAGCTAAAAGTGGGAATATAAGAAAAGAAGCATGAAATGAGCAGAATTTATTTAGAAAACAGGATGTGGATGTTTAATGGGAAGGATATTGAACAGTTGGCATTCAATAATGGGCTTTGCTTGATGTGCAATATGAATTATCAATTTTTTGTTTTTGTTAATTGTGAAAAAGAAAGGTTGTGTGAATTTGAAAAGTAAGGGGAAAATACAGAAGTTCAAAAATGCACTGAAATCTAGTTCAAAGTCAAGTAGGAGAATTACTTGAGGGCAAGTGAACAGAAAATTAGACCTAAATTCAATCAGATTGTTGTTTTTGTTTTTAATGATTAAGCCAGCCCAAGCTGGAGAGATACAGAAAAAGATAAAACTTGGGATTCATCTTTGCGAACTTACCTGTGATTGATGAACCTGGCAACATTCCCATAAAATGTAGCATCCAAACAAAGAGCCTCTTCATCCTTTAGGACACCCTCTGAACCCCAGTCAGCATCCAGCAGGGCTGGATAAGAATGTTCCTCCCCATTGGGGCTTCGTGCGACACGATCAAAGAGTTCTGCGTTGGTCAGAACTTCTCCAACATATTCACAGACAAAAGCACCTCGAGGAAGGTCTTCAAGGGTCCGCAAGCCCCATCCTTTCCCTTCCGGAGTCATAAAGACCTGAAAGAAGAGCAACAATTATAGAGCAAGTTAATAGTGGAAACCCAACTATGGTTTTGGAAGGAGCTTGTGGAGCTCAAAGGATGAGCACAATAGAAGTTAAATTTAAGGCATTAGCTATTATGAACGTGATCAAAGACAAAAGCAACATACACACATTCGTACCTGTAACTTATGGCTTATACCTCGCTGTACTACACGGTTGCCACATTGTTTATTACAGCCACATTTCCACCAACACTCTTTTATGAAGTTTCTCATCAGATGACCTTTACAAGGTTCTATAATGTCCTCATTTTTTGATCTTTCCAATGGGCACTCTTTGCAAAAGAACTGGCAGTGTTTCTTGGGGTCACGATTCATGGAAATACATTCTTTAAGAAACTCTTCTTTTATAAGGCCTTCCTTTGTGTAGGCGAAATCACCGCCGGTTATGCATGCACAAGCACAAGGTGTGAACAATGATAAACAATCACCAGAGCAAGTTGAACAACTATTATCATCTCCAATACGAGCCAGAGAAAAGTTTACATATGCATTCTGGAAAACCACATTGGAAGCTATGTAGTGAAATGATGGTGGATGATTGCTATTAACTTCATTCATCAAAGAAATTATAACATTTTCTTGCCCCTTGGTTATATCAATGACTTCAACAGACCCTACATCATGTAGAGTCGCTTCACACGGAACCACCTCCTCAAGACGACTCTGATTGGTCTCTGGAGCAATACCACAGTTGCCCAATGATGCTGTATGATCAGCTTGAGTGCTGTCTTCACCAAAATAAGAAGTGAGATGGGGTATCTCTGGTTGAGCTTGCCCAGCACCAAGATCAGAGTTCAGGAACTCACTTAAGGAATCAAAAGAACCTATTTCCTCCATACTCCATGGATTAGTCTGCTCAATACCATTCTGATCAGTTTCTGGAGTACTACCACAGTTGCCCATTGAGGCAATCTGACTAGCTTGAATGCAGTCTTCACCAATGCGAGGAGGAGAGGGTTGGGGTATCTTTGGTTGAGCATCCCCAGCATCAATTTCAAAATTCATAAATCCATTTGAGGAATTAAGAGTCATGCTTCTTGAACCAAAATCATTTTCTGCAGCAACATCTGTAGTTGATTGCAATTCAGGACTATGTTGAGTTCCCAGTTCCAAAACACACTCACACATGTCTTTCATCAGCTTCATCAGAGAAAAGTTAGGGTCCAGGATTTTGTATGATTTAAGACATTTAAGCTCCACCATCTTCAGAACTGATTCTAAACTCGGCATATGGAAATCTGGTGATCTCCAAAGAGCTGGGTCACAGTTAATAGAGACTTTTACCTCTCCAGATGGTGAGGAGGCAATATCTACATCAGTGTGACATCTATCCTGGACTTCTATCAGCTCACGACTGGTTGTCACTCCATTCAATGAAGCCGTAATTTCCTCGCTTGAATCTCTTCCACCTCTTAGTTCTATCGCTAAAGGTTCAGAAGTTTCTGAATGTCTCCTTGAGGTGTTACCACTTGAAGTATCTCCCTTGTTTGACGGCTCTAGAGAATCAAAACAAAGCCATTTAGAAGGGAAAATTTTGTAGACGTTTCCAGGAAACTTTCTGATGAGAATATCACAGACCAACGAAGGTAATAATTTATAAACTGTAGCTTAATTTATGCACAATGATCAAGATTCCATACAGAGATCCACCAAGATGTCAAAGTTTTAAATTTGTAATCTCCATAGCTTCTATAAGCCAAGAACTATCCAAATATATGGGTATACTTCCAGAATACAAAATGGGTAAACTATGTAAACCAATCTAGTTATGTCTTGTATTGATTTCTAACTCCAGTATAGAGAAACAAAATTGTATATTGGCCAAGGAAAATTTAGTAACCAAGAAAAATAATTTGTGACACAGTAAATATCAACATTTGGCCATCCAAGATTAAATACCTGAGTGAATAACAGCAATAGGAACCTCAAGCTGTGGCATATCATCAGTATATGGTTCATCCTTAGGCTTGATTAAAGCAAGGGATCCCGACATCTTCTGTTTAGGGGACAGTTCTCCACCTGGCTCTGTCTTTGGCTCTTTGAGTTTTGATGCATGGGAAGATTTAGCAGCAACCAAACTCTGACCCCTGGACGCGATTGGAGATGTTTGAGTTTCATTCAATCTGAGATTTTTCCTAACAGAACTAGGATTTGCTTCCCCTTGTGACTGGTTCCGATAACGAGGTCCAGATAATTCACCTTCCTCCTCCCGTCTAGGCCTTTTAAGAGAAGTCCCGGCACTAGAATTGTTAGTGGAAGGTGAAGCTTGACCTTCTTGATATCTTAATCGCAATCTCTTTAGTGGTCTTTCAGGCTCCTCATGCACTGCTTCTTCCTCAAAAACTTCCTCTCGCTGCACAAGCGGCTAAGGGACCAATAAAAGATACAACGGAAATGGGGAAGTAAAAAAAAATCAGATCCTATAGAAATTACAGGGAGACTTAAATTGAACGCAGGAAAACATACCACATCTCGTACTTCATTATTTTCAGGCTTCTTATGTTCCGCCACCTGCAATAGGATGTCAATCAAGAGAATTCAGACTCCATTGAGCACGTTTAATGATTTTCTAAGGAAAGAAGAAAAGCGAAGCTCTGACTTGACCAGAAATGTGAGAGAAAGAAAAGCAAAAAGAAAGAATGATAGATTGGTTGAACCTCTGCATCCTCCTTTTCAAATATAGCATCTGCAAGTGCTCTATAATTTTCCTCTTCAATAAGCTCCCAATTTTTGTCATAGAGTTTTAGAAGGCTCTTCAAGATTGGCTTCACCTTTTCCTCAGAGATGCCAATATTTTTCATAGCACGAAATGCCTTCTTTACTCTTGGATTGACTGGCATTTTTTAGTAGATTTAAATGCCAACCTCCAAATTACTCAGTGAGCCTACAAAAACCAGAGTGTATATGAGAAAGAATCAGAGACAGAATTTGAACAAGGCTTTCAGTCATATGTAGATGAGGATGTTGCTTGATATGACAAATAATCCTTCTGAAACTGCATTGCATGTCCTTTCCTTTACCTAATATATATCTCTTTTGGGGGTATAAGGTCTACTTTCCATAGACACCCAAACCCCCCCCCTCCCCGCCGATCAAGGCATAATCAAAATAAAGGCACCAATTCTTTTTCTGATAACCCAGAAATCCTGGGGGTCACCTGGGACTTGGTGCATGGTTTGAAACTCGGTGGATAATGGGTCTACTCCTCTACCCTTCTCCACTTAAATACCGTGTTTTTTTGGTCCACAATAACTTGTGATGTGCATCAAAAATGGGTGTAGCAATTTTCAAACAAGAAGGCGCCAAAATATTGCATCATTTGATAAGAGAGTCAAGTCACACGTTATGTTACTGTTCACAAGAGTTGTCTTCTGGCCATGGTGATCAGCCTGTCTTTTGACACCCCCCCCCCTCCCAACAAAAAAAATCCACCCACCTCTCTCCGCTAGGAACGCAACCCAAAAAGGAAGGGAAAAGGGGGTAAGGATACTAGGAAATATTATCTTCAACGTGAGCTTAAAACATGGAGATTTATTGCTTTACTGCCCACACAAGAGCTTCTCTCTGTTGTGAGCATATTCTAAAGCTTTACCTTAAATGAGTATATTGTGCATCTAAGACTACCCAAAACAAATTGTTTATTTATCCTAAGGGAATCTCATACCTAGCCTTCGTAGACAGAGTTACCTAGTACCTGTTGTTGGTGGGAGGTACCACATATCCCGTGGTCTCAGGTTCAAATCCTAGCGGAGACAAAAACACTAGATGATTCTTCCTACTATCCTAACCTTGGTGGACAGAGTAATCTAATACGTGTTGCTGGTAGGAGGTACCATGTATCCTATAAAATTAGTCGAGGTGCACAAAAGCAACCCAAACACATCAAAAAATCACCTTGTTTTGTTGGCAATGATTCAATTCCCCATCTTGAAATTCCCTCTCCCATTTCCCCTACCCCTACCCCCATTTTTTTAACAAAAAAAGGAAAGAACACCCAAAATGGACACATAATCATAAGCATTCCCAAATTAACTTGAAAATTCAGTCAGTTCAAGGCAAACCCGTATCCGAAAAATTGAAAGCATCCTTTTCTACTATCACAAGTTAAAAAAAATTAAAAAAATCACCAACAAACAAATGTATCAGCAGATGAACCCTAACTCAGACAAACCACAAATGCAACTCTCTAACTTCTAGCCAAAAAAATTAAACAATCCAATGATCAATAAACCCAATAAATACTTGATTTCAGCTTGAAAAAGAAAAAAACGATCAAATGTAGGGCAGAGAAAGAGAAAGAAAACTTACGAGCATGAAACTGAGGGAGTCGGAGAATCCGAAGAGAAACATTGAGACAGTCGATATATATACCTGAGATAGAGACTGAAATATAGAGAAAGAAATAGGGCAGATGGGGGAGAGCGTGTAACCACGTGGCTGAATATTAGCGCGTACATAGGGATACTCAAAGACGCTGATGGATACTCAATTGCTATGTACTAGTTAGCACCGCTAATGCTGATGAAATTACACTAGGCCCAGAAGCTCAAGTGGCGCGTGGTGTCACGTTCGACATAGGTGTCCTGATGTTGATTATGGTGATTCGTGGAAAGAAATGGTTTGTCTGCATAAGTAGACATTTAAATTCGTTCTTGTTCTTTATTGTTCTAGCTCAGATCAGACTATCTCAGAGAAAATAGAGGTCCGAAACAAGAGAAGGATAATGCAGATTGTCCTTATATAAAATTGAACAAATATACATATAATGATATGACACCACGTAGAATGACGTGTAGGATGTGAATTGTCACATAAAATAGGACTTGTATGTCTATTTGTTCAACTTTTTACAAGTTTAAGTATCTACTTATGTTGTCACGGCCCAAACCCATTGGCCGATGCGGACACCTATTCTAACACCTAAATAGGAGAACCCTTACCATCCAATTTGAACTGAAGGACCACAGAAGTAAATAAAAAATCAATAAATCACTAATTTAATTTAGAAAACAACTTCTAGCAATACAACTTGTCTTTGAAAACACTCATAAACCATCCCTAGGAACTAGTCTAAATATGTGCAAGAGCTTTTAAGAGAATACAAATTATGAAAGAAAACAAGACACAACTCCCACCATAGGGAAAGAGGAGTAGAAGTTGTCGGATATCATCGTCGTTTTCACCTAAGAAACATCACACATCCTGCAACCAGATTATGCCAAGTGGCACAATAAGAGTAGTATTAGTACAAACAACATGTACTAGTAGGCATCATCGATTGACCCAAATCCACCACATAATAACATGTAAATAATCAAAAGAAAATATAAGATTTGAACTATCCACCCCCGATCTTTTAGCCACTGCCCTTACCACTGAGTCTCACCACCTTGGATTCATACACTATATCCCCAAGTCACCCACCTCATTCCGGTGTCAACTCCCCCCATTAAGAGTCATTTCACCTTCTCAATCGATCATCGTCTAATTCTTCTATCACATAATGACTTCTCGAAACCACCCACTTTGCCAACACCTCAGTCTTTTCTACTGAATCCATTCCTGATCTCAAATTCACCAACTATGTCTATTAACCAGTAAACCCTTCTTATTTCTCTTGACTCAACCCACACATGATTCTACACCATCACAAGTAACCAAGACCATATAAAGATCCCTAAAACATTATCTACAATATTTAACATGCAATTTCGGTCTACATAAGGACCACCCCAACATTTAAATACACCAATCTGGCCACTCAAGAATCAAAATGTGATAAATACAACACAATAAATAAATTTGGTCCACTCATGAGACCAACACATAGAGAAAACACATGTACCAGGTGTGGTACCCGAGCCAATCATTAGTAAACTTATATCGGTGTGGTATTCGAGCCAACTAATAAGATATTTTGTACCAGGCGTGGTACTCGAAAAAACTGAATGTGTACTAATGTGGTACCTGAGCCAACAAAAAAATAGCATGCACCATGCGTGGTACCCGTGCCAACCGTTAGTATGTACCGGGTGTGATACCCGAGCCAGCCAACAATCACACATCACAATCACAATGCATAAAATCATACTTGTACACCCAAGCAAACACATTCATTGCATAAGATTGACACAAGCTAACATTTCAGTTTATACTCCTTACATCTCCCTAACCATACATTATACAAGTAATACTAACGAAACAGTTAGCAAGCACATATAACATCAACGAGAATCAAACAACCATCACCTACTCTAAAAAACTCCTTCTAGATCGTTTCCCCGCTCATAATCTGATTACCCATGATTCACCTCCCCTAGAATAACACCGAACACTCATCATAACGTCAACATTAGCCAATCAAGTCCATTATCACCCCAACAACAATTAATAACGCATTTAACTATCTAGACTCCGTGTCCGAAGGCCCCAACAACTTACAGGGTATTATGTAATTAAAGACAGGTCTAACTACTCAGTTAAGCCTAGCTACATTGACACCAAGCAACTGCTGAAGAAGTCTAATCACGAGCTTTTAGTTTCGTGGGGGCAAATTTTGATGGACGTAGGCTTGAAATTAGTGGGTCTTGACTCCCTTTGCACCGGAATCCCTTCCCTCCCTTGTTTCTAAGCTTGGAACAGCTTAGGAAGGTCTTTGGAGTAATTCTAGTCTATTTTTCCACAAAAGAGGATGAGGAAAAATAAAAGAATTTGAGTTTTTGAGTTTTTGTATCGTCAGTCTCGCTATAGCGTCTGGCACACCGCTACAGCAACGTTGCCATAGTGGGAATATTCCCGCTATGGCAAGATGATGCTAGTCCGGATCAAATTCAAAATCTAAAATTTTTGTCGTGTCACCCCAATTTAATTTGGCCATGTATTTCAAAAAATTTCAAGATTTCACACAATGTTCCTTTTGAATAACAATGAAATAGGTCGTTACAATAGATACAATTTACCTATCATTCGTCTCCGAATAATTTTTTGACGAAAGGAAGGAAAGACCGATCGCAGAATACTATCGCCTAGTTTTGACACTGTCATGATAGAATTTAAGCCTTACGAGACTCCTAGGAAATCACCCATCCCAAGTACCCAAGTATACCGAGCCTTGCTAATAATTGAGTTAAGGAATTTAAACGAACGAAGCAACAAAAAATTTTCCACCCACCAACCTGGACCCCACTATAGCGGGAATATCCCCGCTATAGCGACGCCACTGTAGCGGCCACACTGCCGCTATAGCGAGTGGTACAAATCAAAATATAGGGGGAGAGGAATGGGTTTCTCACCCATTTTTATCCATTTCACCCCCAAAAATTGAATTTTCTCTCCAAATCACTCGACTCCGAAAATCTAATCTAAGGTAAATATCACATCCTTTCCACTTTTTACTTTATTCCGCACATATTAACTATCGCATGCTATGAATTGATTGAGTAGAATAGAGCTTGGGTTAGTTTTTGAAATTTTGAATATTTTGCTTAATTGTTGAAATTGTTGAAGCATGAAGATTTTCCTTACGTTCACAACTTTCCTACAACATTCTAGGTGTAAGGATCACGATGTATAGGGCAGAAAATGGGCCTAAAATTGTGGGGGGAAGTTGAAGGGTTGTTCTTGGTAAGAAATTTAGATTCAGACAACATTTAGGAGTTAGAATGCCTGAATTTTTGCATATTTTGGTAGTTAGACACTTTAGGAACACTGATCTAGGGATATTTCATTAAAAACAAGGTTTTTGGACCAAGAGGCGCCATTGAAGAACCTCTTAGAGTTCTAGGACGATAAAGTGTGCTAGAGCGGCCTTGCTTTCACTATAGAGGATACCGTTGTAGCGGGATAATTCCCACTATGGCTACTGCACCCCGCTATAGCGGGAGACTGCAGGCAGTAGCCTCCCAGCTTGGTCACGGGTGGGATTTTTCTTTGAATTGCCTTTTCTATACACCTTCATGAGTTCTAATCTACTCATTCACGTATTTTGCAAGTTCTACAATCTAATGGCTGCCAATCCATAATGAAACTACCCTTATGACAAATTTCTTGACAACGCTAGTCGGAAGAGGTACCGTGACTTCTGTAGGATGGACTTTTGTTTTGAAAGGGCCTTTAACATGAGGGAAGTAGCGGAGAAAGCTAATGTCTTTTACAACCAGCTCCAGGAGTTTGACTAGGGTCTATTGGTAAAGGCTCCCACCTTTTCACATTCCGGTTAGGTAAGGGACTTTTATACTATACCCCACTATTTTTTGGGTTTCTCCTATCCCCGCCATCTGCATCTGAGGGGTAAAAATCTCAGTGGATGCCCTTAATGCTGAGTTGGGAGTGTTGGAGGTTCCGAATGATGCCTATAAGTCCAAACAGAAGGGTGTGGACATGAAATGGCTTCGGGAATCGCTGGTTTCTGAGGAGTACAAATGTGAGGTCTACTGGGCTATCATGGCAGGCATCACCCACCACTACTTCTGGCTTGACGCTCAGAGGTGGCTACCACTGGTGGGTCAGAGGATCCGTCCATCGAGTAACCTCACCGATGTGACTTGTCCTCGGGCACTAGTGGTGGCCTGTTCTATTAAGGTGATTCAGCTGAACGTGGGGCACAAAAAGTGGTTGAATGGAAGGATTTCTAGAGAGGCAACAAAAAAGCTCATTTCCTTTCTTGTCTGGTGTCTGCACTTTACAGAAGGGTGAGGGTACCTGAGGATGACATAGATTTGGTGGTGGAAAATGATGTCCCATTCAATCTCATACTGGTGAAGAAGCAGCCCTCCAAAGAAAGGAAGAAGATGAAGGTAGACGAAGTGGAGAGCATCCAGGTTGCAATGGGCTTAGACGAGAAGGATGTCGATGATGATGAGGATGAGGATGATGCCCCTCATTCCCAGTCTCAATACCTATTCCCTAGTAGCTCCTGGAGGATGATTTGACCGTTATCCAAAGTTTCATGGAAGTCACTATTATCGGAGTTACAGCCCCACCTCCCACTGCCCGAGATTATGCAAAGCTCCCTGGGGAGCTGGATTTAGAGAAGAAGAAAGGTATCTCCCGGGATCACATGCTTGCCAGAATGTGGAAGACCATTAATGTCATATTCATCTACATTGCCCCAGAGCAAGAGCTCCCCCATCTTACACCGGAGGACTTCCATGAGTTCCCCTTTTTGAGCAACGTGGAGGTAGAGGAACCTGCCCCATGTGGTGTCGAGGCTTTTGGCTAGGACTTCTCCCCTTTTGATATATTAAAACTTGTTTAGGGTTATTGCCCCCGTTTGGGGCATGCACTAGACATCTTTTTTCTTTTTTTGTCTTTCTTTTGTTTTTAGCACATATATGTTAGTTCTTACTTTATTAAGAGTATATGAATACTAACTGTTATTTTTAATCTATTTCTACCTTTCAACAGTAGATCCCACCTATATGAATGATTTTAGTCACCCCGAGAATGAAAAACAAAACATGGAAAAACAGGTTAGGGATTCTGTCCCGCCCATATCGCTATAGCGGCTGACAAGCTGCAACTATCTCTATAGAGGAAAAATTCCCACCATAGCGAGAACGCTATAGCGGGTCAGTCCCGCTATGGCAACTCCGACGTGGTCAGCCCAGAAATTAAAATTTTTCACAAAACTCATCATTCCCCAATCCCCGTTATCAATGCTAACTCCTGAAATTGCATCATAGCCTTAATGTAATCTTAAATTGTTCCCCAACAATGCATAATCAAGAATTTCACCTCAAATTAAATCACATAAGTCAAGTAACACCTTAGAATCTTGTTCAAAGAATCACAACTCAATCTAATAACAGAGCAAAATATTTCTAAAATATCGCCCTAACTATTATATAGATTGGGTTATAATTTCAAAGTACACTTTACACATTGCATTTATTCAAGCAACACCATACACATAATTACAATCACCAAAGCCTTGTCACTAATTTAAATCGCGTTCATTACACTTATTCAAATCATAGATGACCACTAGCCGATCATCCATGGCCAGATACTAATTGGAACCTTCTCGATTCCAACTTTCTTTGCTTGTGTCCCTTCAGGCGTGACAATGACATCCACTTTACTATATCGAGATACCAATTGGAATTCGGAGATATCAATTAAACTTAGCCCATACCAATAAGCGACACACTGAATGGAAAGAATGAAGAAGTGGAACAATTTCCTAGAATGTTCCATATCTCCTTGAAGATTAAATATGGATGTTAATACACCAATTCTCAGGACTCTATTTGACATTTGCTCTCGTACTTGGAGATTGGTAACTTGAGCTCTAATACCAAATTGTCACTACCCAAAAAATAAGACCGTGCGGGCACTTATTCTAACACCTAGATAGAAGAATCCTTACCACCTAATATGAACGAAAGGATCGCGAAACTAAATAAAAATTCAATAAATCACTTATTTAATGTAGAAAACAACTTCCAGCCTTAATAGAATACAACTTGTCTTTAAAAACACTTGTAAACCCTTCATAGGAACTTGTCTAAACAAGTACAAGAGTTTTTAAGAGAGTACAAATTACTAAAGAAAATAAGACACGGCTTCCACCATAGGGAAAGAGGAGTAGAAGCTCTTGAGATCATCGTCTTCTTCACCGAGGAAACATCACTAATCCTGCAATCAGACTATGCCAAGTGGTATATTAAGAGTAGTTTTAGTACAAACAATACGTACTGGTAGACATCATCAGTAAATCTGAATCCACCATATAATAACATGTAAATAATCAAAAGAAAACATAAGACTTGAACTATCCACCCTCGATCTTTTAGCCACCGAGTCCCACCACCTTGGATTCATACACTAGATTCCCAAGTCACCCAACACATTCCGCTGCCAACTCCCATTATCGCCTAACCCTTTTATCACATAATGACTTCTCAAAAACACCTACTCTGCTAATACCAGAGTCTTTTCTACTGAATCCATTCCTGATCTCAAGTCTACCAACTAACTCTATTAAAAGATAAATCCTTCTTATTTCTCTTGACTCAATCCACACATGATTCAACACCATCAAAAGTAACCCGAACTACCCAAGGATCTATGAAACATTATCTATAGTATTTAACATGCAATCCCAGTCTACACAATTACCACCCCAACATTTACATACTTCAATCCGGCAACTCAAGGATTAACATGTGATAAATACAACACAATAAATAAACCTGGTCCACTCACAAAACCATCATAGAGAAAACACATGTACCAGGCGTGGTACCCGATCTAACCGTTAATAAACCTTTACCAGTATGGTACTCGAGCCAACCAATAAGATATCCCATATCAGGTGTGATACCTGAGCCAACTGAATATGTACTAGGTATGGTATCCGAGCCAACTAAGAGATATCATGTATGGGGTGTGGTACCTGTGCCAATCGTTAGTATGTACTAGACGTGATACTCGAGCCAACCAATAATCACACATCACAATCACAATGCATAAAATCATACTTGTACACCCAAGCAAACACATTCAATTGCATGAGATTGACACGAGCTAACATTTCAGTTTATACTCCTTTTATCTTCCTAACCATTCATTATACAAGTAATACTAATGAAGCAGTTAGCAAGCACATATAGCATCAATGGAGATCAAACAACCATCACCTACTCTAAAAGACTCCTTCCAAACCATTTTCCCACTCATAATCCGATTACCCATTATTCACTTCCCTCAACATAACATCCATCACTCATCATAAGGTCAACATTAGTTAATCAAGTTCACTACCACCCCAACAATAATTAATAACGCATTTAACTATTCAGACTGTGTGTCCAAAAGCCTATACATATAATCTCCCTATAACTTACATGGTATTATGTAATTAAAGATATGTCTAATTATTCAGCTAAGCCTAGCCTACTCGGAAGCCAAACAACTGCTGAAGAACTCTGATCACGAGATTATGGTTTTGTAGGGTCGAATTTTGATAGACGTAGGCCTAAAATCCATGGGTCTTGACTCACTTTACGTTGGAATCCCTCCCCTCCCTTCTTCCCAAACTTTGAGCAGCTTGGGAGGGTCTTTTGAGTAACCCTAGTCTATTTTACCACTGAAGAGACAAAAAAATAAAAAAAATTGAGTTTCCGAGTTTCTGTTTCATCATCGCCGCTATAGCGGCTGGCATGCTGCTACTTCGCTGCCGCCATAGCAAGAATATTCTAACTATGGCTGGATGACATAAGTCCGGATCAAACTTAAAATCTAAAATTTTCATTGTGTCACCCCAATTTAATTTGGTCGTGTATTTCAAAAAAATTTGGATTTCACATGAGGTGCCTTTTGAATAATGATGGATAGGTCGTTATTCCAAAAGACACCTTGTGCAAAATCTCAAAAATTTTGAAATACACTGCCAAAATAAATTGGGTGGCACGAAGAAAAATTCATAATTTGAACTTGATTTGGGCTGACGTCATCCCGCCATTATGGGAATATTCTCGCTATGGTGGTGCCGTTGTAGCGGCGTGTCAACCGCTATAGCGGGCCTGATGAGACAGAACCTAAAAAGATGAATTCTTTTTATTTTTCTCCTCATCTTCAATGGTAAAATAAGCTAGGGTTTACTCACAAATACCCTCATAAGCTGCTCCAAGCTTGGGAACAATGAAGATGAGGGATTTCAGCATAAAAAGTGTCGAAACCTATGGAATTCTGGCCAACGTCTGTTAAAATTCACCCCATGGAGCCAGAAGCTCGCGATCAATGTTCGTCAGCATTTACTTGGCTCCAGGTAGGCTTAACTGAGTAGTTAAACTTGTCTTTAATTGCATAATACATGTAAGTTGTCGAGAGATTATATGTATAGACCTTCTGGTACATAGTTTGGATGGTTAAATGCATTATTAATTATTGTTGGGGGTGGTAATGGACTTGATTAGTTAGTGTTGACCTTATGATGAGTGTTGGGTGTTATGAGGTTGATGAATTGTGGGTAATTAGATTGTGAGCGGGGAAACGGTCTGGATTGAATCTTTTAGAGTAGGTGATGGTTGTTTGATTTTCGTTGATGTTATATATGTGATTGCCAACTGTTTCGTTAGTATTACTTGTGGTTAGGGATATGGAAGGAGTATAAACTGAAATGTTATCTTGTGTCAATCTCATGCAATTGAATATGTTTACTTGGGTATACAAGTATGACTTTCTATGCATTGTGATTGTGATGTGTGATTGTTAGCTGGATCGGGTGACATGTCTGGTACATGCTAACAGTTGGCATGAGTACCACTCCTGGTACATGATATCTTTTGATTGGCTTGGGTATCACACCTAGTACATATTTGGTTGGCTTGGGTACCACGCCTAGTACATAATATCTTATTGATTGGCTCGGGTACCACGCCGATATAGGTTTATTAACAGTTGAATCTGGTACCACACCTAGTAGATGTATTTTCTCTTTATGTTGGTTCCACGAGTGGACACAATTTATTTATTGTATTGTATTTATCACATGTTGGTCCTTGAGTGACTGGGTTGATGTATTTAAAGGCTTGGGTGGTCCCTGTGTAGACCGAGATTGCATATTAAATACCGTAGATAATATTTCAGGGATCCTTGGGCAGTCTAGATTATTTGTGATGGTGTTGAATCATGTGTGGGTTGAGTCAAGAGAAATAAGAAGGGTTTACCGATTAATAGAGTTAGTTGGTGAATTTGAGATCATGAATGAATTTAGTAGAGAAGACTCTGATGTTGGCAGAGTGGGTGGTTTCGAGAAGTCATTATGTGATAGAAGGGTTAGGCGATGATCAATTGTGAAGGTGAAATAGCCCTAATGGGGGAGTTGGTAGCGGAATGAGGTGGGTGACTTGGGAATATAGTTTATGAATCCAAGGTGGTGGGACTTGGTGGCAAAAACATTGGGGATGGATTGTTTAAATCTTATGTTTTGTTCTAATTATTTACATGTTATGTAACACTTCGGAGATTGAAAAGTTTAAATGGAAAGGAAAGGGTCTAGTTTTGGCTACTGCCTCAAGTCTACAAGATCCACCTACGATTCATAGAAACATCTACGGCTTGTAGATGACATCCGTAGGAATTGAGTTGAGATTTGGAAAATTCAAGTTTCTGAAGTTGGGTCTACGATTGACCAGGACGAGTCGTAGAATGGACTACGGGCCATAGGAAGTGCCCATAGGATTGATCCATTCTTAGTGAATTCTGAGCTTAAAGTTGAGGACTACAGATGGGGTCTACGGACCGTAGAAAGGTTGACGATTCGTAAAAAGTGTTTCGTGGAAAATGGGTCAAATGTTGGGTTTCAGTAATTTGACCTACGGTTGACCAGTACGCTCTGTAAGAAGTTCTACGGTCTGTAGGTCCAAACCTTAGGATCCTCCGACAATTTTTAAATGAAGGGTGTTTTGGTCTTTTTCTACCCAATTAACCCCTATACTATGTCATTTTGGGCCTATAACTACCCATATAACTGATTTTCAATTCTTAAATCTACCCAAACCCTCTCATTCTCTCAAATCCCCGAACTCCATTCACATTCATCCTCTCCAAATTCTCTCAAGCTTCAAGAAAGGAAAGCTAGGGTTTCAAGTTCAAGTCACATTTTTCTCCATTGCTTTTGGGCTTTGATCTTCAAGGTATATGGAAATTGACCAATGGATTATATTCATCCATTGGGTCTCTAAAGATTTCAATACTCCAATTCAATTTCATTAAAATTGATTAGGTTTCATCCAATTCTCCATGGGTCCTAATTGTTATGATTCAATTGCTTGATTTTACTCTTATTATGAATGAATTGATCCAATTACATGTTTTCCAATTGACTTCATATAGACCCATGCATTATTCTAGATTTTGATTATGGATTTGTGAAGATATGAGTTATGAAGAAAGCTATGAACTTGTGAATGATGATTTATGAAAGCTATGCATGATTTATGAAAAGAATGTTTTATGAACTAAGGTTGCTTTTAAAATAAGCATCAATGAAATAGTGAAATATTTTCTCACATATGCATGAATTGTGAAAGGGTTTTCTTACTTATTAAGAAATCATGATTTGGTGAAAGGTTTTCACACACTAGTATGGATCATGCTTTAAGGAGCTACTCTATGATGACTTAAGTTTGGATTAGTAAATTGATTGTGCTTTTCCATGTATGATGATATGTTTATGAATATGACTATTCCGTTGAGATTTTTACTTAGCACCGAGAGGATATTGAGATGGAGGCTCTCCCGTTAGTAGAGGCCGGGTCTCTAGTAGCAATCTCTTTATGCCTAACTATGTGCCCCCGTAGGATTGTCTTAGAAAGACATAGCCAGTGGATCCACCTAAGCTAGAAGTTCACGATCCTTACCTTGGCAAGTAGGACATCTCTTTTCGGTGTGGGAGCATGCAAGCCACTAGATTCCACGTTATATCTCACGTGGTCTATGTCAGTTAACGGTAAATATCCCACAAAATGAATTAAGTTACTTTCAAATGTTTTATGAAGCTTTCATTATGATTTCAAGATGCATTGACCATGTTCATGATTCATGATTCTTCTTTAAAGGTCCTACTATGTTTTAGCTTGGTCATGCATAGCATGTTTTCCTTTATGTCCTCTTATGATCATGTTTTCATGTTTTATGTATATCCCTCATACTTAGTACATTCGATGTACTAATGCATACTTGTAAATGCTTCTTCTCTCCTGCTCATGGCTAGATACAGATCGCTACCTATTGCTTTGGATTGGTGAGTCCTCATACTTCGAGGGAAAGACCATGAAGACTTTACTTGTTAATGTCATTTACTTTTGAGACTTTGTATGTGGTGTATGGGTTACGTCCCAACACTCTATTGGTGTGTAGAAAGGCTTATGAAGACTATTTTCCGCTCTTATGATTTAAACTTCTCCTTATAATATCAGACTTTCTACTTAAACTCTTGTATTTTCTATTATATTGTGTTGTATGCATGTCAAGTAGCTTGTGTAGGGCCTCTGGGGGACTTATACGCCATGTCACGTCTAGGGTGTACTTTGGATCGTGACATGTTCTTATATGGTGGATTCGAGCCGATTGATGATGCCTACCAGTACATGTTATTTGTACTGATACTACTCTTGTTGTACCACTTGGCATAATTTGGTTGCAGGATCTTTGATATTTCTTTGGTGAAAACGACAATGATTTCCGACAACTTCTACCTCTCTTTCTTTATGGTGGAAGTTGTGTCTTATTTTCTTTCATTATTTGTACTTTAATTCTTAAAAGTTTTTGTACCTGTTCAAACTAGTTCCTAGGGAGGGATGTGGGTATTTTCAAAACAATGTGTTTGTTAAGGTTGACAATTGATTTTCATAATTAGTTAAGTTGATTTATTGAATTTTATTTATTTCTGCGATTTATCAATTTTAAATTGGGTGATAAGGGTTCTCCTATCTAGGTGTTAGAGTAGGTGCTCACACGGTCCGGTGATTTGGATCATGACAATTCTCCAGTCAATAAGTGGGGATCGGACAACCCTTTCATGCAAGATCTAACTGAAGCGTGGACTAAACACCCCTTTCATGTCAAGCCTAAACTAGAGTTTGGATCGAGAATCAAAACAAGAATGGACCTGACTTTGTCGCTCTGATAGCATATTAAATATTGGGAAGGGTTTGTAAATTAAATGGGACATTTAAAATCCAGGATGAATTATTTGTTTTTAAGCTCACCAAGTATTCTTCGATTAAAAATAAGGATAAATTAATGTAAATGTATTATGGAATGGATATATTTGGACCGAAAGTATAATCAGAAGGGTATATTTGAACCGAAAATATAACGATGAGTGTGTTTAAACTATTTTCAATAGTATAAGTGTATATTTGACCCTTTTTATCTTTAAATATACCCCTAGACTATATGGTTTAGAGAATATATCATATATGTTACAAAAGTAGCTCATTCATACCCATGTCATTTATTTGTTTGTTTCAAAAGTTCAAGTCAAAATTATTATTATTGTTTTTCCATTTTATCCTTAATAGTTATTGTTCTTAAAGACTATAGTATACAATAATCTCAATGGAGATGACATAAATATATAGAGAAAATATTTAATGAATAAAGATTACTCTCTTTGTTCCATTTTAATTTTAAAATAATGCCATGCAAGTAATTATAGACTGATGCGTATATTTAATTAGTTATTCTATTAAAGTATTCACAAATTATATCTAATCGTCACAATTTTAAGATTACAAATTAAAAAGTGAAAAAGTAATTTGAAATTATGACATGAAGTTATGACAAATCAGTATGTCGTCATGCTATATTATATTAAATTATCTTGTTAGATTATTTAAACATGTCAAATTATCATAATTCAAAGTTACAAATAAAAAAGAGGAAAACAATTTTAAAGTGAGACTATCTTTGAAAGAATAAATTGAATATCATTTAAGAATATTCATAAAAAGATATATCAAACTAGTTCAAGGAGATTCATAAGAAAATGACATAAATCTCGAAATAGACTTTACATATATTAGTCATTTTTCATTTACTACTTCATAGACTAAAAAAGTTCTTTGACCAAAATTGAAGATAAAAACAAAAGTTCAAAATTGAAAATAACTATATCATTCTTATGTATTTACTTAATCTTATCTGTTTACAGACCTCAAGGAGATTCAAGAGAAGATGACATAAATCTCGAAATAGACTTTACATATACTAGCCATTTTTCATTTACTATTTCATTGACTAAAAAAAAAATTTGACCAAAATTTAAGATAATGCAAAAGTTCAAAATTGAAAATAACTATGTCAATCTTATGTATTTACTTAATCTTGTCTGTTTACTAGAAAGATTAGCAATAACTTAGAGGGCGTTTTGATTGGCTTAAAAGTTGGTCAAACCTACTTTTAAGTCAGTTTTTGACTTCTGAAAGTGTTTGACAAATATAAAAAATAACTTAAAATAAGTCAAAAATGATTTAAAATAAGTTAGGAAGTGTTTGGCAAGGTAAAAATGACTTAAAATAAGTTTAAAATGACTTAAAATAAGTCAAAAATCAAAAGTAGGTCTCTCCTTACTTTTTATTTTTTGACTTATAAGTCATTTAAGTTTGACTTTTTATTTTTTACTTAAAAACTACTTTTTTTAAGCCAATCCAAACGGGCTCTTAATGCACTTGATACTATATATTATCTCACAATAACAAATACTTCAAAGTAGAAAATATACTACATTTCACAATACAACATGAAGAAGGCTTCGATGATTGCGATTTTCATAGTCATCTCTATGATCTTTTCATCTGGTTAGTTTCTTTCTTCGCCCCTCTACTCTTTTTATGAACGTCAATCAAAACTTTTCATAATAATAATAACAAGGTTTATTAATATTGTGATTTTATTTAGGATGTCAAGTGAAATGAGCTAAGAAGGGGGTCATAATCCAATTTATTCAATTCTTAATAATATATTTTTTTGTTTTTAAATGTATTTTGAAGTACCTAAATTTTTTTTTTCAATTTTTATTATGATTGTATATAACATATTAAATTATTTAAAAAAAATATATATTCTTACAAGGTTTCTCATGAGTCAATATAAACTATATATCAATATAATTTTAAAAAAATTCTATTCACTATGAATTATTTAGTGATGTCCTAACAATTTTTTAATCTTCAGATGTGGCGACAGGAGTAAAATTTTGTGATTATGTTCATGATTGTGACACTTGGACCTGCCTCGATATAAGATGCATTGATGGAATTTGTAAGTGTTGTGATCATGAATCAAAATATTTTACTGGCAATCAAGAAAATGTTGGCATTGATCGCAAAGTACTGAGCTTGGAAGACTCTTCATGTAAATCTAATTAATATAGCTATTTAAAATTTAAGTTGTTCATGTAAATCTAATTAATGCCTTGCTATTGGCTAATGAATTAAAGATTATGTTAAGGGTTATCTCAATATTAGTTTATGTTTATTACTTGAGCATGTTGAAATAATAACAATACTAATTATGTTTCGACCATCCCAAATAAGTTGGGATTAGTTATATTAATCATCAAGCGAGTATTATGCGAATATTATTTCTAAGAAAAATAGAAATTGACGACATACAAATTATGTAGCAAAATAATAAAATTTGTCACTAATTTTATTTATAAACAAATTACTTAAAACTCTGGTTAACTACAAGCAATTTAGCAATAGATTAGCGAAAAAATTCGTAACCGATTTTAATTATTTTTATGTAGTGTACAAATAAAAAGTATTAAAAGTTATGTATATATTATAGTCCTATAAATTTCTAAAAGGATAAACTACTCCTATAGAGCCTATAATAGAAGTGTTAACATCTGAAATAAAATCTTAACTAATATATATCACCTATATAGATCTATTCCATCTATTTACTCTAACTATCATCATTGAGTTTGTACAGATTCTAAAAAATTAAGGGGAAAAAAGATATGCATGCCCAATAAGAGTAAACTATTTACAACTAAATGCCCCTTACATAAAATACCCTCACTAATTATAGAAAATGTCCCCTTTCCTTAAGCTTTAGTTATTTAGCTTCTTTTTAGTTATTTTGCTTTCCATTTTTCTACTTCTTCTTTTTTCTTTTTTTTTCTTTTTATATTTCTTTGTTCATTTATATTTTTTTTACACCATAATTTAATTTATATTCAGTATTTATTTTATATACTTTCTTTCTTTTTTCCTATTTATTTCTTTGTTAGTTTATTTTTTTCTCTACTTCTTTATTTTTCTCGTTTCTTTTTTATATATTTTTTATTTTTATGCATATTTGTTCACTTATTTATTTTTCAAATTATTTTATTCTTTATTTTCTTTTTACATCATGATCTAATTCATACTCAATTTTTATTTTATACACTCATTTTCTTCTTTTTTAAAAAAAAAATTATTTCTTTATTCATCTATTTTCTTCCAGCTTTTATTTTTCTTTCCCCCCCTTTTTCCTCCTTTATTGGTTCCTTTTATTTTTGTATTTTACCTTTTTTATTTTTTAATTTCTTTATTTCTGGTTCCTTTCCTTCCTTTTTCTCTTTTTTTTTTCCGATTATTTTTATTCTTTATTATTTTTCTTTCCATTCATTTTTTCTGGAATGATAATATTTTTTATTTTTCATCGTAATTTAATTTCATATTTTCTGTCACGAACCAAAACCGGGTATGATGGTACCTATCTTATTCCACCAAAACAAGTCAGCCTAACAACCATCTATAAGGGTAAAAGCGAAAATAAGAGAGAAAACAAAGAACTAAGGACAACACATCACAAAAACCTTAATATAAACATAACCTTCCCTAACATTTGGTGTCAGGTGTATAAACCACTAGATAATAATACAGATTTGATGAAAGAACAAGTCTGAATGCCTCAATTTCTAGAATAGAAACAAGGCATAAAAATAAGAGTATGCGACGTATACGACATGTACTTCTAAGTGTAAGCCTTAGACACTGATATGAGAGGATGATCAGGACGAATTGAGCCCGTAACCTACACAAGTGTAAAAAAGCAAGAGAGTGAGTACCAAAACATCAATGGTACTCAGCAAGTATCCCTAACTGACCCTAAACAAAGAGGTCCCGAACACCCTCAATCCTAACACACTATCCAAACCTCCAGAACACTACAACCTGTACAGAAATTAGAATCCAACCCATCCGACCAATTTCAATAGCAACAAAAGACATACGCAATTTAAATAATGCAATAATAATGCCTTTACAATTTTTTCGATTCAATAACAACGATAATAGCAATTCACTCATAGATACCAATCAATGGTAATGAGGTGCAATGCAATACAAATATCATAGAGAAAAATGCATGTCTGTCCTATCGATACACACCGACTGCTCATCGGCCAGTCGAGACCCATGAGGAACATATCATTCTATGCACCTACTCTGACGTGGGGCACGTCCCTTCAATATATCATCCTAGGTGCGGGATCCGTACCTAGAAATCATATCATATAATTCAATGTGCAGAGCACGTCCCTCGAAATCATATCCTCTTTGTCTTTCTTTTTCATTAATTTCACATAGTGTCATCTCATAACAGAGTCTCAGCGCCAATGTAAATAGGCATGATCATATGTATATGAGAGGATCAAAATTTAACATCAATAAATTAACCACATCAATCATGGGCGTATCATTAATAATAATTCATAATAGTCATCTAATTCCAATTATGAGCACAACACACAATAATAGATCAACGAATGTAATTAACCTGTTATAATTAAATATAGAATTAGGGTGTTTACTCACTATTGGATCCATACGTACACCCTCACCATTCCGCCTTACTACCGATCACGATAACATATCAAACAAGGCCTAACACACTTTGTAAAAGAGTCAAAAAGTTCCACTTGCCTTGAAGTGAAAATCAAAATCAGGGCTTGAGCCTTTCCTTAATGTCGAGCCTCCGAATCCACATAATCTAATTAAATATAGTATCACGGTCCGAGCCTACACCCTGGATGTGACCGGCACTTGAGAACCATTGCTGGTCCCCAAGTGAACCCTCATCCTAGCTGACTATAAGCGGAAGACTGACTCAATCATACACAAAGATCAAGCTGAAAGAAACGCTTAACAATAATTTACTGAATCTCAAAACTCTCTGCATATACTGAGTATGAAACATAAGTTTTAAATAAAATATCTGAAACTGAAAGACTCTCCAAAACTGTCTATCAATGAAGCCTATACTGTATAAAGACGAGTATTAGGACAAGATCCACGACACCTCAAAAAGCTACTACTAACAACTCATAAAAACTAGAGTTCTCCAGAAGCAAGGAGGCCTCACTCAAAAGCTGACGAGTGGATGAAGTGATCTCAATGGAACTCCTGTTGAGGATCCGAAGTACCTGAATCTGCATCATAAAAAGATGCAAGTTGAATGACATCAGTACATTGAATGTAAGAGTATGTAATATAATTGAATAACAAATAACTGAGCTAAAAATCTGAAGGTAACTCAGCTGAAATATAGTATAAATCATGATGAAAAATCATTTAAGCTCTTAGGTAAGGATGCAATAATAGAAAGTACTGAACTGAGAACCATCACTATAAGCCTCGTGATGATACATTGTCTCGCCCACACTATCAGAACTATCCTATACTTTGCCGGATATAGAACAAACTCAACTCATGGATCCATCTAATAGGCCTTCTCAGAGGTAGTGATGCAATAATATATATATATATATATATAACCGACAATCATCACTATAAGCCTCATGATGATACATCGTCTCGCCCACACTTTCAGAACTATCCTATACCTTGCCGGATATAGAACAAACTCAACTCATGGATCTATCTAATAGGCCTTCTCAGAGGTAGTGAAGAGTCGCTCGAATGTCGGTATGATCCTATCCTACGCTGGCTATGTAGTTTATGGGGGCTGTGAGTTATCTGAACTCTCTCCCCAAATGGGTGCTCAATACTACACCCAAAATATATAACTGTATGCTCATGTAAAATACTCACTGGATTGAGATAATAACTCAAAAAGGCCTCTTTAAGAGGTAACTGAACTGTACTCTATCTTTCTGAAATACTCTGAAGCTCTTTATACTTTTCTGAAAAATAATATTCTTTTTTCAATGTGAAAAATAATACTTTATTTAAGGGATAACTGAAGTTCTCTTTATCTGGCTGAAATGCTTTTGAAAACTATTTATGCTCTTCTTAAAAATAGTAGTTCTTTTCTCAATGTGAAAATAGTACTTTTGGAACCATTTGTGTTCCCTTGAACTCTTCTCAAAAGATACTTTAAAATACTTTTGAACTCACTTTAAAATTCTAAAATCAATGCATAAAAGGTTTCAATAAAAATCTCATCAACTAGGGTTTATGCGAAATATAAGCATGAACAACAATTCAAGAATCTCAAAGTATAAAATATTTCAAATCTCATAATGTAAGGATTCAAAACTTGGAACAAGATCATAACTCATATACAAGAATTTCATAAACTGAGGGCAGAACCCTAGATTCAAGTTGCTACTGACTGAATTGAGATGTAGGGCGTGAGGACGAATTAATCCAACACTATGAATAGCCTAACATACCTGATTATGAAGCTTTTAGACTGGAAACTTTGGTGAAGACTTGATTTATCTTGTGCTTGAGGAAGAACATTAGCTTTCTTGGAGGAAATCTTTGAGCTTGAAATCTTGGGGCTTGATCTTAAAAGACGAAACTCTTTTATGAAGTTCTTAGAGTAGAAGAACTTGGGAAAACCTTGGGTGGAAGGATTCTTTTTGTATCTTGAATTTTTGACATAGAAGTTTTAAGGTTCTTGATGGATAAGAGGAACCAACCCTAAGTGAGTTTTGAGAGAATTTTTAAATACTTGAATGTTTAGATTGATGATTTTGAGAGGAAAACTAGTTACTTGAATGATATACTCATTTAAAACATTCAAAAATGACTTAGAATAGGGTTAAAAGGCTTGGGAAAGTACCAAAATAACCTTAGAATGCGTGCAGAAAGTTGCTGAAAAAATTGTAGCAAGCCTTCACGGATGACTCTACGGTTCATGGAAAATTCCACCGTCCGTCGTTGTCATCTGTAGAACTTCGACTGCCTGATATAATTTTACTAAAACGGGTTTAACTTTTTACTCCAAACTTGAAATGAGGCAAATTTGGTGGCGTTGGAAAGAGGACTCATAGACCTTTAATTTGATAGGTTATGAGCCACCTAATGCATTATATGCTGAGATATATGATCATTTGAAGTTGACTTGAGTATAATCTTATATCAAAACTTAATCGATAAGGAAACTTTTAACTCAACTTTTTGATAGGGGATTCTAGTGACCTAAATTAATATCCAAAACCATTCTCACACTAAAGAACTGACCTGAACACCTAAAAATAATTTATGAATCACCCGATATGACCTTATATGTAAATGACGAATGGTTCGGATCTTAATTTAGAAATTTTTGGAGTGTTACATATAGGATCCCCATAAGAAAACATGAACAATGCTAACTTTGAAAATCAGGTCCAAATCGACCCAAAAAGTCAATCCCGAGGGATTAGGGTAATTTTAGAAGTTTTATAGAAAAAACACGTTACTCAAGGAATTAGGAACTCCTACGCAAAATTATATCAAAAAATGAGTTAGAAATCATACTCCAAAACCCAATTTACTAAAACCCAAGTTAATGAGAATATCCCTAAATTTAGAATTCGAAAACAATGGTTTGATGTTAAAATCATGAAATAATAAATGGATAATGAAGGGTTGGAGTTAAAATCACTTACCCAAATGATAAATCTTGAAAATTCTCTTTGAAATCGCCTTCCTAGAGCTCTTAAGATTCAAAAATGAAGGAATGGGGAAGAAATCACGTTTTAGAAAATTAAATTCTGCCAAGATATTTTTTTACCCATTCGCGAAGTAGGAAATAAGTCAACCCCACTTTTAACTTGCGCGATCGTGACACACTGTACACGATAGCTGCAGGCCTCACACTATCGTGGCACTGTCATGACCCCGACCATCGTGAGTGACACACACACTAAACAACCTAGTGGGAGAACCAAAGTCTAACCCAAAAACAACCCAACACCATTTAAACTGTAACACCTCGGATTTTGAAATGGGCTAAAAAGGGAAATTGGGAAAAATTCCACGAACCCAAAAAATAGACCATGAACCCTTCACGACACATATGACGGTTCGTGAAGGGGACCACGACTCGTTAAAGGGCTCGTGAAACATGTTCCCAGAGTTGGTCCGGATGGCGTCCTTCCCACGGATGCCTAGACGGCTCGTGGTGAGGTTCATGGGTCGTGAAAGGGGTCATGAGGTTGGCCACTCGGGAAGGGCTTCTCCCCTGGCCACTGGTCAAGGACCACGGATGTCTAAACGGTCCGTGAAGCCCCACACGGTTCGTGAAGTCGTCCGTGAAGGGAGTTTGTCAAACTTAGAGTTTGGGGTCAACTTCAAACAATCATATCTTTTAGCACAAATTGAATTAGGTGGCACATGACATGTTCAATTAAAGGTCTTTGAGTCCTCTTTCCAACGCCACCAAGTTTGCTCCATTTGAAGTTTGGAGTAAATATTTATGCCCATTTTAGTGGAACACTGTCAGGCTGTTAAAGCTTCACAACCCACTATACGGGCCGTGAAGCACTGTACGGCCCGTGAAGGGTGTCTTGAAGTCTAGGCGTTAGTTTTTAAGTCAGGGTCATATTGGTCTTTTCCCCTATGCGTTGGGTACTTAAACTATGTCGTTTGATGCCTAAACTACATCGTTTTGCTCAGTCTAAGCCTAATAATCTAGTAAAAAACAACCTAGAACCCTCATTCTCCCAAAATCATCTAACTTAGAAAGAAAAGAAAAGGAATAGGCGACAGTTTCTCCCAAGAACGAGCAGAGGTGTTCTTCAAGTTCAGCCCTCAAATCCAAAGGATTTCTCTATAGCTTTCGTCACCAGGTTTGTGGGATTTCACAAGTGGATTCCTTTCACACATTAGGTCCTTAGAATTCAGTCAGTTTCTTCAGTTTCTCCATAAATTGCTTAGACCTAGGGTTCCCAAATCTTGGGAATCCATTGAAAGTTAGCTGATATAGTTTCATTGCATTGATTACCTATTTCCTTGGAGAACTAATGTAGTCCCATGTGTAGAACTCATAACCCTAGCTTGTATTAATTATCAGCAATTCATGAATTGTACTTGCTAGACAGATCAGTCAGAAAATCATGCTCCAGTATTTGAATGCCATATCTTTCAGTATATTTATGTGCATTCCGAGATAGCATATCAGTATTTTAAGCTACTTAGTATATCAGTTGCATTTTAGCTTTGCATATTCAGTCGGGAGTAGACTTAGCATCGAGTTCGACGGGTTCAGCGTACCCACAAAGTCCCAGAACTACGTGCCAACGTAGGTTCAGAAGTCCTCTCTGTTGGGCATCAGTTTTAGTGATCACGCCACATTCATGCTTTTGTACCCTGGCAAGGTATATTGAGTCCTCTCGATTGGACGTATACATCGGACTCCACGTTTAGCTCACGTGGTTTATGTCGGTTAACAGTAGCTCCCACAGTCCTACTCTCACTGCATTGACCATGTTATCAACATTTTCTTCAGTATACAGTTTAGCATGTTATCTTCATGATTAGTACTTGGTCATTGCATCTAGCCCAGTTTGCAGTTATACTTTAGTACATCTTTTTTCCATGTTCAGTTATATTGTTCAGTTTATATCGTTCAGTTTATATTATTCAGCTTAGTATCTATATCCTGCATGCTCAGTACATTCAAAGTATTGACGCATACTTTTGCGCTACATCGTTTTATGATGTGGTTCAGGCGCTCAACATCCAAACCGCGCTTAGCTCGATTTCCAGTCCGTACTCAGCAGCTTCAGTGGTGAGTCCTCATAGTTCGAGGATATTTCTTTATGCTTTTAGTTTAGTCAGCCTATTATTAGTCTTTTAGTATTTATAGAGTTAGCTGGGGACTTGTCCCAGCAGCTCATCAGTATTAGAGGTTTTCAGACATAGAGTCAGTTTTCAGTGTTTTGGGATTGTTTCCCGTAGATATTCATATATATTTTCGCTTGGAGTTCTTTTATTTTGACTCTCTTTATAGTTATGCTTTCGCTTACTCAGTTATATTTCAGTGTGCTTGTGATATGCTAGACTCAAGGTTAGCTTGGGGTCACTTTTGATCCCAGGTCTCATGTTACGTCAAGGGGGTAGCCTCAAGGCGTGACAAACTTGGTATCAGAGCATCAGGTTCAAGAGTCCTAGGGTGTCTGAAAGCCACACTAAGTAGAGTCTCTTTCATGAGTGTGAAGCGCGCCATATCTATGAGGGAGAGGCTACTAGGTGTTCTAAGAAAAACTTCCCTTCTTTCTTTTCCAACTAGTGCTATAGAGTATAAACTCTATTTAATCTCCTTCAAACTCCTACTCTTCGCATTTAAGAAAATGCCTCTCAAAAGAGCTAACGCCAAGAATAAGTCAGCAGCTCTAGTAGACCCATTGAATGAGTAAGTCACGCATGCTGAGTTCAGGGATGCTTTCCAAGTGCGTGCTTAGGCCATGATCGCCCAGGTCAATCAACAGGCTGTGGCCCCAGCTCTGCCGCAGACTAACACTGCTACAGCAAGAATCCAGGACTTCACTCGGATGAACCCTCTGGAGTTTCGTGGGTCTAAGTCAGAATAGGATCCCCAAGAGTTTCTCGACAACATCAAGAAAGTAACAGACATTATGAGTGTCACTCCAGTCGAAACTCTCCCAGAACCCTTCTTAGTCTCTACTCTAGTTGGTGACCCAGTTATTGCTAGACGGGTATATATAAATTGCCCTGTCACAGTTTCTCAGAAAGTCACCTCAGCAAACCTTGTAGAGTTAGAAATGAGAGATTTTGATATCATTCTAAGCATGGATTAGTTACATTCCTGTTATGCCTCAGTCGATTGTAGAACTAGGATCGTTCGATTTTAGTTTCCAAACAAGCCAATCTTAGAATGGAAGGGTAGTAACTCAGTGCCTACAGGTCGATTTATCTCTTACCTTAAGGCCAGGAAAATGGTTTCCAAAGGGTATATCTAGAATCTTGTTCGGGTTAAGGACTCAAACTCCGAAACCCCAACTTTTGAGTCAGTCCCAGTGGTGAATGAGTTTCCAGAAGTGTTCCCAGAAGATCTTCCTGGAGTTCCTCCCAAAAGGGAGATTGACTTCGGAATAGATCTCCTTCTAGATACCCAGCCCATCTCAATTCCTCCTTACAGAATGGCTCCAGCTGAGCTTAAGGAATTGAAAGAGAAGTTGAAAGACCTTCTCGATAAGGGTTTCATCAGACCCAACATCTCTCCATGGGGTGCTCCAGTGTTGTTCATGCGTAAGAAAGATAGTTCTCTTAGGATGTGCATTGATTATCGTCAGTTGAACAAAGTCACAATCAAGAATAAATATCCTATCCCAAGGATTGATGACTTGTTCGACCAGCTTCAGGGTGCTAGTTGTTTTTCTAAGATAGACCTCAGATCCGGCTATCATCAGCTCAGAGACAGAGATAGTGACATCCCGAAGACAACCTTCAGGACTCGGTATGGTCACTATGAATTTGTAGTTATGTCTTTTGGACTAATAAATGCTCCTGCAGCCTTCATGGACTTAATGAACAGGGTGTTCAGGCAGTATTTGGACATGGCAATTTTGTGTCCTACGTGGCAATTTTGTGTCCTACATGGCAATTTTGTGTCCTACGTGGCGTCCTACGTGTATTATGCCATGTAGGACATGTGTGTTTACTTGTTCAATTTTATACAAGTTTAAGTGCCTACTTGTGCACACCCAAAGTTAAAGGTCATAGTTGCCAGCTGACGCCAAGTTAAGCATCATGTTTATGTATTATGCCTAATTTAAGCGTGTACGTGTGGCCAAACCGTTTATTCAAAACCAACCATTCCTCCAACTCACTTGCCTATCCATAACTACAGAAGTTATTGCTTGTAAAATTCTCCTATCAATCTTCCCCAAAATTCATCAGTGATTGTAAAGGCAGAGTCTTTCATACTGTATAGCAAAAGATGGCAGGGCCTCAGTGCTGCGAGAACCCACCAGCTCTGAATTCAAGCAGTGGACATGGATCCGTTTTAGAACTTGGAGGACTCAAAACCTACGTCTCTGATTCTTCCAATTCCAAAAACGCCATCCTTCTCATCTCCGATGTTTATGGTACTAACCCTTTTAATCCCTTTGTCTATTATGAATTTGGGCATCTGGTTTCTGCTCAATTTGCACTTTATTTCTCTTTCTTGCCCTTTTTTATCATAAAAATTGAGGAATCTGTTGATCAATTTGGTACTACGGAAGACATTTTTGGAAAAATATTTGGTTGGGTTGTGGAGAAAACAAATCGGGTTGTGCTTTGTGAGTGTTAAAGGTTGATAATAATGTGTAAACGTTCAATGGACCAGTGATATACTATTGTTTTGTAGGAAAATGATCTTTTGTGCCGTAGTTTGCACCTTTGCTTCTTGCCGTATCTTACTTAGTAAAGCAACCTTTGGTGTTTGACGCTCGCCTTTGCACAAAATTGAAGAAGTCATTTTCCCCTGTTTGATGGAAAATGTTTTTTTTTTTTTTGCAAATATGTTCGGGGAAATGTATGCTTCTCGCCTATCTTACTTAGTAAAGCAATCTTTGGTGTTAGGGGCTCGCCTTTGTCCAAAAGTGAGGAAGTCATTATCCCCCGTATGATGGAAAATGATTTTTGTTTTTTGAAAATATGTTCTGGCAATGTAGGGGTAAGGTCTGCGCACTCACTATCCTCCCAGACTCCACTTGTGGGATTATAGTGTTTATGTTGTCGTTGTTGTTGTAATCAAACACAATAAAATAACTTATTTTTGAAAAACATTGCTGTAGTTTGGTTTGAGAATCTCAAAGTTGAAGAAAATTGTACAGTACAACAACTACCTGTTATGGATTAGCAAGGACAAATAGATGTATATTAGAGAAGGAAAAGAACTCAGCACTTCCTTTTTCAGTACTCCCATTATCTGAGTCGTTTGCTATTTTGGTAGTTAAGCGGATTTTTCTATAACTACAAATGTTTCAATTCTAAATGTAATGAACTAGTGTGTTCTCTGTGTAGTATCTAAACATGTAAATTTCATTTCAATGTTGGATTTTAGACTGAAAAGTAGATGTTCTGACCCTTGGTATTGTTGAACATCGCTCTTTTGAGCGAGAAGAAGCATATTATGGTGTAAGGATTATTGTTATTATTTATGTCGAAGACAATCTCTTAATGTTATGAATACTTTACAGGTTATGAAGCACCAAATCTGAGGTATGCACTGCTTCTCAAGTTCAGCTTGGAGTTGCCTAATAGTACCTTCTAAAATCACTTTTTCTTTTCCACTTCACTATTGCTATTTTTTCATATATTTCTGTACTAATGTTTGCACCATATGTTTACTTTTGGATGCTTCTCTGTTGTCAACAACTTCGTTTCTTGCTTTCATGGATATAACAGTATCATATACAACCACAACTACAACAACTAACAATAACATTATGGCTTGTATGAGTCTACCACGAGTCAAGGGACCAGGTTCCTTGACAAAAGTAGTACAAAAGTATTAAGATAAATGCTCAAAATAAATGGCTCAGATGTTTACGTGGAAATCTCCTTGCTCGAGGGAAGGAAAAACCACGACCTATCACACAGGATGTCACACAAAATTTTTCAAAGCTCCAAAATCTTCAAGCAACTTGTAAATACAAACTCGAGTACTTACAAAGGATTAAACTATTAATCTTACACACCTTGTAACTCCTCTATTACAAGACACAATACAATAACTCTATTGCCCACTATATCAACTACCTCTAGCTAATATAGACTTCCACAAACATGACTTGGCTAACTCTAGCCAAAAACTCAAATCACAATGATAAGAGATGAAATGATCTACACTCCTTTATATCATAGGAGTTGATCTACAATATGAAAGCATACAACATTAAACTCAACCAACAACTCGATCAGGTCCTTCGCTGCGTATGAGAGTTGTTCTTCCTTGAGAATAACTTTTGCTTTTGAATATTCTTGATTGCAAAAACTAGGTTTAATCTTGTCATCATGTTCTCTTTACAAGAGAGACAAAAACCTAGGAGCAACACCATTGGTTGAGAACTACTGTCCTTTCCACGCCTCTGCTGCAGTGCCCACCAACCACTGCAGCTTTACAGCTGCACACCATCGACCTGTCCTATGCTTGATCCCACTGCGGACCAGGTCCCTTTGCACCATAGTTTGTTAATTCATCAAAATCAAGAATATAATAGTACATACCCAGTGTAGTTCCATAAAGTGGGGTCTGGGAGGGTAGAGTGTTCTCAGGCCTTTCCCCAACCTTGGAGGTAGAGTGACTATTTTCAATAGACCTTCGGCTCAAGGAAAAAACAGTCCAGAAAAAGAAGTAAACGGAAGTTCTAGAAACATCAGATAATAACAAAAAACAACAAATAGTAATAGAATAGAAACTACAATTTTGCAATACAATGAGGTACAAGGAACAACAAATAGTAATAGACTTAGAAGCTATCGAAGCAATACTATGACTACTAATTTGAATGGACCGCTAGACAATGAACTGCTAACTACTAAACAGCCACAACTCTCTTTTTTTAAAAAAAGATTCAATGTTCTAGGGTGTTCTATCTGTTGATAACTTTAGGTTTTGCACCTTAGACACCAGAAATACAAAATACAACCACAACTCCATCAGAACCAGGGAAAAGAAAGAAAAAAGAAGAATAAGAAGAGAGAGAGAGAGAGAGGAGTTACAGATTTTACCTATGTGAAAAAAAGACTCTGGATTACAGATTTCAGGCGATCCACTGATCGTATCTTTGTATCTTTAATGGAAGAAGTTGGGATGATTGTTCTTCGCATTTTTTCCAGTAATTAAGCTGCATGAATTTCTATTTTATCTTGGGCTGATTCCAAAACTTAACTGCTGTTATATAGGAAGCTTGCCGACAAAGTTGCAGCTGGGGGTTACTATGTGGTAGTTCCTGATTTTATTTATGGGGATCCTTACAATCCTGAAAATAAGGAGAAGCCTATACAAGTCTGGATACAATCACATGGAACAGTATGCCTTCTGATTGATTTCTTGTTGTAATATTGCCATAGATCTGCATCAAGAATAAAAGGAGGCAACACCATCATTATCAGAGTTTTCCATCCATTAACTTGATCATGCTTGGGAATGCCATTGTGCAACATTAATATTATCGGGCTCACCACCGTGACATTCATTTTTTCCTTTGTTCTGTTAGGATAAAGGTTTTGAAGATGCAAAGCAGGTTATTGCAGCATTAAAAGATAAAGGCATATCTGCAATTGGAGCGGCAGGGTTTTGCTGGGGTGGTATATTGTTCAACTTTCTCTTTAAGCTTAAGGATTCTTCATCCCTTGCCCGCCTAGGATGTATAGGGTCAATTTCTTGTAGTTGTCTAAGATTCTGACCACATGTTTTCTTAACAGGCAAGGTGGTTGTTGAACTAGCTAAGTCTGACAACATTCAAGCTGCAGTGCTATTGCACCCATCATTTGTCTCTGTGGATGATATTAAGGGTACGATTGTTTTTTACCAGAATCATTTATGATTGGATTGAGCTATTACTCCTGGATTTTATACAAGTGTGTTGCATATGGGACAAAGCATTTGATGTCTCAATGGCACTAGAATACTGGTGACCTGTTTAGTCAAGTTAGGCTCTCTCAGTCAAGTTAGGCTCTCTCAGTCAAGTTAGGCTCTCTCTGCGTGAGTCAGGGAGATTCAGTTTGATGTTTAGTACTCCGTCCAGATATTGCTGTTCTATCCAGGGGCGGACCCACGTATGGAGTATTGGGTGCTCAAACACCCATCAACTCCGACAGAAATTTTATATGTATATATAAAATATTGGAAAATTGATATATTACACCCATCAACCAAACTGTCCTGGATCTGCCACTGGTTCTATCGTTCAAAGTCTAGATTCATTCTTATATGAAAAATTATTAGTTCTTTTGGTATTCCTTCGTCTTAAGTAGTATTTGCTATTAAGTGTTTTTTGAATTATGGTGAGTAAGTTGAACGGCATCATTTTTTTAGATTCTTCCTGTTTCCTTTTTTTATCTTTATTTTTTCCCTCTCCCGAACGGAGCTGATTATGTATCTTTTTGCAGAGGTGAAGGCACCAATAGCTATTTTGGGAGCTGAAATAGATCACCTAGCTCCTCCTGAGCTTGTTAAGCAGTTTGAGGAGATTTTATTATCAAAACCTGAGGTATGCGAACCATTCCTATGTTTAAAGATTACTATTTTAGAAAGACTTATCTGTGAAATAGTACACACCTGTTTATTTGGTGGATGTATTGAGATAAGTGGATACCACTTTAATGAATTTCTTAGAGTACATTAGAGAGTTTTAGATTTATCCTTTCCGTTTCTTTTATTGCCATCCGTCAAAATAGGTGGACAGCTTTGTGAAAATTTATCCTGGTGTTTCCCATGGATGGACTGTTCGATACAATGTGGAAGACAAGAAGGCTGTGCAGAGTGCTGAAGAAGCTCATCAGGATATGTTGGATTGGTTTACCAAGCATGTGAAGTGAGTGGAAAGAACCCTAGCAGTTGAAAAATTAGTTATGGAGCTCATTATGGATACACCATGTATTGTATCTTTTATTTAAAGAAGATTTTGTCTTGCTATGGTTATGTGAAATGTACTGTATATTTGTAGTTTTTTCTTATGCATTTTGCCTGAGAATGATAAGCAGTATGCATTTCTGGTACTGGATGTTCAGTATCTTGATTATTTGCTTACAAGATTGGCTATTGCATGTACTTTCTCTAGGAAAAGGCATTATTCTTGGTAGTAAGTTGGGAGACTGCGTACCACTAAAGGATGTGGTGCAATCTTAGGTTCGAGCTTACAGAAAAATCCTTGGTAGGGAGCGCTTCCCTCGAATGGGGTCCTATGCAGCGAGAATCCGGATTAGTCGGGCTCTACTGTGGATACCGAACACGGGAAACCATAAAAAAGAAAGTTGGGATACTGCATCAAGGACAATCTAATATTTGAGTATCTCAGAGATAATTCACTAAAAGAAGGCAACTACTCATGTTATGCAGAAGAAGTGGTGAAATTCCTTGAGCTAATATATTCACACTTATGTCATACCTTCTCAAGTTAAACTAGTATCTTTAAATCCTGTTTTGCCAATGCCACCATGACAATGGAGTTTTCAGATTCAGTGAACGCATATATTCTGAAAAAGAACAAATGATATGCGTTCAATGTACACTAAAATGATATCTGTAATCCAAAACAGAACTATTGATGAACTTTATAAATGAATAAGTGCATTCACTTTGCAATAGAATAAATTGTATCACCAATTTAATAAAAAGTAAAATTTCTCCATTTTGTTAGGGTCTCCTGTTTTCAGGAGTCATGCTCCTAGGCTTCACAGGATGCCAACTCTCGTTCTTCTCATCAAATTTGTAGGCTTTTACTTCTTTTAATTGACTAAGTTGAGGCTTGCTTCCATGAGAAGTAGAATGACTCGAATTCTTCATACACAGTAATCGATTGATGAGATATATAATCATTTTGAATGATGATGATATGTTGAGTCTCCTAGGATGAAAATCATTTTGAATGATGCTGATATGTTGAGTCTCCTAGGATGAAAACAGCACAACAAAGCATCCACAAATGTTGGGAAATCGTCTCTTGACTCTATAATTACATCTAAAACGTCCACTTGTGGGGTAGCAACTCTATAATGTCGTTTCAAATGCTCCATATTGATCTCACCACATTTGTAAATATCAAGTGAAACTTGAATTGAAACTTGAGACCAAGAGGAAGAATTTGATAGAAATTCCATCAACCGACAGAGCCACTTATCATCCAAAGAGTATTTGTTGGAACTAAAAATTAACTTCTTGAATTTGCTTGATTCTTTTGCAAGTTTAAGCTGCGGAAGATAGTATCCTTCTTCATACTCGAGTGATACCAAATTTGGAGCATCTACTTCAATTTTGTCAGAATAAAAAGCGCGCAAATTATTAATCTTCAGGACCCTCAAGGATTCACTTCTGCCAATGTTAAGCCTTCTTGAAGCAAAACCACCAGAAAACTCTAAAGATTTCAGATTCGGATATTCAGCAATATCCAATTCTTCCAAAGAATCACTATAATAAGACAATTGTTCAAACTTTTGAAGATTCCGCACCTCAAACTTTTTCCACCCACGACAACGGAGAATGATTAAATTATCAATAAAGGGATAATTATTGAGTAGACCCTGTAGCATGCTGTCGTCTAAAGTTACATTATTTAAAGAAAGCTTTCTCAAAGAATGACAATTTCCCACATGACTAGTAGGTAATGAATAAAAATACACCAGATTACAATTCCTCAGCACCAGTTCTTGTAAATATTTTGCTGTCAACATCTTTAAAATATTGAAGGATGAATGATATCTTAAATTTCTATAGACTAAATCTCTTACACCATTCTGAAGAGCAATGTCAAGCCACTTATCAATCGAAAAGAAAAGATAACCAGTTGATGTTGCAATGTCCATGAAAAGTTCAAACTTGTCAATAGGAATTTTCTCATCCCTGTATCTCTTCATAATTTTATCCACTATATCGGTGTCAATTTCACCTCTGCTCCTCCATTCCTCATCCTCCTCCATCCCTGAATAAGCTACGAATAACAAGTTAGGATTAGTCAACCAAGCTTGTCGCCATGTTCATGAGAGAATTGTCATCCGTGATGCTTCTACATAATTAAGATTAGAGAGTATTTTGTGAATAACAAGTTCAGGCAATATGTCAGCTGTGGGTTCATCTTTACTATGATTCTTCTTCTTATGATTGTGCAACCATACCTTTAAAACCCGTTTTTTTACTCCGATTCTGCTGCAGAAGTCGCTAATCAGCTTTTCATCTACATTCTGCAATTTCCCAACCAATTCTTTCCCCGAATTCAAACATTCTTTTGTTATGATAATTGCCTTCTGCTCTCTTCATGGTCGTGCCTAGGTTTTAATTTGGTAAAATATATGTCACGCTAAACAAAAAACTTTAAATTTAAACTATTTGAAGTTTATTATACGTGAACAGAATTATAATCCTAATTAAATTCTGATATAGTGTCCAAATTGCCTTATACTACTAATTTCCTTATTTAAAATTTAAATATAAGTTACTGGAATTGACTTTAAATATACATTTAAATTAGAGAGAAGTATTGAAAACACCCCTAAACTTGACGCAAATTATTAGTTTCGTCCTCAAACTATTGACCTAGCAAGTCGTCTCAAACTCTTGTAGGAGCATGTGACTCTTGAGAGAAGTGTCGAAAACACCTTAAACTTGAGCATGTGACTTTTGAGAGAAGTGTCGAAAACACCTTAAACTTGATGAGATTTTAAGGGTGGATTTCATTCATGTTGCAAGACATTTAAGTTCAGTTAGTCAAATAAAGGGTGTTTTTAAGGCTGTGAATAGTTCAGGGATTAAACTAATAATTTGCACTTAGTTTAGGGGTGTTTTCAATACGTCTCTTTAAATTATGTAAATGGAAGAATATGTATGGTAGAAACCTCTAAGAAAAAAAAACGTTCTAATGGGAGAAAGCAACTGAGTACAAAATTTTAGTCAAAAGAATGTTCGAATCTACTGAGTGGAAAGTGCAGAAGCGAGACGAAGAGCTGATTACCGAGTTTTGGAGCAAAACCGAAGTAGAAGAACAGGTTCCTAAGGTATGTATGCACAATAAAAAGAACAATTCTATGTCTATAAAGAGAGAGACAGCTGATACATTACCTGAATGTGTGATTCGCAAAATACTCTGTTTTCTTAGTTTTAAAGAAGCAGCACAGCTGAGTATTCTCTCTAAAACATGGCTGCAAGCCTGGTTGAGTCATCCCAATTTAGATGTCACAGTTGATTATTACGGAAACAATTTGGATATAGTGGATAATATCATGAAGAGATATAGGGACGGCATAATTCCTATAGAGAAGTTTGAATTATCATACTTTGATTCTTCCTCTCAAGGTTTTCCATTGATTGATAAGTGGTTTGACATTGCTCTTCAGAATGGTGTGAAAGATCTCGCCTTTAACGTTCCTAAATATTCATCATACCGTTTGCCTATTTTCAAAATCTTGGCAACGAAATCTTTAAGAGAATTGGTTATGTGGGGTTGTCATCTAAAACGTGCTTCGTTATCTAGTGGTGTCGTAAACTGCAATTCTTTGAGATTACTTTCTCTGTCTTATGTTAGATTAAGCGAAAACATGTTTCAGACTCTACTTATTAGTTGTCCTTTGATTGTCAGTTTCATATGTGATTATTGTGATGGGTTGGAAAAGATTGAGCTAGTCAATCTTCAGAATATCAAGTCAATTTCCATTTGGAAAGGTAGAAACCAGCGTGTTAAAATTCAAGCACCAACACTTGAACACTTGTCTTATTTTAGTGTTCCGAAAGAGTCTCCTATGTTGGATATGCTTGATGTTCCAAATTTGGTGTCACTAGAGTATAAGGGAGATCAAATTCCTGAGACTTTCGTGGATGCTAATTTTCAATGGAGTTGTTATCCCAGGAGACTCATCCTTGAGTCAACTAGTAAAACGATTGCATCTTTCATGGACCGTTTAAGGTATATGAAGAATCTGAGTCATTCTACTCCTCATGGAAGCAAGTCTTTGCACAGTAAATTAAAAGAAGTAAAAGTCTACAAATTAGATTCGAGTTGGCAGCTTGTTGAGTTCAGAAACGAGGAGCGGGCGACAAGGATCCTTAAGGAGGGGGAGAAATTTTATTTTATGTTAGAGTGGTGATGTAGTTCATTCTATTTCTATGTGCAAATTGAATGCACATATTGTTTGGTTTCTGTTTTTCTGTTTCTGATGTTTATTTTACGTTATTGTGGTGATGCAGTTCATTCTATTTCCATGAGAACTCTTATTTCACGAGTATAGAATTGCACTTATTAATCTTTTTTTTTTTCATGTCTCTCTAAAAAGAGATCGTGAACCAGGTTCTGCAGCTTTTAGATATAAGCAGAGCTGTAACACTTCAGTATTAGTATGCTTAACATTTTGAATGGACTTCAGTTGACATGATTAAATAAGTCATGTTATACTGTTGAATAACAAGTCTTCCATTTTCTATTTTTGTTTGTCGGATACTCGTATGTATGCTTGGGAGTCATTGATGGTTTATTAGTTTATAATTTTTTTTTTTACATGTTTTAAGTTTCCAGTCCTACTACTCTACTTTTGTTCCAGTACTACTACGTAATAGTTTCCCCTTCCAAAAAAAATGCCCCAGTTTGTTAGTCTTTTTTACTTATAGATGTCGTTCGGCGGATGTTTTGGTAAGTCATATGTGCCCCTTTCCTCGAGGCCGTTTCCAGTCCCCATTTTGAATCATCCTGCTCACAGTAGAGTTCTGAGTGAGATCTGTCTATGGGAACTTATTTACAAAAGTTGCTGCACCAGTTTTTGTTCCACAATTATGTACAAAAGTTGCTGCACCAGTCTTTTTTACTTATAGATGTCTATGGGAACTTATGATGCCAACATTGGTTTTTTTTTAACGAACTTTCTTAACATTCTATTCCATGGGTGTTTTAGAAAGACAATCTCCCCTCCCTATCACTTTTTAATTTGTTGTGCATTTGTCTGCATTTAACTTTATACGCTGTGTTGCTGAAAATTAACGTCAGAATTGAGAGCACCAGAATAGATTGAAGCTGTAGCCTACCAAATTTGAGATCACAGAACTGAAAAGAAATATATATGGCTTTGTCTATTCTGTTCAGCTAAAATATTTGTAATTCTGGGTTTACTGCAAATCTCACATTATAATCACATTTCACATTTTTCATATCGACAATGAATATGATTTTAATACTACTTTTATTTTCTGCCCTTTTTCACACGCAAATTTTTAAACTGCAGTTCTCTGTATAAGCACACTCAAAATAGAGCTCCTGGAGCATGTTCTATTGCTTTTAGAGATAATGCGTCAATCACAGCCTCTTACTTCTTTCAGCACCCAAAGTATGTATAGGTTCTAGATCATCTAATGTTTTTTTTTTTTCTTATTTCTATGTTCTCAAGTCTCAAATCCTGTCTAATACCAAAAGAGGTAACTTCTCTGTTTTCCGGTAAAAGAAGAAGCAAAAGGTGGGAGTTCCTGTGGGTGATGTTCTATGAGTAATTTAAAAGTATCAATGGTGACACTTGCAAGATAAAACTTTTCACGATACAGATATTGGAGAAAACTAAAACCTAAAGGCACAAGTGGAGAGGTACTAGATATCCTTCAAATTCATTCCATCTCAGTTTCCCGCTGTTGGTGGATCGAGCTTTCCGGTCTTCTGTAGTTATGGATAGGCAAGTGAGTTGGAGGAATGGTTGGTTTTGAATAAACGGTTTGGCCACACGTACACGCTTAAATTAGGCATAATAAATAAACATGATCCTTAACTTGGCGTCAGCTGGCAACTATGACCTTTAACTTTGGGTGTGCACAAGTAGGCACTTAAACTTGTATAAAATTGAACAAGTAGACACACATGTCCTACATGGCATAATACACGTAGGACGCCACGTAGGACACAAAATTGCCATGTCCAAATACTGCCTGAACACCCTGTTCATTAAGTCCATGAAAGCTGCAGGAGCATTTATTAGTCCAAAAGACATAACTACAAATTCATAGTGACCATACCAAGTCCTGAAGGTTGTCTTCGGGATGTCACTATCTCTGTCTCTGAGCTTATGATAGCCGGATCTGAGGTCTATCTTAGAAAAACAACTAGCACCCTGAAGCTGGTCGAACAAGTCATCAATCCTTGGGATAGGATATTTATTCTTGATTGTGACTTTGTTCAACTGACGATAATCAATGCACATCCTAAGAGAACTATCTTTCTTACGCATGAACAACACTGGAGCACCCCATGGAGAGATGTTGGGTCTGATGAAACCCTTAACGAGAAGGTCTTTCAACTTCTCTTTCAATTCCTTAAGCTCAGCTGGAGCCATTCTGTAAGGAGGAATTGAGATGGGCTGGGTATCTAGAAGGAGATCTATTCCGAAGTCAATCTCCCTTTTGGGAGGAACTCCGGGAAGATCTTCTGGGAACACTTCTGGAATACATAAACATGACCCTTAACTTGGCGTCAGCTGGCAACTATGACCTTTAACTTTGAGTGTGCACAAGTAGGCACTTTAACTTGTCTAAAATTGAACAAATACACATTCGTCTTACATGGCACCTACATGGCAATTTTGTGTCCTACGTATATTATGCCATGTAAGACATGTGTGTCTACTTGTTCAATTTTATATAAGTTAAAGTGCCTACTTGTGCACACCCAAAGTTAAAGGTCATAGTTGCCAGCTGACGCCAAGTTAAGGGTCATGTTTATGTATTATGCCGCTTATATATCATGCCAAAAAGAAGAGAAAAAATCCATGTGCGATGAGGATTATCCTTGAACTTTGCCAGAAGGACCAAATATGTTTCTAAAAGTACACTTGAATAAAAATTTCACTTCAGTCAATAAAAAAAATATACATTTGAACCATTTCAATTATGATAGCGGTATAAATATTATTATTATTATTTTAATATAAAGTATATTTATTCTAAATCATATGCACCCAATAAAAATAAAGATAAAGATGAGGTGAATAGAGAGAAGAAAAACACATGGGGCATTGTTCCCCTCTCACTCCTCTTCTTACTGGAATGATGATTTCAAGAAATAGAAGCTAACTCTGCTTCCATAACTTGTGCTTTAAAGAGCTGTTTACCTGTTTCTTTTAACCCTAGTGAGAAAGTTTTGTTTTTTATTTTGGATAATCGTGCCACAAGGTACATGATACCTCCCCTAGTATAAGTATCAGGTAAATCTGTCCATCTAGTCTCAGAGAGATAGAGTGTTTTTCCTCCGCTGTGATTTGATACTGTCATAGTGTCATTGACCGTGGAGAAGGCGGCCTTTTTGCTAAGGGGAATTAAAAAAAAAGTCTGAAGTTAATAAATTGGTAATTGTTGTAAGCGGAAGTTGAAGAACGTGTGTTCTCTAAGAGAATTTGAAACCCATTTACCATTGAGCTGAGATTTTGGCTTGTATAAAAGGAATTCAACATTTATTATACACAAATAAAACAAAAATTTAGCTGAACCACTTCATTGACTACTAGGTCACCCCTTTTGGGTGCAATCGTAATTAAAAAAAAGGGGGAAAAGTTCAAATATGCCATCAAACTTTGATAAAAGGCTCATTTATGTCATCCGTTAAACGTTTGGCTCATCTATGCCATTTTCTGTATGAGAAAATGCTTATCCATGCCATTATTTTAAAACTAAAATGACATAGATGAGTCAAACTTTTAACAGATGGCATAAATGAGCATTTTCTCAAAGTTCGATGAAGTTTTTGAGCCCTATGTATTGCCATGCAAATACATAGGCCCCATCCTTTAAGGGGGTCAATTGATTTTATAGCCCCGTCCCTCATAGAGAAGAGATTGAAGGTTTGGGTCTCCTAAATCACCCTTGAACCTGAATCGATCGATATAAATTTATTCTTAATAAATAAATAAAACCTTTCTTGCTATAGTTACTCCTCTACTAATTGAACCCCATCAACTTTTCTGCTCCTCTTCTTCTTCAAAATCAAGAATTGTGGATTTCTCTTCATAAGTAGAGATGAATTCAAAAATGAAACTTCAAATTCAAACTTCTTAAAACTGAATTCATGGTACATACTTCTAAAAATTACGAGATTATATCATATACTCATAAAAATTTAAGAGTTTTTATGATCATATAAGAAAAAATAAAGTCCGGATGAACTCGTTAGTTGTTGTCCAAGAGCTGCATTCGTTATCGTCCATAGGCCTTCGATCCCCGATTGGACTGGCTTGCTTCTATGTGGTTCTATCTTCCTCCCGTTTTTCTTTTTCCTCAATAATGAAGATTGTGAATGTTTTCAATCTTAGGGTTTTAGCTTCGTAAATTTAAATAAGTTGGTACTAAAAGAAGAAAGATAAAATTAAATTAGAATTCTAAGTTTTATAGAGCGACGTTAAAACTAAATAAGAAGAAAGATTAAAAGTGGGATGATTTTGTTTGATGAAGGAAGAATTGGTACAAATTATTCGAGGTGAAACAAATCAAACATTTTTTTAGATAAGGAATAGATTAAAGAAAGAAACTATAAGGATAGATAAAACTCTCAGATTTATTTTTCGATTCATCCTTGGCCTCATTCAAGATTTGTTTTTGATCCAATCTACAGTAATCAATAGAAAAAGCAAATCCATTGTGATTTCATGAGAAATTAAAATTATCAAGATAAGTTATGGCTTATAAATAAGAATATAGATGAAGCGATAAGGGATAAAGGAAATTCAATAGTAGTTTTACTTTTTTTAATTATATATTGTCTTATTTGTTTTCATTAATATTAAAACGTTTGAATAGTAAGTTAGTAGTCTATCGTGATGGTGGCTGGCAATAGTGGGTGACAGTGATAATTTGTGTAGGCAACTAATAGTTGTGGTGGATGATACTGGTAGCTAAGGTGAATGATGGCGACGATTGGCGATATATAGTGGTGACTAATAGTGTTGACTGTCAGTAGTGATTGTAGGTTGTTGTGGTAATGATGATTGTAAATAGTGGCTAGTAATAATTGTGGCTGAGGATGGTAGTTGTGGATGGTGGGTGAGGGGAATAGTGATAAAACAAATGCTAATTATTTAGATGTATTAAGCTGTTAAGTGACTGGAATATTAAAAAAAATAAACACACTGAATAAAGATATAGGTTGTTCTTAGTAGTTATTCTGATATTGGTCCAACTTCATGTGTTTTTCAGAAGAAGAAAACAAGATCTAATAAAAAATTTAGAAATAAAACTTTAATTAAATAAATAATTCTCATTTAAGAGTAATGACCAGACTGTCAATCAAGCAAAATGAAAATCATGTTAGAAGCCAGAATTCACACATAAGAGTATATATGATCGGGTGATCAACGAAACAAAATGAAAATCATGTTCGAATCCCAACTTCTTCTCTTAATGGTATGGCCTGAAGTTGACGGTTAAGAAACACCAATCTCTTGATGAACAAAGTTACAATATTACATGTGCTAATAAAAAGTAATATCACCGATATCAATTACAAAATTCAACAAATACAAACATACATTGATGCAAACAAAAAAGAAGTAAAGACAAAATATAGAGACTTATTGGACTTCTAACAACAATTGATGTGTGACTTCCATAATTTGAAAGATCAAAAGCAATTTCTATGCCAGAATTTCCAGATCCAACAACCAATACTTTTTTATCTTCATATTTTTCACCTAATTTATACTCACTTGAATGAATTTTTTCCTCTTTGAAAAAGCTCTCCCACTTTTGGAATATGACCTTCATTGTTTTCACCAGTAGCCAAAACCAAGAAATCACAAGCATAAAATTTCATTTCTCCACTAGCCACATTTCTTGATTTGACATTCCATTTCTTCTCTTCATTGTTGAGAAGGGCTAATTCAACAAAAGCATACAATTTCATTTCTCCACTAGTCACATTTCTTGATTTGACATTCCATTTCTTCTCTTTATTGTTGAAAAGAGCTAATTCAATAAATCACAAGCATACAATTCCATTTCTCCACTAGCCACATTTCTTGATTTGACATTCCATTTCTTCTCTTTATTGTTGAAAAGGGCTGATTCAACAAATCACAAGCATACAATTCCATTTCTCCACTAGCCACATTTCTTGATTTGACATTCCAGTTCTTCTCTTCATTGTTGAAAAAGGCTAATTCAACACAACTTTGAAATTTTGGTTTGATGTTGAAATTCTCAACATACTCATCTAAGTATTGAATAAATTCTTTTTTTGGCAAATACTTTGGTGATGAAGTTGCATGTGGCATAAAAGGCAATGAACAAAAAATCCTTAGATAAATGCAAGTGAAGTCTATCATAAGTCTTTTTTCCCACAAATAGCCACAACAATCTTCTTTTTCTAACACAACATTTTTATGCCCAATTTGTTCAAACAAGCTGAAACAGCTATACCAGATGGACCAGATCCAACCACAACAACTTCAACTTCTTTCTTTGCCAAATTAACCATTGGATTTTTCCAGATCCAACAATCAATACTTTTTTTTTTTCATAATTACGCCTTTGAAATTTTTCGAAATCCTTGTTATTAGCAGATGTGCTGAGATAAGCCAGCTTTTTGAAACATACCTGAATTGCAAGAGGGGCTTCACCGGAAGCCTTAAGAGGATTTTAATGATAAGCTTTGATCGCAGAACGATGGATCTAAAGTTTGAATCTTGAACGGAAGAAGAAGAAGACGAAAACGGAGCATTGCTTGTGTGTTTCCTCCACTTTTTGCGTCGATGGGAGGGTTCCGATTCCATTTGTGTAGGAGAAAGTTTGAGCTCTCTGAGCAGACTTAGGTTTTCGATACTCTATTGTGTAATGTCTCCAAAAGAGATTTTATATAGTTATTTTCTAAAAAAGTGGTCCTTTTCTTTGTGTAATAGGTACAAAATATAGTACCTTAAGTATCATTTGGACAAATTTTGTACTCTAAATTCACCAAAAATGAGCAATTTAAGACACCCCTACTAAAGTGCATTTAAGATGTTGCGTTAATATCACGCTCAAAAGAGTCTTAAATTTTATCTTCCAAAAGATCAATCAAAGAAATTTAATGTTAGATTAGGAGGATTCACATTTAGGGGTCGTTTGGTACAAACATTAATAGCGCAGGGATTAGTAATGCAGGGAATAGTAACACATGAATTAATAATGCAGGGATTAGTCGTGCAGGGATTGTTTTTGTCAAGTGTTTGGTTCATTGCTTCCCACTTAATCTTGTGTTTAATTTAAAACTCTACAAAAAGTTTCTTTCCTATTATACCCTTGTGTTATTATGAGATTGTTTATTTCATGTAATTGGGTCAAGGTAGATAACCGCTGGACAATATTATTTTTTAAGGATTTTCTATTCCATTTAACTAGTTAAGTTATATATATATATAAAAAATTGTTATTAATTTTAAGGTGTGATGTACCACTAAGGAGATCCTTGATGGCACAGTGTATTTCTAATTTTTTATTGGTCAAATAAATCTTAAACTTAACACAAATTTAAGACTACTTAAATTGTTTAATACCTAAAGCTTATAAAAAAAAATAGTTCAAGTGGTTAATCGACGTACAACATTGAATAAAAAAAAAATCAAAAAAAATGAAGAAAAAAATATTAGTGAAATCATTAAATTACACTAAACGGATTTGGAGAATTAAAAAGAACATTTATAACAATTCCAATATAAATAAAAAGGAAATCAAATTACAAAAGAAATTTAGGAAAAGGAATAAGGGGATAGTTTAGTCATTTAGGGGTCTTATCCAAGGTTTGTTAAACCTTGGATTAGCTATCCCTCCGTTTTCTAGGTATTAAATAAGACCACATATGGTGTATAAGCGATCCATGGATTAAATTAAATAAAATAACCAAACAATGTATTAGATGGGCTAAATTTTAATCCATGGACTATTCTATTTAATACCGCCTACCAAACGGGTCCTTAAGAACTTAGTTTATACTGAGGTTTCATTGCATGTGGAACCAATTTCTTGATCAAATCCTGAAAAGGCATCCCGGGAAGAAAGTAGAATGCTAAATACAGCTAAGGCCTCTGATTATTTTTTTTTTGAAAATGTTCATCAAGAATCAGTTAAAAAATCAGCAAAACCTACCTGAAATCTTGCCTTTTCTTTAAAATTGACTGGAACGATCCAACTTGTGCATCGCTTAACCCCAACAACTGAAAGAGCAGACTCTGTATATAAAACAAGAAAATTAGTCCAAGAGTGAAACTGTCAAATATGTTAACTTATCATGGAAAGGAGCTCACCATTATTCATTGTGGTATGCAATATATAGAGTGAGTTCGGAAACACCAAAAACTTTAGTCCTATTTATTGAAATGCAGTAATATAAATGGGATGAGGACGAACACATGCAATAAAACACCTCTTCCATACGCCTTCGAAATTGTAATATAAAATGCAAGTGTCAGCATCCTGTTGAATCAACCTTTGGATTTATCTAACTTTGTAACTACAATAATAACATTGGCATCATGATCACCTTTCTTTTTATCTAACTTTTCCATTAAAATAAAGCGAGATAGCAATATTGCAATAGAAATATGATAAAAAGATTTATCGAGGATCAATACCTAATGGCATACGAAGAGCCTGATTGAGTACAGAAAGACGTTGACAAACTTGCTGGAACATGCTATATTCCTTTCACTGGGTAATTTCATCACACACTGGTTGCATTGATGTTCTTCTCTAGTTATTAATATTAAGTGCAGTAGTAGCTAGGGCACTAAGCACAACTCAAATATCCACATACAAACACAGGAATATGGAAATGAATCCGGAAGCCAAGGCATAATGCAGCAGGAGTAGAAAAACAAATTACCGGGATAAACAACCATGTTCGTTTTAGGAGTCGTCACTTTTTACATCAAAGTCTAACTCAAACCGCATGTTTCCCTTTTTCTTTTGACGAAGCTCTCTTTTTCTTTAAACCCAAAGTTTTGTCACTCCGAAGTCCCAACCACACCTCAGTGTTAGCTATATGAAATTGATTCTGGGCGTTTACAGTGTGGATGCTACAAGCATGAGTAATTCCTTCCCTGCAAATCAAATTAATTAAGAGCTACGTAGGGGTTAAGGCTAATGCAGTTGGCGGTTCAGATTAGAATAAGTTGATAGTGTAAAATGCCCTTATTTTTCATAACTATATATTTATACACAAACCATACTTCAAGAACTCAAATTTCTGCAACCCAGACGAGATTCTGAAGCCTCCCACAAACTTAGTTATTAGCAAGAAATTGCCTTATCCTAAAACTACCCGCGGTATTTCCCCCCGTGAGTATAAGGTTTTGGATACGATGAGTGCCGTGATGATTATACAGTAGTGATCTTTCACATATCTAGATATTTACCATCAAATATCATGAGGATCAATTGGATCAAATTTCATGATATACAATCCAAAGTACGACTCGCTCAAATATCCAAAGGTTATTAACTCTTATAGCTGCGACAAGGCAGAAATCTACATTGAAAGCTTATTTTGCCCTTTCTCTATGATAGGGGAGGATGCAACAAAAAATGGGCTGAAAAAGCTCAAATCAAAACAAATAACTTGTAAGAGTACTTTCTTGTCAAGTGTTATTAAATAATGTTTATCATCTCAAACATAGAGCAAGCAATTCATATGTAAAACATATACTCTCTTTACTATATTGCCAGGGGATCCTGTAGTCATTTTCCTTTATGCTCTATTTTCAAGTAACAATAATTATGTCTTCAAATGATGAATCTTCTTTCACTTTGGTAGTAATATTAACATGAGAAAGAAGGGATTGCAGGGAGAAAGCATTGTAGGAAGCTAATTTAGCTGGTAGGATCGCTGTAGTAAAAGGTAATCTGAACTTTAAGGTCTGTTTGGTTACCCACACCAGTAATACAGACAAAATCAAACGGTAAAAACTTACTGGACTTAAAATTCCTCATCTGAATTTTTCTCTCACTAGATATACTGTATATTTTCCTAAACCCCGGTGGACAAACACAAGGAGTTTGAGTTATAGAAGCATCATACAGGCATATAGAGTTTGCACCATGCCAAACAACAGTCCAATTCCCTGAACTTGAACTGAGATCAAAGCTGTAGACTCTGAGGTTCCCAGCTTCATCCTTCTCAGTTTCCCTTCCTTGCCGAAATCCGAGGGGACAAATCATCCATTAGTTTGATTATTTGAGTGACTTCCCCTTTTAATGGTTCGTGTTTCCAATGTTTTATAGTTTCTGCAAATTGCAGCAACAAATTCTAAGGCTAATCATCCTTGAAGTGGAGCACATAACGCGCACAAGAAAGAAGCATTACCTTTGTTTCTGGGAAAAGTTACTCTGAAGCACATTGCAGCACTTAGAAGATTTTGATTAATCGAGCCTAAAATAGCTTGAGTTAAGAAGCTCCCATTTTGTTTGTTGTCCGTCTTTTATAGTCCAGCTATTTCTCACCTAGAAAGCATTAGCACATTTTTGAACCATATTACTCATGGAACTTACAGTTTATTAGTTCACTCAAGAAATCCAACTCATTTCACTACCACAAACAGGGACTATCAGCTAATGTCAACAACAACAATTACATCTATAAGACAAGTCCAAATAACTCAAAATCACAATCAAATTACAAGAAGAGTAGTAAAGTCACATTCATAGTCAGCCCATCAAATTACACACCAAGACAGTACAAGTCAAACCGAAAATGATGTAATGGATGCATATGGCAGGCATGCCAATCCAATCCATCAATAAAATTGGGCAACTTTGATTCATATATAAAACTGCAGACATGCCACTCTGATCCATAAATATAATTGGCAGGCGTGCCACTCCAATCCATAAATATATATACAAAATAACAGCTAGGCAGACGTGCCACTTGATCCAAATGAATGAAATGTAAATGATGCATGTGTTAAGTTGATGTATTCAATAGCACTCATTCACAATAGTCATTTTCAATCCTCCTTCCACCATATTTCTCTTGTTTACGCATTTCAAACTTCTTTATCAATCATTTTTCAGGTCCAAAAAGAGAGTAAAATTCCACCTTATACACTTAGGATTCACTTCAAGTCAATAAATACTCACAACAAGAATTGAATCAAGAAAACTGAATAGTTTCTCCCTTCTCTGTCACTAGGGCGACTTGAATGGCGAAGTAAAGCCTTCCATGGCTTCTTTGTCCTCTCCCCAACCCTTGGTTGTGGGAGAGATGAACCTTAATTCTAATTCTCAAGATTCTTATGCAGCGTTGCTGAATCCAAACAATAAATCTAAATCTTGACTAAAACAATATTAAAACCTATTGAGCATAATAAGTTACCAGTTTCAAAAAAAAAAAAAACCTATTGAGCATAATCATGGGGAACCTACAGTTAAATTCACGATGGAGGAGATAAAGCAATATGCAGTGGAGGAAGGCTTACACCAAGCACTTCTAATAAAGTTTTCACATGAACAAATTGATATGCAAGAATTGAGAAAGCTATTGCCTACAAAACTAGGAAGTCAAGGTCGTTGCCTTATCGGATGGCTCACACGTCGACATATATTGCTTAGATTTGATAGGTATGATGATTACATTTTAGGTGCGGCTAAATCTGTCAACTACCTGTTACACAATGGTACACAACACAAATTCAGAGTCGTTCCATGGACAATTGGTCTCAATCCTAGAGAAGAAACCTCAAAAGCTTTTGTTTGGATATCTTAATTGCAAAACAGTTGTTACTGTCCATTGTGTCGGCAGAGGGTAAGCCAATTGCTATTGATAAAGCCACCCAAGAGAAGTCGAGACCTAGCACAACTATGGTTAAAGTCGAAATGGATTTATTGGCTAAGCTTCCACAAGAAATGAAACTTCAATATGTCGATGAGAAATTTGGAAAAATTATGGATCACTTTCAGAAGTGTGTGTATGATAATTGCCATGTTATTGTACCTTCTGTAAGCACCAAGGCCATGACGAAAGCGGATGTAGATTACTATTGATAAAGAATGCAACAAAAACTCCAGAGAAAGCATTAAAAGATGGAACTTATATTGAAAAATGTAGTTGATTCTATATGTGTTGGGGATGTGCAAAACGAGCTTACAGGAGATGCAAATTGTGTATCAAAATCTGGGAATGCACAGGTTCAATCAATAGGTGATGGCCAAGGGGATCAGTTGGCTACGGTTGCTGCTAAGCTGGGTGAAAGTGTAGGCAAAGAGCACACTAGTTTGACTGATGCTAGTGCAATTAATCAAGCTTTCGTTGCGGCGCCGTTTATAAAAAATTCTGGGCAACAAGTACATCAATCTAACAACGTGACTGAAGGGAAATTGATACATAATTCAAATTGGACTGTTAAAGGAAAATCAGTTTGCTACTGTGGTTAATCAGTGAACAATCTACCACTTGTCAGTTTAAATGCCTAAGTACAAGAGATTCCTTACCTATCATTGGAATTGTTGGGTGAGCAACATGGGTATTCGAGGCAGCAGCTAATGTCTACAAGGAATGACCAAAATGTTGAGAAAGGTAAGATCTCAATTTCTCAAACTAACTCTAAAAATGAAATGGTTATTTCTAATAAGGAACAACAAGGTGCGACGAGTGCTTTGAGGTGGGCAGATATAATAGATGAAGAGGAAGAGAGGCACTTCTCCTCCTATGCACAACAAATTGAGCTCTGCAGCTCCTATTTTTGTTCCTAGAAGTGCCAAATCAGTAACGTCTGGGCAAGGTCTGCCATCAACTGATGTTACTGCAATTTTAGGGGATCATTTGGTGAGTTCCAATGTTGAAAAGTTTACTTTTCTAACACCTATTAACACTAAAAAACAACTACATATTGGTGGAAGTAGTCATTTCTCTCCAAATAGATTTGATAACCTACAAGATGAGGACATCTTTGAGGAAGGTGAAGAAGAGGATGTGTTGGATCATTGTTTTGCAAATGCAACTAGGAATGCAGATATTTCTCCAAGACAACAACACAATAACAAAAAGAAGCATGAAAGAAAACTAGTTGGAATGGTAAGATGAGTGAGGAATTTGTTTCAAGGCACCTAACGATGCGACTAGCAAAACAGAATCACATGACAGTGTCAACAAGATCCAATCAACCAAAGAAAAAGTGATGAACAACTATAAAAAGCTATTGGACAGATTTGAAGAAGAAGACGAGAAAAATACTCCAGGTTACTTTAGAAGAGCAATCAATCTGTTTTAGTTCATCCATTTGTAAAAGGAAGTTTGAGGTTGATAACTCAACTTTCTTCTTGGCTTTTATAATTTTGCATTACTTAAGCATCCTCACATGTAATACCATCATAGACTACCTAATTATCTCTAGTTCTTATTTTCTTCATGATCGTTAAAAGTAGAGGTTCTTAACCTCATTAGGTTTGGTAAGGTAAGATCTAGCCCCCCTCCCTTGCTTGTACTTTTCCCAATGGAGGATTTTTATTTAACTATTAATAAAAGACCACCAGGTACAGGTGGAGTAGTTCTTTTTTAAAAAAATCTAGAAAACTAAGCAAACCAATCAATTAGTTGTTTTTAACCCTTCACAATAACAACAGTACCCACATAGATGCTCGTCACCTCATCTATGTGAGACTGTCATGTCCCCATTATTCCCAAGTACAGTCATATAACACATAGACACTTCAAGAAGAGTCAAAGAAAGCCTCAACTTGCCTTAAATAAAGTTCAAACGATCAAATAAAAGTCCTTCCCTTCTGAATAATTCGACCTTTAAAACCTCTAAATATGATTTTTTAACTTTAGACACAAAATTCCCAATTCTGTACACTCATAATCAGTTTAAAATGATAAAATAATCGATAAATCAGAATTATGATGTCAAAATCGGTTTACCCATAACATAAGGACCTTAAATATGAAATTTCAACAAAAAGACATGTCCAAATCAACCTTCAAATCGAAGAATTGGGATTTCTTGATCTAGGTGAAACCCCCCAATTTTTCTCCAACTCATGGATAAAAATGAAAACCAACCAAAGGAATAATGAAAGAATACCTAAATAATTAGATACTTACCCCTTGTTAAACAGAGGAAAATGCTGCGAAAATAACTTAATTTCAAGCTGTAGAACTCCAGAAATGGTCAAAATACCAAATAAGCACAATCTAAAATTTAATGTATTGTTAGATAGCAAAAGAAATTGTTGCACAAGTAATATCATTTTTCACTAAAAGGACCGTAATTCACTCATACGACCTTGGAATGCATCGATTTATTTTTCATGAGTTTCAATAATTATGGGGATCGATTCGTCCAATCGAAACTCAATTATGTGCTCGTTTGGCCGGTCAAAATTTAATTTTTGCTCGCTAAAAATTATTTCATGTGTCGTCATAAAAATACAATCTCGACTTATTGAAATTGCACCAAACTTTCCAAATCAGTCCTATAATTCATGCTAAAATTTCAAAAGTCCCAAAATAATTTTTCGATCTCAAAAACTGAAAACGAACCTTTTAATCGATATATTTTTATGCTTAAACAAGGCAAAGCATCCAAAAGGCTAAAAATACATCTGAAACTCATATGGAACTTCCGGTCACAAATCAAATATGCTACTAGCTTGGAAACAATAATTCGGATTAAATGAAATCATCAAAATACCCAAACGAGGTAGTTCTTTGTTTTACCAAGGTGATCATAATGGGAACCTTTGGAAAACTCATCGAATCATTATTTGGATTGTAAATTATGAGAACTGATCCAATCTTAAACAAAATTTCACCTTCAATTGACATGCAAAAGGGCAAAGACAAAATATCATACCCCATGAAATCATAAGAATACATAATTATAAATGTCTTTGTCCAAGATTCTTTGACGTTGTACTCCTTCATAATCCACATATCTGCGTGATTCCTTGGATAATTACAAAACATAGAGAGATCATTTCCCAACACATTGAGGCGCGACATGAAAACAAATTTCCCTTCTTTGCAACAACGTTTCGTCATTTCTCCCATCAGCCAATTCAACAAAAATGATGTCCCCGTTTTTATTACAAAAAATGAATATGCGTGGTAGAAATATCCCAATTAAGATTCTCATTCACAAATATATTTGACTTCATGAATAGTATCCCAATCTAAAAATCATTCAAACGGCTATAAGATTGATATTTAGACTATATATAATTCCTACATCATAATGTGAATTGTTATAAAGCTCATATCGGATAAACCCACTACCTTATAATCATTATGAAGCTCGTTATATCCAAAATCATACATGAAAAACAACCAGTTATAGTACTAGATATTTTTTTGATCTTCCCAATTAACGGATTCCATAAAAACAAGTCTTTGTTCTCAATAGCAAGACAAATCAACCCACTGGCAGAACCTACAACCTCAATAAAGTGATTTTTGGAGTTGTTTGTAGGATAATCCGAGTCAATTATCCATTTATAGGGTGCTAGGGTGATCTCTTCATGCATCACATTGTCATAAAGTAAAGAACTAACGGAACAACCCTTAAGATATTTGGTGGATTAAACCCTAACATAAGCCTATGGCGGGTGTAGCCCTTGTTATTAGCAGATATATTGATATATTGAGATGAGACTTGACAAATTTAGGGCTAAAGATTAAACTAAGCCAGGATTTTGAAACATTTGAATTTCATGAGGAATTTTCCTGATAGTTTTAAGAGGATTTTTTATGACATTTGCTGGCAGAATAGGGAATTCAAATCTTGAATTGAAGTATAAGAAAATGGAGCACTACTAGTGGGTTTGCTCTGCTTTGGTTGGCGATAGAAGGCTTCATCTCTCTCAGATTTCATTTGTGCTGCAGAAATTTGAGCTCTTCAAAAAAACAACCAGGTTTTGATGTTCGAAAATATTTCCTAATTATACAAAAGAACATCAAAAACCTTGCTGTCTTCTCGAAGAGCTCAAATTTCTGCAACACAAATAGAATCTGAGAGAGATAAAGCTTCTCATCGACAACCAAAGCAGAGCAAACCCACTAGCAGTGCTCCATTTTCTTCTACTTCAGTTCAAGATTCAAGCTTCGAATTACCTTTTCTGCCAGCAAATCTCATCAACAAAATCCTCTTAAAACTATTAGTAAAATCCCTCATTAAAATTAAGTGTTTTTTAAAATCTTGGCTTCGTTTAATCTCTTGTGTTTAATTTGTCAAGTCCCATAACAACATACCTGCTAATAACAAGGGCTATACTCATCATAGGCTTATGATTTAATCCACCTAATATCTTAAGGATTGTTCTGTTAGTTCTTCACTTTATGATCATGTGATGCATGACAATATTACTCTATCACTCTACAAATGGACAATTGACTCAGATTGTCCTACAAACAAATCCCAAAATCACTTAATTGAGGTCGTAGGTTTTGTCAATGGGTTGATTTGCCTTGCTATTGAGAGCAAAGACTTATTTTTATAAAATCCATGAATTAGGAAGCTCAGAAAAATACCTAGTGCCATGATTGGTTGTTTTTTCATGTATGATTTTGTAAAAAGACGAGTTTTATGATGATTATAAGATAGTGGGTATTATTCGATATAGGCTTTATAACAATTCATGTTTTGATGTGGGGATTATATATAGTCTAAATAACAATTCATGGAGTCATTTGGATGATTATCAGGTTGGGATACCATTTATGAAGTAGAATTTATTTGTGAATGGAAAGCTTCATTAAGATATTTCTACCACGCATATTCATTTTTTGTAATAAAAGTAGGACATCATTTTCGTTGACTTGGCTGATGGGAGATGGGGAGAAATGGAGAAACCTTGATATGGAGAAGGAAATTTTGTTATCATGTCAGGCCTCGATGTGTTGGTAAATGATCTCTATATGTTTTGTAAACATACGAGGAGTCACACAAGTATGTCGGTTATGAAGGATTACGGGTTAAAGAATTTTGGATGGAGATATTTATCATTAAGTATCCTTATGATTTCTGTCGCACCAAATTTTTTACAAAATGGGATCCAACGACGTGACAAGTCTTTTTAGGATTAAAAAGAGAAAAGTCAACACCTAACGAATTAAAGGCGTTTTAGAGCACCATTCTAAACTAATCTACCAAATAAAATTAATTTAAGGGGCAAACACAACCAAAGATCGGGTAAGGGTTCAAATTACCTTGAAAGGAATGTGTTAAGCACCTTTTGAGGTTCACAAATGTAGGTCCTAGCCAGATCTTGTGAATTATGTGGAAAAAATATGTGGCAAACAAGGTCACTATTTTTATTAAATTAAAGGAGTGACTAAATGATAAATAATATGAAACTTGATTTAATACAAAAGAGCAAAATAGGTAAAGGTTAATTTTAATTACTTAATATACGGTCTATGTGATGAGATGATTAAACAGACTAACATTTTATTATTTAAACGACAAAATAAAAATAGAGACAATCAAAGGGCATTAATTATCTAAAGTAAACTACGTGACAAAATAGGCAAAACTTTATTTAAAGCAAATTGACAAAGATAGGCGAAGTGATTATTAATTAACACAAATTTTAAGTGATAAGATAACAAGACAAGTTAAACTTACTTATTATTAAATAATACAGACAGGTGAGACTAATTTTTTAAAAATAAATATTAAATAATAAGACAATAATTAATGAAGAAAATAGATAAGCGAGGAGAGAGAATCAACACCAACAGATATGAAAAAAATAATAAAGGTGGAATGTAAACTAAACTGTCCCAAAAAAAGAGATAAAGCATAATTATAAAAGTTGATTTGTAAGCATTAAAAGTATTTAAGATTTAAACCAATCTGTAAGAGAATTTAAGGAGGCTTCAAATGTTTGTTTCTTCATAAGGATGATACCATGATATTATTAATCGCGCTCCTCCACCATAGAAACATTTTTTTTATTTGAGGCCATTCTTAGAAATTAACAATACTATTTAAAGGATAATTGAAAGATTTGATTCAAATACAAACACATAAATATATTTACATATAAATACACATAATCCTTTTGAAAGGTCTTTGGTAAGTAGTACTCCCGGGAACGCGTCGGCTTAGTTAAGAAATTAGAAATAGATCTCGTAATTCCTATTACTTTCCCACTAACTATAGGTTAGTAGATAATACTTATATATAGTTAGAAATAAAAGTGTCATGCCTTGAACAATGAGTTAAATAAAAATAAAAACAACTTTAATTAACAATTGAACTTGAATTTAAATACTTGAATAAAAATAAGTAAAAAAGGAAATGATAAAATCAAACATGAAAAAAAAGAGTAGCATGTGATTTCCCCGCCTCCAATTAATAGCCACCCCAAACTTCTTTTGTTACAACATTTATTCAAGTTATTACAAGCCACGAATGAATGAACAGAAAAAAAAAGAAGTGAAAATCTAACTAAGTAGGCTTTTAGAACCAAAACAGTCCCATCCTTTTGGAATCCCCGACAACTCTTCAACCCATCCCAACAATCATTGTTTGGATTCCTCAATTAAAGTAAGGTCCCTGTAGAGCGTAAAAGACACACCCGACTACATACAAATAGTGAACATGTTAAGGAATAAAGATCATATGCAACATGCTAAATTCATGATGACACAACCTAATTATCCATAGCAAAAAGGCCAGAGTTATGAAAATAAGAAGAAAAAATACAGAATTAAAACACAACATATTCACAGCTAGTCATACTCATAACCTCAATATTTACATAATTGGAGCATGTATAAGTCGAAGAGGAAGTGTACCGGTTTATATAAATCCATGATAACACAACCTAATTATCCATAGCAAAAAGGCCAGAATTTTGAAAATAGGAAGAATAAATACATAATTAAAACACAACAGAGTCACAACTAGTCATACTCATACCCTCAATATTTATATAATTGGAGCATGTATAAGTCGAAGAGAAAGTGTACCTGTTTGCTTTCAAGAATGCCTAATGCATTCGAGCTTTCCAACTAATGCAAAATTAAAGATATACAAAACTACCACGTAAGTATCGAATGCATTGTTAAGAGAACTAACCAGTGATATGGCAATTAATTATAAGAGAGACAAAAATCAGTCGCTTCAACAACACCACAAAATGAGAGCCTTAGAGTAAAATGTGAAATTGAGAGGAGAGCAAAAATGAGCCAAAGGTAAGGAACTTTCAGTGTTCAGACTTATTGTAGAGATGAGGAGGAGGAGAGCTCGAGAGATATCTCATCTCCTTTTGGAGAGAAAGAGAGCTTGAGGGGATTTTTCGAGTGATCAGTCCTTGCCAAGTAGAGAGGAGAGGAGTTTTTTATATATAGCATAGAAGTAGTAGTCAATCAAGGAGAGAAAAATGCAAAAATAATTCACAACACTAATCTAGAAAATCCTTTTCTTAGACAAAGAGGCTGCTCTATAAAAGTGTGTAAAATCACGCCGGAATTCATTGTAAGAATAAAGAAAATATCCCACAAGTTTGAACTTACCATAAGAGTTAATTCATCAAGATATCCGCAGTGGAAACAAATAAGAGAGTATGAATTAAAAGGATTTCCATAATTGAGGTAATCAACTGAGCCTAAAATCATTCAATTTTTACAAAAAATACCTTAAGCTAGAGGTTGTCAAAGTTAAATGAAGCAGAAGAGAATGAAAACAAATTGATATTGGCAATGACAGGGTAATCAAAATCACAGGGACTGGATTCATAATTAATACGATACAAAGCATGTAAGTACAAAATCACTTTATCACGCATAATACTGAACGAGTTAAGGATTAACTGAAAGCAAATTACCTACAATTAGAAGTCATAATCATATCTAAATCAGTAGCTAATGCTAGAATTATTTCCAAAATATTTCAGAAATTCTAACAAAGAGTGGATGAAGGAGATTTTGAAAAGACAATACCCGAATGAATTTGTAAGATACTATCCTCGACAGTGACCTTGTCTTCAAAACATGTTCGTCTTCTTCAGCGGAGTTTTTCGGAACACATTAGAGAGGACAACTTGTTTCTGATTCGCTGGTGGTGCTGTGTGGACAGTTAAGGTGGCAAGGGGAAGAGCGAGGAGAAGGGGAAAGGGGAGAGAGGAGGGAGTGTTCCCTGGTGGAGCGGCAGCTGGGATAGGTTGCTCGACGGCGTTTGCTGGTGGAGCGGCGAGAGGAAGAGCAGTTGTCGGAGCAGTGTAGGTGGCGAGGTGTGGTGCGGGCGGTGAGAGGCTGAGGTGCGGTGGTTTCGTGAGAAATTGTAATTGATTTTAGGGATTTGGGTTTTGGACAGCTGAAATGAACGTGATTGAAAGTTGTGAGAGGGATGAGTTTGAATTGAAATTGAGATTTAAAATTGAGCCATATTGATACACAAAATTGGATAGAAATGTCTATAATTTAAATAAGAGAAAAATTAAATTAATTATTTTCTAATTAATAAAATACTACACATATTATAAAAAATTTATTATAATAAACTTTATTAATAAATAATAATTTTTCATATAAAAGGAATACATATCTCATTAAACTATATATTACACATATATACTAAATAGATATTTTTAGAGGATTCAACATACATTCGTTGGCTTTTTAAAGAGTCCGAGCAACATGGGTAGTAATACAACAACATTAAAGGCTACAAAATCTCAGATGAAAACAATCGTGTGATAAAATAATTGTAAGAGTTCTCTATACAACTTTCTCAAGAGCTGTTAATTTTTGTTTCTTTTCTCAAGTATAAAACAAGAAGACAATGCATATATTAGAGACATCTTTGAACCATATCTGTTTGTAGATCTTTTTAGTCCTTTTTGCTTCATGAAACTTCTTCGCAAGAACAATTATTTTGGTTTAAGTGCTTGGTGTCTTCATCTTTAAGCTAAATTGCACTCAACATTGTTTATTTAAGACTTTCTTCTCTTTATTTTACTTATTTGGTCAAATATCAACGGCTAAAATGTCTTTCACATTGTCAATAACGTTGACATAACCAATGGTTCCGGACAAGGATAGAGCATCTCAGAAAGCAAATTTAGTTGCTTTGATCATGAGTCTAGGATGGAATCAAAAGCATGAATGTAGTAGACAAAAGTAATGAGGATGATCTTTGTTTCAAAAGGCCCTATCCATTCTAAAGTAGATAAGAGTAAAAATTTTGTCATCGTTGTTATATCAATTAAAAATAGTTTCTACAATAGTGGATTTTTTAATCATGTTTAGAGTACATTGTGGTCAATCATCCACAATATTCAAGTTAATCTAATTAGGTGCATTGGTTATGTATCTCCAAGTGAGAAATGAAAACCATTTTTAAAGCAATTCAAGTGTAATTCCTACTCGTTATGGAATCAACTATCTTTCATGATACTTTGAAAAATTGGCACAAGTCAATGTTGTCGAGCTATAACAAGGAAATATAGTTAATCCTTGTAAGAAACAACGACAAGAATTTGATGGATATGGATTGACTTTTATTGTGGTTCAATTTGTTGAGTTGTGTCCTTTATGAGCCATTTAAGTGAGGAAGCAAGGAAAAATACATCACATAGCAAGGTATTTTATTGTGCATTTAGCTCAATTCGCAAAGGTTTAGGAACTTGTGTCTTAGGTCACAGGTTCGAGCCCCATGACAAGTGAACTAACTCTAGCTATTCTCTGTTGATCGATTGGAGAAGCTCTAAAATTAGAGAAGCTATTTTTCTTATCATTAATTAGCATTTAGCACTATTGGAAGTTATTGAGTTTAACACATTAAATAGGGGAAGAGGACCTTTTGATCATTCATTTTCCTGAACTCTTAAATGTTACAGCGGAAGTGAAGGACGGTTCAACCTTTGATTGACCAAATAAGTAAAACCATGAAAAGATTGTCCTAAGGAAAAATATACATAGCTAGCCGGGATAGGGACTCCCCCATATCTAAAAAGGGAGTGTCCCCTCTAGTATACCCTGACAGGTCAAAAATGTCTATGAGTTTCCATGTTCACACAAAATATATTTGACTTGGTGGGATTAGTACTTAAGCCAGAGGTGTTAGAAAAAGTTATTAAATCTCTCAACAGCAGCGAAGAGACCCGAATTCACCATTGTTGAACAAGAAAATGCCAAAAAGTTTTCATGTGGAAATTCTTGCGAGTAATGTTTGGTGGAGCTACGCAGGGCCATTTCTTTTGCGAAGTGCTCCAGCTCTGAATCAAATAACCCATTTTTGGCAGGTCAATATGTTGCATGTGGATCAGTATGAGTATATCTTGTGGCCCTTTCTTAAGTTTACTTTTCTTTTGGTATTTATAGACTACAACTCTACGAGCCTGTTTAGATGAATTTATAACTTAAAATTCCTAACTTATTTTTGTTATTTTGACTTCAAAACAAGTGCTTAAAAGCACTGTTTTATTTTACCCAAACACTACAAAATTGCTTTAGAACACCTAAATAAGCCAATCCGAACAGGCTCTATGTATATTATTTGTGCACCACCTTCATGCAGTCTAGACTTCAGATTACTTAACAAACTATCTGTGTTTCTTCATCTTCAATGTTTAATATGCGACTGAAGCACCTTTGACATTTCTCAAATGTTTGGGAAATGGACCTCCCACCTTTTTTGCTAAAACAAAGGGCAGCAATTTCAATGAAAAATATGTTTGATACACGTTACATGGGGGCTAGCCCTGCCGCCCCTGCATGTGTTGCTTTTTAGACTTCTCTGCTTTTACTGTCATATGAGATGCGATTTTAACTTTACGTGTTGTTGTACTTTCAGGAAAGTGAAAGCTATTTTAGGAACAACTAATTCAACACCTGCAGATTGCATTGAGCTGACAAGGGCTGGGTTATACGGTAACAAAGCTCGGCTGGACTCAGATTGAGCTCGATTCTACTTCAACAAAGCTCGATTGGGCTCAGATCGGTACTATAGCAAGCTCAGTTGAGCTCGGCTCGCTTAGAAGTGTTTTCAAATATAATTGACTGCTAGAAAGAGTTAGAATATCTCTGAGAATTAATTTTTGTATTACAATAACAGAAGTTGAATTGAAGTAGCATTTAATCTCTCATAAAGTAAATCTAGTTCCATCTGACCCGTAAATTGTACTCCTGTCGCATATTGAAAGCACTAAGATAGATTTATTAAGCATATTTTGGATTAGCTGGTGTAAATAGCTAGCTCATGTTGACAACAACAAAGACCAAGCAAGTCTTTGCATTAACTTGGCACTTAGATTAGCTGTTGTAAATAGCTGACAAATGAATATGAAACTTTAGAAATGAATTAGTGCATTCAACTTGAAATAGAGATAAGTTAACTGCATCACCAATCTAATAAAAAATAAACTTTCTTCCCCTTCCCCTTCCCCTTCGTAAGGGTCCTTATTGCAAGCTCCCCACTTTTGAGTAGCAAAGGTTGATCTTTTCCATCGAAAGCTTTTATTTCTTTGAATTGACTATGCCAAGGTGTGCTTTTATGATAAGTAGAATGACTTGAATTCTTCATATACATTAAATGATCAAAGAAACGTGTAATCGTTTCAATATTTGAGATTAAGTTGAGTCTCCTAGGATGACAACTCCATAGCAAAACATCCACAAAAGTTGGGCACTCCATAGTTTGATCCAGACATAGAGATATGGTTAAAACGTCCACCTGAGGGGTAGACCCTATGTGGTCCATTTGCAAATATGTCATGTTGATCTCACCGCAATTGGAAAAATAAAGGGAAACTTGAGACCAAGAGGATGAATTTGATAGAAACTTCCTCAACTTACAAAACCATGAAGCATTTAAATTGTTGCATTCAAGAATGATTTTTGAGTGCTCCAATTGGCTCGACTCTCTTGCAATTTTAAGTTCAGGAATTTGACTCCCCACATAGTCAAGTGATACCAAATTCCGAGCATCAATCTCCCATGTACTGCCATATTGACGAATCTTCAAGACCTTCAAGGAATCCGACTTAATCTTTCCAAGATTCCCCAAACAATGCTCAAGGATGAAACAGACAATCAAGGGACAACTATTAAGTAGAGTCTGAAGCATGTTTTCGTCTAATCTTACATGAGATAGAAAAAGCTTTCTCAAAGACTTGCAATTCACAACACGACTAGATAACGAAACAGGCATAATACTACAATCCCGCAGAAATAATTCTCTTAAAGATTTTGCTGCCAAGATTGTTGAAATAGGCACGGGGTATGTTATATAGGTAAAAAAAGATCTTTTACACTATTCTGAAGTGCAATGTCGAGCCACTTATCAATTAGAGGAAAAACTTCATGAGGAACAGCAAAGGCCTCTAATAATTCAAACTTTTCTATAGGGATTTTCCCATCCCTATATCTCTCCATGATTGTGTTCCCTATCTTTATATCGCCTTCCAAATAATTAACAGACAATTCTAAGTTGGGAAGAGTCCACCAAGCTTGTAGCCATGTTTTGGAGAGAACGCTCATACGCGTTGCTTCCTTAAAACTAAGAAAACAGAGTATTTTTTGAATGAGACATTCAGGCAATATGTCAGTCATGGTCGTCATGAAGGATCAGATCAAAACCCTAATATTAACGAAAATTTATAGATTTATTTTAGGATAACGTAAAAAAAAAAGAAGAAGAGCCCTACATATTATAGGAATCTTATTTCTTAAAGGGTTTAAAAAGGAAAACTAAAGCGCGTCTATTTTCCTATTACGCATTATATTGCTTCCCTCTCAACGATTTTGTTGTTGATCAGTTAAGGTTCTTAACGATTATCTTAACGATTTTGCTACCAAGATTTTTAAAATATGCAATGGATAGATCTAGTACAATGGAAAGCTACGAATTCCAAAAACAAGATCTTTTACACCATTCTGAAGTGCACTTTCACCGTAGCTGTGAGTTTGTCAATTTGTACTTCACATCTATTTTGGACATCTTGTCAATTACAAGAGATCTTCATTTTCACATATAAGCTCGGAATAGTTTGTCAATTAGTACTTCACATCTATTTTTGCCCATGCTTGTCATTTTCTCTTGTCTCTTGTGAGAGATTATGGGACAAAAACATAAATACACAATATTGAGGCTTCCACTCTGTCCAAATATATACGGAGTATCAGCTAATGTTAGCAAAATCAAATTGAATGATTGCAAGAGAAGTACATTTTCAGGATGATGAAAATCGAACGTCTGAAACTAATGATAGAAGACTAAAAGGTTCTCTGCATTTGTTTGATGAAAAACAATGTGCAGCCTGATACAAACTACAGGTCTAAGCTTTCTGATTTCGGATTTTCGTAAGTTATAAGTGACATGTGGAGTGGATAGTATCACATCACATAAGCCTAATTTTGGATTAAAATTTGGTACAAGTACCCGTAGTACCTCTTTGTGATACAAAACTTGGTATATATATATACTCTTAGTTTTGATGTTGTTAGGACAATTGAAAAATGAAATTGGAGAAAGAAAACGCGCACAAGTATCAGAGTTCATTCGTTTATAGTGAAATATACCATGCTATAATTAAAGTGGTAAATAAAAGCTACTCCATCAAGTATCAGCTTACAGAATCAACAAGTAAAAATGTTGATATCCAGGATGGTTTTTCTGTTGACACAGCACAGTATTATGAAAATTTGTCAAAAGTAAAACACCCGCTGTCTTAAGTTCCTCATTGTGATACGAAGACTGATGTATTATATCGTACATATAATATTGACAGTGAGGAGCTGTTGAAGTAACTATCTGATTGAATCTATGAACATCCTGCCGAAACAAGGGAATGATCAAGTTGAATGGTATATAGACACAAACTTTTCAAATATCATTATCCTTTCAGTAGATTGCTAATAACCAAAATTATATCAATAAGTCCAAAATTATATCAATAACTCGTTGAAGTTTGTCACTAGTAGCTTTCAATTGGGGTGCTTAGATCTGAAAAATTGTCACGTAGAAGGATAATCCAAAGAAGCAGAGGCATGAATATTCAAACCAGCATAGTATTTAGACTTTAAAAGAGCAGGCAATCCTCTAAGAGGATCAATGCTGTCATTGTAATTCTCCAAACTCAAACTATATCGTGTCTTTAAATTCGGATTTGTGGATCAATACCGTCATTGAAATTCTCCAAACACGAACTATATCGTGTCTTTAATTTTGGATTTGTGGCCTGATTAAGCAATGTATTAACAAAATCATGTGAGGATTGCATGTTCTTTAGTGATATGTCTATTGAGGTGTTAGTACATTCTACTATCGAAACATAATATGTTAGAATTCTCATTGCTGCATGTTTCGAACGGCTTATATCTTAGATCATATTTATCGAGTATATACGGCCTTATGGTTATCAATTGTACGAGTCCTTCTGAAATTAATTTATTAGGACTTTTTATATAATTTAAATAAAGAGAGATTTAAGAAATATTTTTAGTTAATCTTAAAATATTAAATATTAGAAGTTCTTATTTTTTTACAAATAAGTAAAAATTCAATATCTATAATTTTAATTAATTTTTAAGTCTTGAAGACGCTAAGAAAAAGTCGTTGATGAAGAAGAATCAAAGTTACTAAAGTCCCCAATCACTATCAATTAGATAATTTCAATATGATCGCACTTTCTACACTCAATTATATCTAACCAGAAAAGTTATAAGACAAACAAACTCAAATACTCGAAGGAGGAAAAAGAATTCGATCATCTAATAACTAAAATCAAATTGATACAAAAGAACAAATAAAGAAACGGAAAAAGAATTCAATAATCAATACATCACAAGATCATCTAATAACTAAAATCAAATTGATACAAAAGAACAAATAAAGAAACGGATAAAAGATGTAACTTTTTTGTTGATGACAAGCCAGCAATCTTATAATGTAGTATAGTCTAGTACTAAAACGTTTTATTAATATAGTCTAGTACACCAACTATTAAAAAAGGAAAAAAAAAGAAGAAACCTATCACATTCATGCTACTTTTTTTAAAAAGAAAAATAAACAGTCATAAAAAAAAAACCTAAGAGAAATCTGATAAATAATGGAAGGGTTTTCCAATTTGTGTAGTAACTATAATCCTGAAGAAATAATCATTAATATATTCTCAAGCCTTCCTGTTAAGTCTTTAATGCGTTTCAAATGTATGACCAAATTCTCTTAATTAGATATTAAAAGATATAGCTGACAAATGAGTTAATAAACTTTAGAAAAGAATAAGTACATTCAATTTGAAATAAAAACAAAATAACTGCATCACCAATCTAATAAAAAATAAACTCTCCCCCTCCATAAGGGTCCTTTTTGCAAGCTCCTCACTTCTGAGTTGTAGTGACTGGTTTTCTCCATCAAAAGCTTTTATTTCTTTTAATTGACTATGCCAAGGTGTGCTTCTATGAGAAGTAGAATGACTCGAATTCGTCATAAACACTAAACGATCGATGAAATGTGTAATCGTTCTAATAATATTTGAGCGTAGGTTGAGTCTCCTTGGATGACAACTCCATAGCAAAGCATCCACAAAATTTTGATTCATCCATTGAATATTGACATTTAAAACGTCCACTCGAGGGGTAGAACCTATGTGGTCCATTTGCAAATCTTTCAATTTGATCTCACAGCAATTACTAAAATAAAGGGAAACTTGAGACCAAGAGGACGAATTTGATAGAAACTTCCTCAACTTACAAAGCCATGCTGCATTTAAATTGTTGATGCATCCCATCATGATTTTTGAGTGCTCCAATTGGTTTGACTCTCTTGTAAGTTCAGGAATTTGATTCCCCATATAGTCAAGTGATACCAAATTTGGAGCATCGATCTCCCCTATCCCGCAATAATGATGAATCTTCAAGACCTTCAAGGAATCCGACTTGATTTTTTGAAACTTCCCAGAACAGTACTCAAGGATGAAAGAGACAATGAAGGGACAACTATTAAGTAGAGTCTGAACCATGTTTTCGTCAAATCTTTTATGAGATAGAGAAAGCTTTCTCAAAGAATTGCAATTCACAACACCACTAGATAACGAAATAGGCAGACTACCCCGCACAACCAATTCTCTTAAAGATTTTGCTGCCAAGATTCTTAAAATAGGTACAGGGTATGATGTAAAGTTAAGAAAAAGACCTTTTACACCATTATGAAGTGCAATGTCGAGCCACTTATCAATTAGAGGGAAAGCTTCACGAGGATCAGCAAAGACCTCTGATAATTTAAACTTTTCTATAGGGATTTTCTCGTCCCTATATCTCTCCATGATTTTGTTCACTGTCTTTCTACTGCCTTTCGAACAATTAACAGTGAGTTTCAAGGTGGGAAGAGTCGAGCAGCCATGTTTTGGATGCAGCGTTGCTAAAACTAAGAAAACAGAGTACTAGCCATATTTAACGTTAATGGATCACAACCCTAATGTCAATGGAAATCTTTAACGTGCTTTTTGAGGTAGCTATGATACAATTCATTAATTTATAGGTTATGGTTTCCCTAAAAGACAAAAAATAACCTATATATTATAGGAGTTCTATTTCTAATGGGTTAAGGTAATTTGTCGTCCCTTAACTTTCCCAGTTTTATTAAAATAAATTTCCTTTTTCAGATGTAAAAAGATAACGTATATATTATAGGATTCCTATTCCTTACAGAATCCTGTTTTGGACGTTTTTAGGCTTAGTTTTGTTCCTGATTAGCGATTCTTCGTTTGGTTAGTTCTTTATGTGATTTTATAGTCAATTTTGTTCCTATTTTTGATTAATTATAGCTATAAAAAAATCGGAATGCCCCTGTTGCTTTTGATAGTACTTCACTGGTCTTCCAAATTTGAATTGGAAACAAAGGCTTGAAATATTGTTCTGCTCAACTGAGTGTTACCACATTCTTTAATTCTCTTGTTTCCGAATCAGATTTTAAGGATATACATAGATGTCGTTCTAAACCGTTCTGGTGGTAAAAAAGTTTTTTCTTCACCAGAATCAGTTTTTAACTGTGCTGAGCTAAAAGAAGACTGTCTCCTTTCTTCAAATCATGTTCGACAAGGGTAAATTATATTTATAACTGAACTTCTTAATTAAAGGACAGTTGTAGTCCTCTGTTGGACACAAAACTCATAATTTTGAGTTCGTAGTAGAGCTTGATGTTTTTTTATTTAGAAAAAAAAAATTTGTTGGTATTAATTTTTGAGCTTTTAAAACTTTTTAAATCCTCAACGTGGAAATAATTTACATAATGTAGAATTTTTGTTGGTATTGGATTCTTAAATAATTAAAAAATTTGTTGATTTTTAGGTCCTAAATAAATATTAATGATAATTTTATCTATGGTAGATTAAGGGCAAAATTAATTAAGGACCTTCATGTTTTAATATAGGCATAATACATAAACATGACCCTTAACTTGGCGTCAGCTGGCAACTATGACCTTTAACTTTGGGTGTGCACAAGTAGGCACTTTAACTTGTATAAAATTGAACAAATAGACACATTCGTCTTACATGGCACCTACATGACAATTTTGTGTCTTACGTGGCGTCCTACGTGTATTATGCCATGTAGGACATGTGTGTCTATTTGTTCAATTTTATACAAGTTTAAGTGCCTACTTGTGCACACCCAAAGTTAAAGGTCATAGTTGCCAGCTGACGCCAAGTTAAGGGTCATGTTTATGTATTATGCCTTTAATATAATATAGATTATAATTACTAATATTGAGCCATCTTACAGTATCCAGTAATAAATAACTAAAATTTTCTTCTATTAATTTAGGTACTCCTTTTTTTCCATTTAAAAAAATCCCTTGCCTCCCTTAAAATCTCCGTTCAAATCCTAATACCCAAATGGCATTATTTCACTTTTTGCAAAATCAGAATTTGTTCCCTATAAAATCTAAAGGCATAATATATAAACACCCTTAACTTGACGTCAACTTAACTTGACCTTTAACTTTGGGTGTGCACAAGTAGGCACTTTAACTGGCACATTCGTCTTACATGGCACCTTTAACTTTGGGTGTGCACAAGTAGGCACTTTAACTTGTATAGAATTGAACAAATAAACACATTCGTCTTACATGGCACCTACATGGCAATTTTGTGTCCTACGTGGCGTCCTACGTGTATTATGCCATGTAGGACATGTGTGTCTATTTGTTCAATTTTATACAAGTTAAAGTGCCTACTTGTGCACACCCAAAGTTAAAGGTCATAGTTGCCCGTTTAAAGGTCATAGTTGCCCGTTGACGCCAAGTTAAGGGTCATGTTTATGTATTATGCCAAATCAAAATCATTCAGTTTTTTTATAAGTATTAGAAATTTGAATTAACCTGTTTTTGTTTTCCCTTTCCCAATTAATTTCAGATTCATAAGTTGAGTTGGTCTAGGATTTGCTTCTCAACTATATAATATCACTAGGTTGACCTTTGTACCTTCCATTCGTTTCCGATGTCGAATCCCACGAAGAAATTGAAATATTGTCGTCCCGATTGGATTACAGAATACTTTAATCCCGACTGGAATGCAGAGGTCAAAATTTCTCAACAATCAAGTATCAATAACGATATTGCTGATTCTCCGTCTAATTTACCAACATTATACATTAAATTTCGATTTCATACCTTGTTTACTGGACGAGTTGATCAAGAGCTACCTTATAGCAGATCACTCCATATCAAACTTTTTCATTCAGCTACATACATGTCACGCGACAAATTCTTCTGTCTCATGGAAGATAATCTCTACCATAAATTATGGGGTAAATTGTTTAATAAGAATGATCTTCGAGATTTCATTGATGATATGATTGAAGAAGTCCATGGAATTATTGGTGATGAGTGTAACAAAGGTCGCCAACACTTGGATGTGAGCATTTGTATGATTTTATTTGTATGGAAGATGGGGAATGATGAAAATGTTATGAATGATGATTGTGTCATTTGTTTCGAAGAGTTTGGAAAGGGGAAGGAGAGGAAGAAGGAAGTGATATGCATGCCGTGCTCACATATCTTTCATGGAGATTGCATTACAACTTGGCTACAGAATGGACATTCTTGCCCTGTTTGCCGTTATGATCTTCGAGTATAGATTGAATTGATGAATTTTGTATCTCTTTTGAAGCCTTAATACACTTTTTATATTTATCATTGCTACAACCTTGCATCCCCTCAAATCTGTATCTTGGCTCTGGCAACTCAAGTAGCATGTGTTAGTTTCTCTTACATGCAGCCAGCCATGTTGTGGTAGGCTTCTCTTTGCCTTATCATATACTAGGAGAGGGCCCAAGGTTTTGAATATATTGACAAAATTCTACTATAAAGAATTGAAAGTTAAAAAAAGCTTCTCCATATAGATGGTCTACTGCATGAATTTCACTCCAAACAATTTTGACGAATATAAAAACATCAATCATCTCACAAAATAAGTCTTGAACACACCATTAACTTATAAAAACTATACTCATTAAGCCACCACACAATTTGAATCTAGATGGTAAGGCCCATGTCAGGCTGCGCCTTCCTATATTACTATTTAATGGCATCCACCTTTCATCTTAATGTTGCCCTTTTGGTTTGATTATTTTTTGTTGTCTTTTTGAAAATTTTGCTCAATTTTTTTGTCCTTTTGATAGTGTTAAATTAATGAAATTATTATTTTTATTTATGACTTTTAAGGGGTTTGTGTATTTACCTGAAAAGAATCACAAGAATATTAATGATGGACAAGTTCCCATGTCCCACATGGTGTTCACTGTGTCAGTCATTTCCTTGAAATTTGATCCAAATGCAGATACAACCAACATATTTTATCTCATCTCTAGATTCTTCCAGGGAACAGTTTTTGGGTATATACCAACAAAAACTCATAAGTGAAAAAGTAGCAAAGAAAAGGTTAGCCCAGAAAAAATGAGGCAAAACAGAGAGTTTTGGAATTTTGACTCAATCTCAAGGAACTACCAAGTATCCTCCATTATCATGACTATTAAGTCCATGCATGGAGCACAAAGAAATTGATTATTCCACACATCAAAAGGATAATACCACCCAAAAGATGGCACTACTACAAGCTCACATACTCCGAAACATTCACCGGAGTTAAAATGATAGAAGGTCCACATAATCGGGTCAAACAAACAAGTATATACCTCAATGAAACCTCGGCCCAAATGTAATGCACATTTAAGATAAATATGAGACTCGTCATAAGCAAAGAGATAATAGAGAAAGGTGTCATACATATTGGGATCATCTAAGGTGTTCCTATATGCAAGATCACAACTAGGTTCAAGGATCCTAGCACTCATTACATCATAAGATTGATGGAACACACGAAGATAGCATGATGAATTTAGGATAAACCTCACCTTCTCTTGATAAATAACTCCTACCCCCATAAGATGTGCAATCAATAAGATCATACGCAAAGAGGTAGTAAAGAAAGGGATTAGAAAACTACCCTTGCCAACAAATTCATCCAAATTATGCTTGTCATCTTTACCAAGCATCACTACACAGGTGCCACAATTCAACACATTATCGGGGTCAAATGGAAAGGAAATCCATGAACATGGATCAAGTACACCTTTTTTTGCCTGGTTGGCACTCTTATCTTCCAAAAACATACTCCACTCAAAAGTCTGAGCATCATCATATGCAAACAAGTAGTAGAGAAAGGTGTGACATAAATGAACTTCAATCAAGGTGCTCGCAAGTTTAGCCTCCACTTTATATACTAAAGCATCATAACTCATATGAAGAATTGGAACACACAAGGAAGAAGTAGCAATTAACACATAAGCATCACCTTTCTTCTTAACACTATCCTCTCCAATAAACGTACTATCATCTTCACAAAAGAGGTATCCGTCTTTAGAAAGTGTGTCATCACACCATAATGGATTCTCAAACAATTGATAGCCTTCAAGAGTGGCTACACTTCCAACATTATAAGGTATTCCACTATGCACACTCTCAAGAGTCATGTCATCATCAAACAAGAGATTATTATACACAAGTTGATCAACACCAATATCACTTGATAATGAACTATCATTTAAAGTACATGTATCAACACTAGGTGGACACAAATTGATTTTACTAGAAGAATCAATTCGGTCATCAATAGGATCAACTAGTATATCCACATTCTCAACATGCACATCATCAAAACATGACAAAGAACTACATGGCAATGTAATATCACTCAAGGTACAAGTGTCAACACTAGGTGGACACAAATTCATCTTACAAGAAGAATTTATTCGGTCATCAATAGGATCGAAGAGTGTATGAACACTCTCAAGAAATAAATTATCACTATGTGGCAAAGAATTATTAAACTCACATGAAATCAAGCTATCACTTATACTCAATTGGCTACTAGCCACACAATGAATTAACAAGCTTAAGGAAGTGCAAGAATTATCATTGTTACCTTGTAGCTCATAACATGAAGTGTCTTCACCTTGATTGTGCAACTCCTTAGGTTCTTCATTATGACAAGTAGTACCCTTCAATAGTCTTTCCAACTCACGGGGTGCCATTTCGGTGACTTATTGAATGACCTTTTCAATATTTCCTTGTATTGAAGCAAACAACTCATTTGTGCTCATAATATGAGGATCCCGATAGCAAAATGATGATGATCCTTCCACCATACCTATAAAACTCAACAAACAAGTTAGTAGAAAAAATTCTCACGTCACTCTTTATTTGAACTCTCAACTCATCACCTTCTATGGCGTCGTCTCAAAATTGATAGTGAACTAGCTTTGCCAACCAATTCAAGGTCACCTATCCTTTGTGGTGGAGTGGATTCTTATGACTCTTGAAAGAAGAATGACCCAAAAAAAAAGCTAACGGACTTGAATCAAGAAGTTTATTAGCTAATTATGATGAGAAAAGTAGAAAAAAGAAGCACGAAAAGATTCGGACTCAAAACAAACTAAGTAACAAAAGTAGAAGAATTACTTGTTGTTACTTAATTTGAAGGATCAAAGAAATGATTTGATGATTAAAAACTAGTTAACAAGTAATTAAAGATGTTAATTAATTGTCAAATAGTTGAGAAATAGAAGAAAAAAGAGTGTGGAAGAAGAAGTGAATTTGGACACTTAGAAAAAAAATTAAGCCTTAAAGAAGTTCATCACTTGTAAGACTTTGATTGGATGATTCGATGATTAAGAGGGTGTTTGGATTGACCTAAAAGTTGGTCAAATCTACTTTTAAGTCAGTTTTTTGATTTCTGGAAGTGTTTGACAAATATAAAAAATAACTTAAAATAAGTTAGGAAGTATCTGACAAGGTCAAAATGACTTAAAATAAGTCAAAAACCAAAAGTAGGTCTCCCCCTACTTTTTATTTTTTAACTTAAAAGTTATTTAAGTTTGATTTTTTATTTTTTTTACTTAAAAGCTACTTTTTTAAGCCAAGTCAAACGGGCTCTAAAATTAGTTAACAAGTAATTAAAGATGTTAATTAGTTGTTAAATAGCTGAGGAATGAAAGAAAAATAAGTTTAGAAGAAGAAGAAGCAAATTTGGACACTTAAAAAAAAAATTTGGTCCAAAAAACTCCCATACTAAGCCAAATTTTGAGGCTGAAACCATAATCCTGCTCTCTGAAGTTGTACCTCATGCGCGCACTAGAGAGTGGTACCTCTCTGTGTGGCGGTCAGCTGAAATGGCGCTGATGTGGCTGCTGCTTGGCTACTGTGTTGACAGTTGACTGCTGACATGGCAATCCACGTAGAATTATTTTTTTTTTAATTTTATTTTTTTGAAATTCAATTATTTTTTTTGAATTTCGATTTTTTGTTTTCAAATTTCCACCAATGGACCCAAAAAAACCTTAACCAACTTTGACTTGAAATTGTTGGATCAAATGTACTTTCTTCCTTCTTCTTCTTCTTCAAGAACAACTTGAAGAACACAAGAACACCTACTAATTCCAATACTTTCAAAACAACTCGGAATTAGCTCAAACTTTAGGATTATCTTCCCCTTGACTTAGAGAACAAACCCAATGGTCATTAACCTCCAATTTCTCCTCAATCACAAGATCCACTTTCAAAATTTGAAAAGTTTAAAAAGCTCAAAACTCTTTAATGGCAACTTCACTTCTACAACTCTAAATAAATTAAAGAGTTTTGAGTTGGTAGTAGAGCTTGTCTCATCTTGGACAAGGCAAATAAGCTGTTTAATTACTCTCTCTTGTTTCAATTTGTTTGTCTTATTTTTCTTTTTAGTTCGTTTAAAAGGAATGCTTCTTTCCTTTTTTTCGTAAATTCTTTAATTTCAACTTTCCAAATGACATGTCTATATCCTTTTTATAAGAGTCTTCATTTTCACGTATAAGCTCAGATTCGTACTATAGCAAGCTCGATTGAGCTCAGCTTGCTTTAGTCGATGCACAGGCCTACATTGCCAAAGCATTACTAACTGGAACGGTTGCGTATATACATGAGGTTTTACAAATTATTGTGTTATTGTATGGTACATTTAAGATTGTTGATGAAGGCTTTTTGCCCATGCTTGTCATTTTTTCTTGTGAGGGATAATGGGACTAAAACATAAATACACAATATCGAGGCTTCCACTCTGTCCAAATATATACAGAGTATCAGCTAATGTTAGCAAAATCAAAATGAATGCTTGCAAGAGAAGTACATATTCAGGATGATGAAAATCGAATGTCTGAACCTAATGATAGAAGACTAAAAGGTTCTCTGCATTTGTTTGATGAAAAACAACGTGCAGCCTGATACAAACTACAGGGCTAAGCGTTCTGATTTCGGATTGTCATCAGTTGGAAGAGACATGTGGAGTGGATATCTGTTGAGTCAAGAGTTGAGATGCACAACGAGCATACTATGTTATACCAGCACATGGAGGGTGTGGCAACTGGCAACTTAAATGAGAAAGCAGATATATACCGTTACTAAAGACGTAATTTTTTTTAATCGTTAACTGAATTTTAAGTGTATTGATTCATTCCTTATTAGATATCGAACGATTTTGGATTAGTTGGCTTAAATAGCTAGCTCATGTTGACAACAACAAAGACCAAGCAAGTCTCTGCATTAACTTGGCACTTGTTTCTCTTGAACAAATGAATACAATACAATTTGGTGAAACTTCCAGCAGCGAGAAGTATGAAGTTAATGCACGTGTAGGGAGGGGGATTTTTTTCTAAGACACCCCATGGTATTGAAAGGAATGTACAAGTACCTCTTTGTGATGCAAAAACTGGTATATATACTCTTAGTTCTGCTGTTGTTAGAACAATTGAAAAATGAAATTGGAGAATGAAAACGTGCTCGAAGTCCTTATGAGCATCTCAGGAGAAGGAAAACAGAGTTCATTGGTTTATAGAGAAATATACCATGCTATAAAAGTGGTAAATAAAAGCTACTCCATCATATACATCCATGACTATGTCAAGGTGTGCTTCTATGAGAAGTAGAATGATCCGAATTCTTCATATACATCCATGAAACATGTAATCATTTTAACACTTGAGCATAGGTTGAGTCTCCTAAGATGAAAACTCCATAGCAAATCATCCACAAATGTTGGGCACTCCCGAGATGACTGTATTTCTATGTCTAAAACATCCATTTGGGAGATAGAAACTCTGTCGTGCAGTGGCATATCTTTCATGTTGATCTCATTGGATTTGGGAAAAATAAAGGTTAACTTAAGACTAAGAGGTCGAATTTGATAGAAACTTCCTGAACTTACAAAATCATGCATTATCTAAATAGTCATATTTTTATGATTTAATGAAGTTTTATTACATTTTCAATGCTTGATAACATCCCTCTGAAATCGATCAATTACTAAACAAGCTGGAATAAGTCGTATAACACGTTGATTCAATATTTGGCAATGACCGGAAATTTCCAGCTGCAATAAGAAGTATAAAGTTAAACTTATGAGTTTTCTTAATCAAACAGTTTTATGAACTTAGCTTTTAAAGGCGTATTACATGTTAAAGAAAACATTAAAAAGTTGTCTCAGACTGGATTATAGTGTAACAAAGCTTGGTTGGATTCTATACTGTAACAAAGCTCAATTGAATTTGGATGGGTACTATATCAAGTTCAGTTAAGCTCGGCTAGCTCCGTTAGTAGCCAAGCCTATCAAGGGGAGACTCTCCATGATAGCTATGAGCTATTAGCTCATAGCTCTGTGAAATGCTGAAATGCCTGCCCACAGTTAATGGATTAGCAATAAATTCTCTGGTTTTGACTCATGTCATGTCTACGTCATAATGCTAACCTCAAAATAGACACGGCTACATATTTTGGCAAGTGCAAGAATTTAAAACTGGATGTTAAAAAATAAATCTATCATAACAAATAGGTGAATAAACTTTAGAAATGAATAAGTGCATTCAATTCGAAAAAGAGACAAATTAACTGCATCACCAATCTAATATAAAATAAACTTTCTTCTCCTCCTCCCCCTCTTTCATAAGAGTCCTTTTTGCAAGCTTCCCTCTTCTGAGTTGCAGCTGATGATTTTTTTCATCAAAAGCTTTTATTTCTTTTAATTGTGTATGCCAAGGTGTGCTTCTATGAGAAGTAGAATGACTGAAATTCTTCATATACATTAATTGATCGATTAAATGTATAATCGTTTCAATATTTGAGAGTAAGTTGAGTCTCCTAGGATGACAACTCCATAGCAAAGCATCCACAAAAGTTGGGCACTCTATAGTTCGATTCATCCATCGAATATTGACATTTAAAACGTCCACCCGGGGAGTAGAACCTAAGTGGTCCATTTGCAAATCTGTCATGTTGATCTCAGCACAATTGTTATTGGAAAAACGAAGGGTAACTTGAGACCAAGTGGACGAATTTGATAGAAACTTCTTCAACTTACAAAACCATGCCGTATTTAAATTGGACCTGCATTCAACATCGATTTTTGAGTGCTTTAATTGGCTTGATTCTCCTGCAATTTTAAGTTCAGGAATTTCATTCCCCTTATAGTCAAGTGATACCAAATTTGTAGCATCAATCTCCCCTATCTCCCAGCAACGACGAATCTTCAAGACCTTCAGGGAATCCGACTTGATCTTTGGAAGATTCAGCGGCCCGAAGGCCAGCCCGGAACAACACTCAAAGATGAAAGAGACAATCAAGGGACAACTATTAAGTATAGGTCTAATTCTAAAAACGATAGAGAAAGCTTTCTCAAAGAATTGCAATTCACAATACCACTAGATAACGAAACATGCATAAGATTACAACCCTCCAAAACCAATTTTCTTAAAGATTTTGCTGCCAAGATTGTTAAAATAGGCAATGGGTATGATGTAAAGTGAAGGACAAGATCTTCTACACCATTGTGAAGTGCAATATTGATCCACTTATCAATTAGAGGGATGAGGATCAGCAAAGACCTTTGATAATTCAAACTTTTCTATAGGGATTTTCTTATCCCTATATCTCTCTATGATTTTGTTCACTATCATTATATCACCTTCCCAACAATTAACACTGAGTTTCATGGTGGGAAGAGTCGACCACGCTTGCAGCCGTGTTTTGGAGAGAATGCTCATCCGCGCTGCTTCCTTAAAATTAAGAAAAGAGAATACTTTTTGTATGAGACATTCAGGTAATAAGTCAGCCATGGTTGTCGTGAAGGATCAACTCAGAACCGTAAGGTTAATGGAAATTTTTAGATTTATTTTTGCAAATACGGCACTTAAAAAAAAACCTATATTACAAATCTTCAATTTATAGGTTATGGTTTCCCTAAAAGCCCCAAAAAAGAAAAAAAAGCCCTATTTCAAAACGGGCTAATGTAATTTTTGTTAAGGGTAAGTTACATAAATCACATAACGTAAAGATGAAATTACTATTTATCCCTACTTTTTTTCTAATTACAATAATCCCTTAAAATTAACCCAATCCAGATACATTAATGAAAACGCGGATACATTAATACGGATACATTATTAAAATAAAAATTAACTCAATCCGGATACATTAATGAAAGTGCGAATACATTAATACAAGAACGGATACATTAATACAGATACACTATTAAAATAAAAATTAACCCAATCCGGATACATTAATGAAAGTGCGGATACATTAATACAAGCATGGATACATTAATAAATTAATACAGATACATTATTAAAATAAGGGATTTTAGTTATTTTTAAAAGATATAGGGACAAATGGAAAATAATATACATAAAAAGTGTGTACTTTAGTAATTTTTCCTTTTGTTAATTACTTACACCTGTCAACCCTTAACTTTTGCACATGGTAAATCTATTTCGAAGAAGATGCGCGATCCCTGATCGGTATAACCACTCAGAGGCGTATGCAGAAGGGGGTCACCGGGTTCACATGAACCAATGCTCTACTCCCGAAATCATATATAGTAGTGTTATATTTTTAATTTTTTGTTAAATATAGATGTGTGAACCCACACTCGAAGTATCATATAATGCGACGATGATTGGGTACACCTCTTAGTGAGGTTAGAAATTTGAATTTTATATCTATCTTGTTTTATTTTTCTTTCTAAAATTGGGTAACACCTCTCAAAGTGGTACTTTGCATAACATATGAACAGTGAGATGGTTTGATTTTGTGAAAGAAATCTGCAAAAGGTTTGAAGAATCAGATAACAGAAAGGGGCTGTTAATGATTACCTCGAGAAAATCGAGGATCCTACCATTCCAGAAGAATCGACATTAAACAAGATATTTACAAAAGGTCAAATATTAAATTTCTTTGTCATTGATAAGAGTAAAAAAGAAACCTATATAAAATCACCCCCAAGACATTCTTCTTTGTTTGTTTTTTAAAGATATTTCCAGAAGGTCAAAAAATACTTCATCTCTTTCAATATGTTTGCCTTACTTTTCTATTAAATCCGTTTAAAATTGATTATCCTTTTTTTTATATATATAAATCTTTAATTTAAACTATACGTGACATATTTAAGATCACATAATTAAAGGATATGTTAGTACATTCTACTATCGAAAAATAATATATTCGAATTCTCGTTACTGCATGTTTTGGACGACTTATATCTTAGATGAATTTAGATCATGTTTATAGAGTATATAAAGCCTATGGTTATCAATTATATGAGTCCTTCTGAATCTAATTTATCAGGACTTTTAAAGAGAGATTTAAGAAATATTTTGTGTTAATTTTAAAATACTAAGTATTAGAAGTTCTTATTTTTCACAAATAAGTAAAAATTCAATATTTATAATTTTAATTAATTTTTAAGTTTTGAAGATGACTTTGTCCACAAATAACTGTAATTAAAAATGCAGAATCTATAATTTCAATTAATTTTTAAGTTTTGAAGACGCTAAGACAAAGTCGTTGATGAGGAAGAATCAAAGTTATCACTAAAGTCCCGAATCACTATTAATTCAATAATTTCAATATGATTGCAACTTCTACCACTCAAGTATATCTAATCAGAAAAATTATAAAACAAACAAACTCAAATACCGGATCAAGGAGGAAAAAGAATTCCATAACAAATACACCACAAGATCATCTAATAACTAAAATCAAAAGAATAGATGAAGAAACAGAGAAAGATGTAACCTTTTTTTGATGACAAGCCAGCAATCTTATAATGTAGTATAGTCTAGTACTAAAATGTTCTTTTAATATATAGTCTAGTGGTCACCAACTATAAAAAAAAGAAAAAAAGAAACCTATCACGCTCTTTTAATTTAATATTATAGTCTAATACTAAACCGTATGCTACTTTTTTTTAAAAAAAGGCATAATACATAAACATGACCCTTAACTTGGCGTCAACTGGCAACTATGACCTTTAACTTTGGGTGTGCACAAGTAGGCACTTTAACTTGTATAAAATTGAACAAGTAGACACACATGTCCTACATGGCATAATACACGTAGGACGCCACGTAGGACACAAAATTGCCATGTAGGTACCATGTAAGACGAATGTGTCTATTTGTTCAATTTTATACAAGTTAAAGTGCCTACTTGTTCACACCCAAAGTTAAAGGTCATAGTTGCCAGTTGACGCCAAGTTAAGGGTCATGTTTATGTATTATGCCAAAAAAAAATACAAAGTCATAAAAAAAAAAACTCTATAAATATTCATAGATATATTCTCAAAGCTTCCAGTTAAGTCTTTAATGCATTTCAAATGTGTGAACAAATTCTTTAATTCTCTGGTTTCGGAATCATATTTTGCACATATGCATAGATGTCGATGTATGACTCGTTCGGGTGGAACAAAACTCTTATTGCACGGAATGAAATTTTATTACAATGCTGAGCAAAAGAAAGATAGAAAAACCTCTGTTTCCCTTGTTCAAATTGAGGGTTTTGATGAACTCCCCTTCCGTATCCTGGTAGATTCTCGTTTGAATTGCGTTAATGGTTTATTTTATATATTTCAAATGTGTGAACAAATTCTTTAATTCTCTGGTTTCGGAATCATATTTTGCACATATGCATAGATGTCGATGTATGACTCGTTCGGGTGGAACAAAACTCTTATTGCACGGAATGAAATTTTATTACAATGCTGAGCAAAAGAAAGATAGAAAAACCTCTGTTTCCCTTGTTCAAATTGAGGGTTTTGATGAACTCCCCTTCCGTATCCTGGTAGATTCTCGTTTGAATTGCGTTAATGGTTTATTTTATATTTGGGAACCATTATCTGTTGCTGCAATTTTAAATCCCAGTACAAGAGAAGTAAGATTTCTTCCCAACCTAAATGATTATTTTTCCTTGTGGTACTGTTCATTAGGTTTTGACCCAGAAGAAAAGAAGTACAAAGTTCTTTCGACAACAAAACATATTATAGAAGGGTACATAAAACACCGGGTTTTCACTTTAGGTGTAGACGAATCATGGAGAGAGACTCAAAGCATACCCCCTCCTATTTTGTGCAAGCCCGGGGTTTGCATCAATGGAGTTATCTATAAATTTGTTTTCCATGACGGACTTGCTATAGATGCATTTGATGTTAAAACTGAAAATTCAAAAAATATTGGATTGTTGAATGCATCTCACTGGTGGTATTACGAGTTGATAGAGGTGAAAGGTAAACTACCAATCATAGATTATGACTATTGGCTACAGAGATGTGTCGACTTGTGGGTTTTAGAACAAACTCAGAAAGAAGAAGAATGGAAAATTCAAATCATTCACTTTCCTTCGAAGTGGAAGGACATACCCTTAGTGATATCCTCATGCACGTACTGTGATGAAGAGATTGTATTCATCGTGAACTTAATGTCGGGTACTTTATGTCTCTGTTGTGATTTCACGAGACAAAGTTTGAGAAAATTAGAAATCAACGGGCTAACTAGAAATTTTGACATCGAAGGCATTTGTAGTTACGTTGAAACACTAGTAATTATGTAGAAATTAAGTCTCTTTCCTTTTGAGAAATTTGCAATACTCATTATTTTTTTTAAAAATTGTTTTTGCTTTTGCAAGCCTATAAGATCCAAGTTTAAAATTATGTTGTTAGTTCTGTTTTATTAATGTCTAATACCTCTGTACACCAATGCACAAACAAGAATGAAATTCTCTAAGTTATTTTGTTTTAATATTTAAAATGTCATTCTTCTACGTTGACCCTTCAAAATAAGTTAAAATAACAAATGCAGCTGAAGATTTTGTTGTCTTTTAGCACTCACCTCTTGTACTGAATTAATATCAAAAGCTATACACTCATCCAAACAGGCTCTAAGGGTGCTTTATAGTACTCATTTCTAATGTGCTCTGCTGAAGTCATGTCCAACGGAGTAGTAAATGTGAGACCACATTCTTTGATTCTCTTGTTTCCGAATCAGATTTTAAGGATATACATAGATGTCGTTCTATGACCCGTTCTGGTGGTAAAAAAGTTCTTTCTTTACTGTGCTGAGCTAAAAGAAGACTCTGCCTCCTTTCTTCAAATCATGTTCGACAAGGGTAAATTATATTTATAACTAAACTTCTTAATAAAAGGACAGTTGTAGTCCTCTGTTGAAATAAGCTTCTCCTAAGCACACAGTCACACATGTCCAGAAGTTACGAGAATCTTCAGAATCAGTTTGACACTCTGTTATGAACCAGCCTCGGCACAATGTTGATACCACACAACTAGTTATTGGGCAGAGAAGAAACAACAGAACTGGAAGGTCTTTGTAATTTGCGAAGGTTGATTGGGGACCCATGCCCAATTAACAACTAGCTAAAAGGACGACGGATGAGAAAGAACGGTTTATGCATATCGTGAAGAAACTATTTGTTCCTCTAATCTTCTTTTTAGAGTCTAAACTTCTCACCCCATTCTTATCTCTATCCTTTAGTTACTTGAAATTTCAATATTTCCATTGTAATTCAGTAGTTTGAGAGTTGTAATTACTATTCTAAAGTTGTAGTCATGTTCCCGTTCTTACTAATATAGTGATCAATTCGGGTTTGTTACACACTCATACTCCAATCTCCAGAACTAGTGAAATGCAAGACGTAATGAGGTTCTTTGTTAACTTTTTTGTAATGCTGATCTTTCAGGAAAGTGAAAGCTATGTTAGGAGCAACTAATTCAACACCGGCAGGCTGCATTGAACGCAATGAAGAAACAAGAGATCTTCATTCACACATTAACTCGGAGTAGTACTATAGCAAGCTCGGCTGAGCTCAGCTTGCTTCTCTCGATGTGCAGGCCTACATTGCCAAATCATTACTAACTGGAACGGTTGCATATATACATGAGGTTTTACAAATTATTGTATCATTGTATAGTGCCTTTTTGATTGTTGCCCATGCTTGTCATTTTCTCTTGTGAGGGATTATGGGACTAAAACATAAATACACAATATCGAGGCTTCCACTCTGTCCAAATATATACAGAGTATCAGCTAATGTTAGCAAAATCAAATTGAATGATTGCTAAAGAAGTACATATTCAGGATGAAGAAAATCGAATGTCTGAACCTAATGATAGAAGACTAAAAAGTTCTCTGCATTTGTTTGATGAAAAACAATGTGCAGCCTGATTTAAACTACAGGGCTAAGCTTTCTGATTTCGGATTGTCATCAGTTGGAAGAGACATGTGGAGTGGATATCTGTTGAGTCGAGAGTTGAGAAGCACAACGAGCACACTATGTTAGACCAGCACATGGTGGGTGTGGCAACTGGCAACTTAAATGAGAAAGCCGATATATACTGTTACTGAAGACGTAATTTTTTTTAATCGTTAACTGAACTTTAAGTGTATTGATTCGTTCCTTACTAGATATCGAACTATATTTAGAACGGAGGAGAGCATCACATCACATAAGCCTGATTTTGGATTAGCTGGTGTAAATAGCTAGCTCATGTTGACAACAACAAAGACCAAGCAAATCTCTGCATTAACTTGGCACTTGTTTCTCTTGAACAAATGAACACAACACAATTTGGTGAAACTTCCAGCAGCGGGAAGTATGAAGTTAATGCACGTGTAGGGAGGGGGATTGTTTTTCTAAGACACCCCATGGTATTGAAAGTAATGTACAAGTACATCTTTGTGATGCAAAAACTGGTATATGTACTCTTAGTTCTGCTGTTGTTAGAACAATTGAAAAATGAAATTGGAGAATGAATACGCGCTCGAAGTCCTTATGAACATCTCAGGAGAAAATTAGAAATCAACGGGCTACCTAGAAATTATGACATCGAAGGCATTTGTAGTTACGTTGAAACACTAGTAATTATGTAGAAATTAAGTCTCTTTCCTTTCGAGAAATTTGCAATACTCATTATTTTTAAAAAAAATTGTTTTTGCTTTTGCAAGCCTATAAGATCCAAGTTTAAAGTTATGTTGTTGGTTCTGTTTTATTAATGTCTAATACCTCTGTACACCAATGCACAAACAAGAATGAAATTCTCTAAGTTATTTTTTTTTTAATATTTAAAATGTCATTCGTCTACGTTGATCCTTCAAAATAAGTTAAAATAACAAATGCAGCTGAAGATTTTGTTGTCTGTTCGGACTCAACTCTTGTACTGAATTATTATCAAAAGCTATACGCTCATCCAAACAGGTTCTAAGGGTGCTTTAGAGTACTAATTTCTAATGTGCTCTGGTGAAGTTATGTCCAACGGAGCAGTGAATGTAAGCCACGTGAGACACGAAAAAGAGGTAAGAGGGGAGAAATGAGACATAGCCAAGATAACTTTCATTGTAAATTTTGGTGGAAATAATACGAAGGAAAAAGGCTAAAACGCCAAAAGGTTTTGGTGAAGAAAAACATTTTATTAATCTCCACTCACAACTTACAATATAAAACTCCTGGTTGATGTACATTTGCTCAATTCTAGCTACATCTCTACAAAACTTAATGCTAAGTATATTCTGTATCCATATTTCCTCCCTACTATACTGTTTTCTATTCAGAAATACATCTCTACGCATTGTCCGTTCTTGCTTTACTTGATCATTTGTGAGAGTTGGTCTTGGTATCTTCCATTCCCAATTATATTCTGTAGGACTCATGTGTCTACTTGTTCAACTTTATACAAGTTTAAGTGTCTTCTTGTGCACACTCAAAGTTGGAGGCCATAAATGTGAAATGAGGCCAAGTCAAGGGGAACATTTATGTATTATGCCTTTGTTAACTTAAAATAGTTCTGATTTTGCAAAACCATTTTTTTTACATGTGGTCAATTATGCTATCAAACTTTGAGAAAATGCTCATTTATGCCAGCCGTTAAAAGTTTGGCTCATCTATGCCATTTCAGTTAACAAATAATGGCATGGATGAGCCTTTTTCCAAACGAAAATGGCATAGATGAGCCAAACTTTTAACAATTGGCATAGATGAACCTTTTCTCAAAGTTCGATGGCATATTTGAGACTTTTCCCTTTTTTAAATTAAATTTTTTTTAAATTTACTTACAATATAAATAGATAATCTTTTGTTTTTAAAAAAAAATAAAATTTACCTCTATTTTTAGTAGTATTTTTGTATCACCCGCATTAAAATATATTTAAGAAGTTATTATTACCTATGATTTTTACTTGTATAAATAGAATTACAGATTTGATTATTATTAAAATATTAACTTTTTACTCTGCTCATTTATTACATTATAGAACGTTATTAACTTATATACTCAATTAGTATTTTTTCAGTGGAAAAATAATATTTTCATAAAAAATTGTTATTTAGATTAAAACAATAAAAATTCATGATTTTAAAGAACTAAAAAGAGAAGACAAAGGATGAAATAGGCATTTAAAAAATCAATCAGGATAAAAGGGGAAGAATGTCTATTGTACATAGTTGAGGGGGGAGTGATTTATATAACAAAGTTGGAGATGTAAATGAATTTTACCCATATATTATAGGAATCCTATTTCTAAACGGTTTGATGTAATTTGACCTTTTTTTAATTACTTACCTTTAGTCCCTTAACTTTTCCATGTGATAAATAAATTATAAATACTCTGACCCCTTCCTAGCTCTTGACACCTAAAAGAGGATTATACTTGTCTTGTATATGTAGTCAAACCTCGTTATACTGTAATATTTGTTTGAAATTTCCATGATTGCTATAGCGAGAAGTTGTTATATATGTATATTGTCATTTGACATTTAGATCTTATTTAGTTGTTATAAATAAAAATACACAAATAATTAGTTTAATGATTTTGTGTACCAACAAGAAGGAATATATTTGTTAATCAATTTAATCAAAAAAAATAGAAAGAATATGAATGTATAAAAGACAAATATCACTAACCTTTTCTCGTGAGGTTATAGTCCATTTTGATTGCCTATATATTTTCTATCCTTCTGTTTTATACTAGAAGAGTTTGTCGAATCTATGGGATACACCTATACCGGGTGAAATATCCTGGAGATGAATGTTTTTCATCTCAATGGAAGAGCAGAGTCTTAATACTTTTCATATCTGATTAGTGAGATGGTTTGATTTTGTGGAAGAAATTTGCTAAAGGTTTGAAGAATCAGATAACAGAAAGGGGCTGTTAATGATTACCTGGAGAAATTCGAGGATCTGAAAGCTTGGGCATTGATCAAGCATCCTACCATTCCGGAAGAATCGACATTAAACAGCATATTGAGAACATAGACATAAGAAAAAATTGAAGTAGTGGAACACTAGTTTGTGGTTTTATGACAGCAAAAGAACCTCTGATTCTCATGATGGAAGCTAAGCTTAAAAAAGAGTTCCTTGGATGAATTCAACCGGTCAATAGCCCCCTATTTATTAACTCAACTCATTTTGACCGACCAAAACTCAGTTCAACACGTCTATTTGTCACCTCTATATAATATACCTTTGGACGGCCCCTACTTGTAGCATTGCGAATTCACAATATTCTACTGTATCCCATTTCTGAAGTATATACTGCCTCGTGAAACTCAGCCCACAGTAGTGGCTTAATGAGACGGTCTCTCTTCCTGTCAATAGAGTTCAATTCTTTTTGGGAGATATTACCTCTTTCTTCACCATATTTTCCTACGGCAGATTAAAAACAATAATTACAGACAAAACTTAGTCAGGTACCAAAAGAGAAGTCATCATTAACGAGGATATTGAGACTCGAGAACTTAGATATAAAGAAGAAAAAAAGAAGTTCAGAACAGCACCATATGGTGTTGTAATCTAATAAGTACTTCACATGAAACCAACAATGTCTCCCTCAATTCATTTCTCTGAAAAATGGTAAATAAAAGTTACTCCATAAAGTATCAACTTACAAAATCAGGATGGTTTTTCTGTTGACACCTCATGGTGTTATGCAATTTGTCTAAAGTAAACCAACACTGGCTCAAGTTCCTCATTGTGATACGAAGGCTGGTGTAATACAGCCCCTCTAAAGAACGCTACTGTACACAATTTTGACAGTGAGAGACTGCTGAAGGAAAACACTGTACCAGTATGAAACAACAGGTTGAGTGTGCTTATACTGACTGAAGTATATCAGATATCACAAGTCCAAAACAGAATTATATGCCGGGGAGTCAATTGAAACAGAACAGTAAGTTGCAATGAGCCAAGACGGAGTTATTGGTTGTCAATTTCATATTCATCCTACTTTTACAATTATATGACAGGACATAATGTGGGGTCTATCGTTTTCACTATTCTGGTTCAGACATGATGTACATTGCTAAAATATCTGTAAACTTTGACAGAGAAAAATAACCACAACATATGAGCTACCAAGCCATTTTCTGAGCGACATCTATAAGCCAAAAGGATGTACAACAAATCCACATAAGCTACAAAGAAAACTGAAAACCAAACTTACTGTCCTTGTGCATTGATATTTCCAACTTAATCATGTTTGATAAAAACTATTTTCATATAAAGAACTGGTGCAAAATCTTAAATTTGAAGTTCTTAAAGTATCTAGGATCTAACCTGAAAAATAAAAATTAAAAAACTTTATTAATGAATGCACAGAATAAACTACATCACCAATCTAATAAAAAATAACACCTATCCCACTTTTCAAAGTTCCTTGTTGCCAGCTCCCCACTTTTGTGTTCCACAGGATGCCATCTCTTCTTCGTCCTATCAAATTTTTAGGCTTTTACTTCTTTTAATTGACTAAGAAGAGGATTGCTTTCCTGGGAAGTAGAATGACTCGAATTCTTCATATACATCAAATGATCAATGAAAAATGTAATATTTTCTCTTGTTGAATACAAGTTGAGTCTTCTAGGCTGACAACTCCATACCAAAGCATCCACAAACGTTGGGCTCTCCCTATTCTCCCATATAATGCTGACATTTTAAACGTTCACATGGGGGTTAGAATCTTTATGGTCCAGTTGCAAATTTTGATTGTTGATGTTATTGCATCGGTCAGATTCAATGCAAACGTCAGACCAAGAGATCGAATTTGATAGAAACTTCCTCAACTTACAAAACCATGCAGCATTTACAATGTCACTGTCTAAGCATTGAAGAATGATTCTTGAGTACTTCCGTTGTCTTGACTCAGGGACACCCTTCGCCAAAAAATTGTATAGTGTATAAAGGTTAAATGCTAGTTATTATGAGTGTATATTTTATTTTGCACATCCTTAACATAGGTGAGAAGAAAATTTGCACACCCATCTCGAAATTCCTAGCTCCGCCACTGTCTTGACTCTCTCACAATTTTAAGTTGAGGAATGTCTTCCCAAGTGTACTTAAGTGATACCAAGTTTGGAGCATCAATCTCCCATATTCCCCCACAATACCGAATCTTCAAGAACTTGAGGGAGACTAACTTAATCTTTTGAGGATTCAATAGATCAATTGTTTCCAATCCCGTGCAACACTCAAAAATGAAAGATTCAATCAACGACAGCTATTAAGTAGAGTCGGAAGCATGTTTTCGTCTAATCTTACATAAGATAAAGAAAGCTTTCTCAAAGAATTGCAATTCACAACAACACTAGATAACGAAACAGGCAAAAGAGTACAAGTTCCAGAAACAATTTTCTCACAGATTTTGCTGCCAAGATTGTGAAAATAGACTAGCCGTATGATCTTAAGCTAAGATATCTTTTACACCATTCGTAAGTGCAATGTCAATACACTTATCAATCATAGGGACATCTAAAATTTCACGAGAATTTTCAAACAACAAACCATCATCTGATAATTTGAACCTTTTTATAGGGATTTTTCCGTCCCTATATCTCCCCATGATATCATCCACTATTTTCATATCATTGCCTTTGGAATAATCAACTATGAAATCCAAGTTTGGAAGAGTCGACCAGGCTTGCAGCCATGTTTTGGAGAGAATGCTCATCCATGTTGCTTCTTTAAAACTAAGAAAACAGAGTATATTATGACAGACAATATATCGATTGTAGGTGTCCTATTGTGCAACCGTACCTTAAAACCCCATTTTTCGACTCCGATTTCACTACAAAACTCGCTAATCAACTCTTTGCCTTGCTTCTGCAATTTCCGCCCAACTCTTTGGGCGAATTCAAACATTTTTTCCTTCTGATTTTGAGTAAATTTAGTCCTCAATTATTTTCTCCCATTTAGCTCTATTTATCTCTAGGTCTTCGTGGCTTTATAGGTTATGCCTTTAGTGAAAAGCAACAAAAATAAGACCTCTATTTAAACTAGGAATACTATTTATTTTTTTTAAAAGCATTTTAATATAACTCCTATTCTACTAAATAATATTTTTAAGTTATGAATTAAAATTAAAGAAAAAACATTAAGTTCATGAATGCAATTTTTCTAAACAATTTTCTTGTTCTAAACATTAAGCACTTAGAACCAATTCTCTTAACGATTTTGGAGTGTCATCATATTTTCAGTACAAAATATGAAGAAAAATAAATTGTTGAAATTTACTTTCTAGTTAACTTGGGCAAAATTGAATGACTTTATGTGATAAAAGAGATTGAACAAAATCAAAGGGGGATATAGCAAGGGCTCCACGCTCTAGGGACAGGTTATTTGACATAACACAGGTCGGGGAATTATTTTTTTTAAAAAAAAAAAGCACTACTAACCAGGCAGCTATTCCACTCTATTCAGGCTAATTACATTCACATACTATCATTGTTTTGCGTGTTTCATATGTAAACTATTGGGTGTTTTGTTACCCCCTTTGAGAAAAACAGAGAATTTTCTTTGTTCCAAAGCTTTTTTGTTTGGTATGATGCAATTAATCGCTAACTTCACCAGTTGCATAAATTTCAGTTTAACTGTTTAATTCTAAATTGACCTGATCTTAAATTGCTATATACTCTTCTTTGGGTTTTATTGCTGTGATTCGAAAAAATTCTGTCGTTTAAAGTGCATAAGTTGTAGCCTAAGTAGGCTGAAAATAAGTTGTGGCCTCCTCTTTTCGACAAGTTTCATCTAGAAGTACTTTTAGCTGGAGCATGCAGAAATGCAACTTATCGTTACTGAATGCTGCAGTCATACAATTTTCTTATGATGAAGTTACAACATTAATCTTCACCAATCATTTCTACATAGTCTGAGGCAAATTAAAACCAACAATTGCACACAAAGGTACTGGATAAAGAATCGACATTAAACAAGATGTTGAGAACATAGGCATAAGAAAAACTTGAAGTTGTGGAACACTACTTTGTGGTCTTGTAACTATTAGTAATTCACATGAAACCAACAATGCCTCCTCTTGATTCAACTTTTTTGTTTCAATAAAGCAAATGACACATTCAAATTGTAAGACAACAAAATCAGAAACCATTCGGTCTAGAATGTTAAGAAAGATATTGCAATGAAACCGATTTCAGCGAATCTTTTCGAAGTTACCTGTTTCACCCCATATTATTCTACTCGAATCTTAGGAAGTTAAACCAACGATTACACAGAAACCAACAATTCCTATTGCCTTCCCTTATAAGAAATTCATTATCAGCTAACGTTAACAAAATCAACTTTTATGACAGCAAAAGAACCTCTGATCCTCATGATGAGAGACTAAAAGAAGTAAACCTCTCTGTATTTATTTGATGAAATACAGGATGGTTATTCTGTTGACACCTCACGGTGTTATGCAAATTTGTCGAAAGTAAACCAACATTGGCTCAAGAGACGCTATTGTATATAATTTTGACAGTGAGGGACTGCTGAAGTATCAATCTGATTGCATATATTAATATGAACATCCTGCCGATAACGCTAACCTCATAATAGAAGTAACTATCTGATTCACTCATGTCATGTTTACATCATAATGCTAACCTTACAAGAGATGCGGCTACATATTTTGGGTAGTGCAAGAATTTAAAGCTAGATGTGGAAAAAAAATTGAGTGCAAGAAGTTTACAGACGCAATTTTTCATGCAAAGTGCTTGTGAGCATCTTAGAAGAAGGAAAACACTGTACCAGTATGAAACAGCTGGTTGACTGTCTTTATACTAAATGATTGTAACTGAAGTATATCAGATATCACAAGTGCAAAACAGAACTATATGCCGGGGAGTCGATTGAAACAGAATAGCAAGTTGAAACAAACCAAGGAGTTAATTGGTTGTCAATTCCATACTCATCCAACTTTTACAATTATATGACAGGACATGATGTGGGGTCTATCGTTTTCACTATTTCGGTTTCAGACATGATTTTAAAGTACAAAAGAACAACCATAGCCAAGCATTAGAGATGGACATTGTTAAAATATCTGTAAACTTTGACAGAGAGAAACACTAACCACAACATATGAGTTACCGATCATCTTCTGAACGACATTTATAAGCCAAATAGACGTACAACAAATCCACATGAACTACAAAGAAAACTGAAAACCAAACATACTGTCCTTGTGCATTGATATTTCCAACTTAATAATGTTTGATAAAAGACTAATTTTTAAATAAAGAACTGATGCAAAATCTTAAATTTGAAAGTTCTTAAAGTATCTAGGATCTAACCTGAAAATATAAATTAAAGAACTTTGTTAATGAATAAATGCAATTTCATTTTTTAATAGAATAAACTACATCACCAATCTACTAAAATACAATATGTATCCCACTTTTTAAGGTTCCTTGTAGCCCGCTCCCCACTTTTGTGTTCCACGGGATGCAAACTCTTCTTCCTCCTATCAAATTTGTAGGCTTTTACTTCTTTTAATTGACTATACCAAGGTTTGCTTCTCGAATTCTTCATATACATCAAATGATCAACGAAAAATGTAAGCATTTCTCTTGTTGATTGCAGGTTAAGTCTCCTAGGATGACAACTCCACAGCAAAGCATCCACAAACGTTGGGTACTCCCTTTCCGGCCGTGTACAATAGACATTTAAAACGTCCAGATGGGGGGTCGAATCTTTGTGGTCCAGTTGCAAATTATTCAGGTTGATCTCATTGTATACGTGAAAATCAATGCAAACTTGAGACCAAGTAGGCAAATTCGATAGAGACTTCCTCAACTTACAAAACCATCCAGCATTTAAATAGTCGTAGCACTGAAGAGTGATTTTTGAGTGCTTCAGTTGTCTTGACTCAATTTTCAGTTGAGGAATTTGATTCCACGTGTACTCAAGTGATACCAAATTTGGAGCATCAATCTCCCATAAGCCTCCACAATACCGAATCTCCAATACCTTTAGGGAAACTGACTTAATCTTTTGAAGATTCACCGGCTCAAACGTTTCCAAGCCCCAGCAGTACTCAAATATGAAAGATTCAATCAACGGACAGCTATTAAGTAGAGTCTGAAGCATGTTTTCGTCTAACGATACAAATGATAGAGATAGCTTTCTCAAAGAGTTGCAATTCACAACAACACTAGATAACGAAACAGGCAAAAGAGTACAACACTTCATAACCAATTCTCTTAAAGAATTTACAGCCAAGATTGTTAAAATAGGCAAGGGGTATGATGTTAAGTAAAGGTCAAGATCTTTTACACCATTCGTAATTGCAATGTCAAGCCACTTATTAATTAGAGGGAAAGCTAAAACTTCACGAAAATTATCAAAGAACGAATGATGGTCGTTCTCTAATAATTCAAACTTTTCTATAGGGATTTTTCCATCCCTATATCTCTTCATAATATCATCCACTATTTTCAAATCACCTTTGGAATATTCAACTCGGAATTTCAAATTGGAAAGAGTCGACCATGCTTGTAGCCATGTTTTGGAGAGAATGCTCATCCGTGTTGCTTCTTTAAAACTAAGAAAACAGAGTATTTTATGAATGAGACATTCAGGCAATACATCAACTGTAGGTCTCCTAGAATTCTCCTTCTTATTATTACTATGCAACCATACCTTAAAACCCCGTTTTTCTACTCCGATTTCACTGCAAAACTCGCTAATCAGCTCTTCGTCTCGCTTGTGCAATTTCCACGCAAATTCCAACATTCTTTCATTGTGATTTTGAGTAAATTTAGTTCTAAATTGTTTTCTCCCATTAGCTCTCATCTCTTTGCCGTCGTAGCTTTGGAGGTTATGCTTACCGTAAAAAGCAACAAAAAGACCTATATAAACTAGGGATACTAATTTTTTTAAGAAAAACATATACCTAAATATTTAGAATGTCACATTTTTATAATTGAAAATAATTTAACTTTAAAATTCTCTTTTTATGCTTAATTAAATAATCTATAGCCGCACAAATGGTCAGTATTTTAGACCACAAATTTTAATAGTCTTCCTTCCTTACTTAAACTTTGTGTCAGTCAAATAGTATCAAGTAAAAATAAAGTATTGATGTATTTTGTTTTTTCTTTCTATGGAATTCTCATAGATATTACCTTAAACCAAAAAAATATGCAGTTCCAAATTTAAAAAGTTGTTGACACCAAATGTGAAAATCAGCTTAATGCATTGATTGTTGGAAGGTATGACACAATTTTAATCTCCCTCATAGTTTTTTATACATGTTGGATTCCGTCCATTGGCGTAAAGGAGATAATAAATTGTAAACTAAAAGATCAGCTCTCGGCCTTGCTAGGTAAGAGGTGGGGTAGGACTAGATCATAAATCCAATCTCCATATATCCGAGAGATGTTCTTGCACAATTTTCATCTTCAGATAGTTTTTTTCCTCTTTTCTTCCTGTAACGAAGCATAACCATTATTTTTGCAGAGTCAACAAGCAGAACGGAGAAGGGCCTTGGAGTAAACGGGCACTCAAACTTGGACTACGCTGGCAAGTAAGCACTCCATCTTTGAAAGTACACATCTAGATATCTCAACTTGATCTCAACTAGCAACTCAACACTCAAAATCATCTCCACTGTATCTCATGGACATCGTATGTTGACGTGACACATAAAGTTTAGAGGTGTATAGATGATCATTTTGTAAGTTGGAGCGTTCAATTGACATAGTGAAGATCTGCCACGTTAGCTTTTGGGGTGTATTTTATTCCATTTTAAAATAGTTAGGAGGGTTATAGTACCCTTATTAAGTTTAGGTGTATCGCTGTGATTTCGGTCATAGTTTAGGAGGGTACTTATGCATTATCCCTCATTTTTACAATAGAAAGTATATATATCTTCCTCATAAAAAGAATACACCTTTAATTATAAAATTGACTAAAAGTGCATAAAGTAAAAATAACCAACTATTGTACAAATTAAATATTGGAATGAGGAAACAAAAATACTACATGATGGCTAATGTATAATATGTGTAATGTAAACTTCTATTGGCAATAATATATATAGATTTTTATATTTGTCTTCTTAAATCGTAATAAGAAGAATTAAAAAAAATTCATGTGCATCTTCTCAGCTAACACAACTAACGATCTAAAAATATTACATAACCTGAAGAAAACTTTAGTAGAATCTAAAAAGATAAGAGAGGAAGACTTAGGAAAATGATTCTTTTCTTTTCTTTATATAGTTTTCTTCTGGGATGTGTCTTTTTAGCTTTCCTATGATATATTCATTATTTTGAAATGTTACAATATAATGCCTTAAGTTGTACCAATGAATATATTGACAAATGTTACAATATAATTCCTTAAATCCAACCAATGAATAAAAAATAGTAACTACAAAAAATCATTAGATATCTTTGAATGTGCAAAGTTGAAGAACTACATTTAATTAAGTACAATGTGTAATGAGATTACCTATTACTTTCTTATAGATGATGTTCTTGATGTATGTTTCACTTCAATCTAATATTTCAGTTGTTCTATCATGATAAAGACCCTTAGTATTCGTGTAATTTCTAATCCACAATATATAAGTGTATAGCACATATTATCTTGAGTGAATTGTTAAAAAGTTTATGTATGCCAAGACAATAGAACAATAATATCATAAAATAAAATTCAAATTATATTCCTTGAGAAGTACTAAATTTTCACATTAAAATATTTTTTCTAAAGCATCAAAATCACTACTTAGACAATAACTTATTTGTACCAATTAGAGGTATATGCAACTACATTAATGACATTACAAAAAATAATTATTGAAAGAACAAAAAATATAGGGAAAAGGCACAAGTGTCCCCCTAGACTATGACCAAAATCCCAGAGACACACATAAACTTAACTAGGGTCCTATTACCCCCTAAACTAATTTAAAATAGAATAAATGCACCATAAACGTTGATGTGGCACAGAGAATATGCACACTCTCTTGAAAGCATGTGATGGGTGAACAAATTGGACACATGTCCCTTTTTAATTGGTAACTTTATAATTAGTTATTACACATAATTATTGATATTTAAACTTATATATATTTAATTATTTTCATTCCTTTCTTTGTAAAATATTTATTTTTCTTTCTCACTTTAAACTTTTTATTTGTTTTCTTTCATTAATTTCTTATCTTTTCACTTTTAATTATTTTTAAAAAATTATGTGCATTTTTTAAAAAAATAATTAAAAAGTTTAAACCTTTTTTTATGTTTTTAAACCTTAAAAATAATTAACGTTTTAATTTTTTTATGTTTTATTTGATTTTCTTCACTTATTTTGATATCCGTTCAAAATTAACTTATTTTAAATACAAGACATTTGAAATTAAATTTAATCAAATCAAAAGGAAAGAAAATAAAAGGAGTAAATAAAATCAATAGAATAATAAAAGAGAAAAAACAATGAATGAAAGTAAAAATAAAAGTTTTTATACAAGGCAAAAAAATATGTGTATTAGCTTTACTTAAATACACGATAAAGAAAATAAGAATATTTTTTAAAAAAATTAAAAAAATTTAAAGAAGAAATAAAAAAAAACAAAAAAAATTAAAAAAAATATTTACACGTGGCAGGGGCGTGTGTACAAACACCGCCAACTTGGTGTGGTTGAAGGTGTCATGTGACGCCCCAGCTTAAGATTAGAAGTCCCACATCGGCAAAACACAGGAGAGATGTTGGGTATTTAAGTAAGCAGGCCTTACCAACTAGTGACGTGTTTTAAAGCCGTGCGGGCCTAGGACCAAAGCAGACAGTATCACTAGCGGGTTGGGCCGTTACATGCCACGTCAGCACAAAATATGCAAAAAAATACAAAAAAATTGAGTTGGGGGGAGGGGGGGAGGGGGGGTAATAGGACCCTAGTTAAGTTTGGGTGTGTCTATGGAATTTTGGTCATAGTCTAGGGGATACTTATGCCTTGTCCCAAAAAAAATATAGTGTCTCAAAGTGAAAAGCAATTTAGCACTTAAAAGATAGAAAGTTCCAAAGATTTTGGAATCCTTGCAACCTCTTCTTTTCAACTAAAACAACAAGATAAGTTTAGCTCATGTTAAATTTCATACCAAGCAAGGACATGCATCATTCTTTCAATTTTCTTTTTGTATGAAGTCCTAGAAACACATATCATAATGTTATTGCAATACACAAGTTGGGCAATTCAGGATAATCAAATATTATTATTAGATAAAACCAAAGAAGTTAGCGAGTCATAATATGAGGCAATTAAAATAACTTCCTCCTCTTCTTCAAATAAGAAACATAAAATATCTTAATAATAATCAAACCTAAGTAACTAAATGAAAATTTTAAAAAAAAAACAAAATAAAGGTAGAGCTAGCACCCTAAATGTTGAACAGAAAGTCCATGATGCGAGATACATGTATATATTTCATTTGTTCATGCTAGTAGCATTGTTAACTGCATCTGCTGCCCCTTGTGCCGTGACATAACTATTAGCAGCCCAAGAATAATTCATAATCAAGTATAATAATAAGTTAATAGATGGTTAAGAGAGCCAATATATGAGAAAAATCAATGGAACTCTTAACAGACACATTGGAGATGAATTAAGAAGAAGAAGAAGAGAACATCAATGGATCTACCATGATTCACTGATCTGGCAATTTATAAAATTCTGAAAGCTTACTGTTAGAAGTTGAAAAGAACTTCAAAACATTGAATTGGTATAAGAAGATGAAAAGTCATTCTAGAGTATTGAATAGGCTGCAATAGGTGGCAGTGGTAAGGAAATTAATCCATCCGTATGTATACTCAAATACATGATTAATTGTTGTAAGACTTAATATGATTTTCTTAATTACTGATTGAATATTTAATTAATTAGATATTTTATAATATTTTAATTTAATGACAAGTTCATTCTTTGCAAACTTCTCTATTAATTGCATACTTGCATGGCCAAGTTTCTTGTGCCAAATCCAAGGATCATCAGTCATTGAAGCTAGGCATATATGTTCTCCTGTAGTTTTTACTGCGTCAAGGATGTAAACATTCTTTTCTCTACTTCCTTGTAATAATTTATTTTCGGAGAGATCTTCTATTATGCATCAATTCTGTTGGAATTGTACTTCCAGGTTTGAGTCGCATAGTTGACTAATGCTTAAAAGATTATACTTTAGCCCTGCCACTAGATAAACTTTGTGAGATCACAAGACTCGTTGAAAGTGATTATACCAATACCAATAATTGTTCCTTTTGAGTTGTCACCAAATCGAATGTTTCCTCCCTTATATTCAGCAACAAATTTTTATCTCCTGTCATGTGATTTGAACATCTGTTATCCAAATACCATTTTCCTTTTGCTTTTCTGCGGTGTTCTTGCAAAACAAAGGGATTATCTTCTCTTAGGCACCCAAACCTTTTTGGGTCCTTTGAGGTTAGAATTATCATGATTTTTTTTGGGTCTCCAAAACCATTTAGAAGTGTCATGATTACGAAATCTGCAATTAAAAGAGATGTGCCCAGACTTTCCACAATAGTAACAAATTTTAGGAAGGTTTTCTTCTGAAGTAGAGTTGTTACTGTTAGTTTTAGAATCAGTCGACTTATAGGATAAGTAAGATTGAATACAACTAAAGTAGCTTTCACTTGAAGAGTTTTTGCTGCTAGAATTCTTCTTGTGATTTTAAAAGAATTCTTAGAAGAGTCTGATTTATTTTGAAGACTTTCAAGCATGGTTTTTAATTCATGAATCTCTTCATATAAAAGATCTTTTTCAACTGCACTGACTTCTAATTTAATTTCCAAATCTCTTTTTTCATTTTGAAGATTTCGAAAATCAGCAAAAACTCGATTCATATCAGAGACAACACGGTCAAGTAATTTTGTTAATTCAGTGCAATTATTACATTCCTCAGTACTTGATTCTCCGATTGCCATGAAGCATATATTTCCAATTTCTTCATTTTCATTTTCAGAATTATCTTCATCGCTCCAGCTGCTTAGTGCCTTTTCTTTTGATTTCCTCTGGAGTAATTTTTCTTTGCTTCAAGACATTCACGGGCTATATGTCTATATTTTTTGCATTCGTAGCATTTTTCGCCATTCCTTGGTTAACCAGTAATATATTTACCCTTTCCAAAATTCCTTCCTTTTCTGTTGTTTCTAGACCTCCTGAAGGACTTCATGACTGATAGAGTGATTATGGCAATTTCATCTTCTCCTATCTTTTCTTCTCCTTTGTCCTCCTGATTTGCTTTGAAGGCCACAGTTTTTTTTTTTGTGTCTTCCTGATCTCTTTTGTTAAGATGTGTTCTCTCAAAAGCTATTAAGTCTCCTATTACCTCATCATAGGTTAGAGTGCTTAAATTCATGCTTTCAAGAGCAACTACCTTAGCATGCCATTGAGGTGGTAAGCTTCTGAGAACTCTTCGGATATGCTCAATTTGAGGATATGTTTTCCTGAAGCCTTTAGCTCACCAATGATTTTACTGAGTCGTGCGAACATGCTTTCAATTGTTTCTCCTTCTTTCATTTGAAATAGTTCATATTCATATACTAACAAAGAGATGATAGTTTCCTTAACTTTGTCAGTTCCTTCATATGTAACTTCCAATTTATCCCACATTTCTTTAGCAGTTTCACAACATGAGATCTTTTCATATTCTTCTCCACTAATAGCATTGTATAGCACATTTTTTGCTTTGGAGTTTATTTGAATAATTTCCATCTGCTCATTTGTGTAGTTCTCCGAGCTTGGAATGATGGAGGATTGGCTGTCGTCTGAACTTTTTGATGTAGGAATGGAAATGTCTCCAAGTTTGATGACTCTCCAAACTTTCACATTATATGATTTTATGAATGTTTTCATTCTTACTTTCCCATGGAAAAAGTGATTTCCATTGAAATAGGAAGGTTTTGTCTGAGAAGTTCCTTCTTGGAAAAGTGCACCCATGATTTGTTGTGTTATGATCTTTTTCTCACCTATTGTCAAATAGAGATTAGTGAGACGAGGCTTTGATACCAAGTGAAGGTGCAAGAAGGGGGTGAATTACTCTTTTTTCATTTTCTTCTTGTTGCAATAGTCGACTCATGAGTTTCACTAGTTGACTATTGTATTCAAGAATAAATGTTGTAACTAAAAGTGCGAGAAATAAGCTTGACACATGATGTTTTTATACTGGTTGGGATCCAATGTGGATCTTACGTCCAGTCCCCTTGGGTTGCAAGGGTGTTCTCTTCTAGCCTTTTGAATCTTTGAAATACAAGTTGAGAGTATAGTTTCTATGTCTACACTCAATCTTTTTCTTTCTTTTCTTTTTCTTTTGATACACAGCCTCACCAATAATGTTTTTCTCTTCTCTCTTTTTTGTTTACACAGTAAAATTAATTAATACAATGCTTGTTAAAAGTATAGTAGAGAATAAGTGAAGGTTCAGACTCGATGTAAGTCTTCTTCATCACAATATTCAGGCTTATATAAGGAGTCGTGACTTGAATCTTCCTTTTGTGAAGAGACATCAACCCAAGAAATTTGAGCCTTGGAAAGAGGTAAATGATTCCATCTTTCCAAGAATAAAGGGAAGGCTAATCTTCAGCTTTCTTTTTCGAGACCTTCAGCTGCCTTTTTGAATGAGATTGATCTCTGTATATACTCCTTGATGATTGTCATCCTTGCTTGTTATTTGATTCGTTATAGTCAGCTGTTATAGCCATTTGTAGATCTTCAATTGAGGATCTTCTAATTGTAGTCGTTTTCAGCTAATTGCCACACCTTAATTGTAGATCTTTGATTGAGTGAATCATGATTGCCACAACTTAAGGATTTGATTTCCACTGATTATGCTTTTATTTTGGACTGCTTGATTCTTTTCTTTTTGATAGTTTAATATCTTGCAAGGATCCATCATTGTTTATCATTAAAATAAATCTTGCACTAACATAATGTTGAAAATGAGAGAAGGTTTATTGGTGACAAATTAGAAGGTGGTGCAGTTGGAGACGAACTAGATTCACTACATGATAAATCATCAATAAGAAGGATATACTATGCTAACCAAGTTCAAGAACTTGAAACGTGTGTATTAATCCAATCTTTTGTATTTTTTTTAAAATTTGGTTATTATTAATTTCAATTTTGATCATTTATTTGTCTCTTTCGTAGTAGTGATTTTAAAGATAATCCACATCCTGATGAAAATGTAATACTACAGCTTGGAAAGAAAATTGTCCATGGACAAAACTCAAGTCAAATTTTGGTTCCTATATACATATGATGCATCACCTTCACTTGGTTTCTTCAATTCTAGAACCAAAATTTGACTTTATTTTTGTCCATGGACAATTTCTTTCCAAGTTTAAGTATTGCATTTTCGTAGGGATGTGGATTATCTTTAAAAGTGCTGCTACCAAAGGGACAAACAAATTACCAAAATTGAAATTAATATAACAAATTCAAAAAAATACAAAAGATTGGAATGATACATATGCTTCAAGCTCTTGAACTTGATTAGAATTAGGTCTATCGTATTTCCATCTTTTTGAAAATTTATCATGCAGATCCCATTCATCTCCAACTGCACCACCTTCTAATTTGTTACCAATAAACCTGCTCTCATTTTCAACATCATTCAAACTTTTTTCTGTCTCGCCCATGTCATTGTTATTCTTCATCTTTGATTTCTATGCCAATTTAAGATTTGTATCAATTGAATTGAATAAGAGTTGTGACATAAAAAACACTAAGATTCAAAAACACTTATATTATAACAGTTATATTAGTTAACTCATTCACTCAAGAGTTAAACAAATGAGAAAAAAATGCATAATGTGCTTTGTTTAATTCTCTTGAGAAACTAGCCATGATTTTCATAACTTCACCAACTTCATAGACCGCTAGATTAAATTTGACCAACAAACATATATCCAAAAAGTGTAAAGAGCGAATATTATGGTAATGTTAGGTTCCAGATTCAAGCATAAGGTGTAGAAGAATTATTCTGGTGGAGGTCTACTAGAGCAGGAGAGATTGAGGAAGAGTTGAACCTAGATTGCGCCATAGATGGAGTAATCAGTTGTATTTGAGAAGTGGTGCTAGTTATTATTTTGTTGTATAGACTATCAGTTAGTAATTTTGAATCTACAAGATCACTCTATTTCCAATACCATTTACTACCATTGACACCCTCCAAAATATACAGAGAACTTTCAGCATATAATGTCATTATTATTGATATAAGATAAGCTTAAATGAACAAAATAGTTTAATAATACATATTAAAATAGTGAAATTGTATGATCTAAGCAATTATCATTGGTATAGGTCGCACAAGATGCAAATTCAGTTGAGGCTTGGGAGAGGAGGCAATTGAAAGTAGAAAATAATCTCACAAAAAGAAAAAACCAAAAGGAAAATGTGTGAATGAAAAATAAGCAAGATGGAAAAGAAATATGTAGTAACCAAGCATATGAAAAAGGAACATTGAACATAGAGACAATGAATAGATAAAACACTTTTTAAAATCAATTTATTCTTTATTCTCAAATCTTCAATCCATGAATAATTGCTTATTAGTTATCTGATATTTCCCCCGAAAGACCTCACGTTTCTAATTAAAGATTATAAAAAATTCAACGATCTCACCAAAGCAACATTGATAACTTTGTGAGATCTATAATTACAACAAAAAGTCAAAAGCCTACAAAAAATCTTAGATATATAAATTGTTGACTCATCACAAAATCAACATTTTTCTACTTTTCTCGACTACTATATTCTGAACCAAAAATTATATACACATTAAAAAGACATCACCTTTTTAAATTTGATTAAATCTCATATACTAAAAAAAAAAATTTTAAAAACTGGGAACATGAATAACAAACCCTCAAACTTGAGGGTATTCTAAATTCAAAAATTAAAGGTATACACCCCTTCCTCATACTAGATACTGATGTTCAGGATCGACAAAAAAATTCACATAAAGTAATTAATTTAATGAATGCACAAATAACATGCGAAATAGAAAAAATTAAAAGAAATAGAAATCAATTACCAAAATAATGCCTTACTTACAGTGATTCAACGCCTCAAGCAAACAGAGGAATCAAAAATAAGACTTAAGAGACAACAAATCGATTAACTGGGTGAAGTAACTTTAGATGTAATAAAAGATGTGACTAGCGGCGAATATATATATATATATATATACTAGGGTATAAGGGTTTGAGTGGTTTTCTACTTTGTTACCAAAAAGGAGTGTTCAAGATACTACGAAGGAATCAATTTTCTAAGTCAAAGATATTTGAGTAAATATAATTTTATATTTTAGATGACAAAAAATAACAAATATAATACGTATATATTAACAAGGTTTTGTACCGTCAAGCTTCTAATTAATTTTGATTAGCATTGATAATTTTGTATGAACTAGGAAAATCTAGGCAAAGGTTGATTAGATATATCCATTTGGCATTGAAAATTTTAATTTGATATCCCCTCAATCATTTATAATTGAAATTGTTTTTTTTTGTTTTTTTTTTTCAACTCAATCACCCAGGATACGAGCTCCCTAGGTGGTAGAGGATTTGGCATAGACTCCTACCCTGTATATTACTAAGCAATGAATACATCCGAGGAGGACATTGACCTAGACCCTGAAGTAACAAAAAACTTATTGACAGAAGATGTGCGAACACATTGGGAGGGGAGGAGGGCTACTGTGAAGCTTAAATGATGGGCCTCTAGTAGCACTTCCTTTACAATTTTAAGGGGGTTTGAAAATTCAGTTTGAATGCTTCTGAGATTTGATCCTGAAATAAGGCATTTGAAGTCTGTCTATTCATAGTGCACCTCTAGTTTCTTGAGGGAGATCATCTTACTAGAGGAACAGTTCATTGTTGGTGACATTGCTAGCATACTTCGCAAGGGAGTCTGCAATCGTATTACCTTCTTTATAGCAATATTGTACCGTGATACCATGGAGCTCCACCTTCTTTTCAATTTTATTAATAATCTCATGTAGCTTCCATGGAATCTTATAAAGGCTAAGAATCATATTAACAATAGTAGGGAGTCCATTTACAAAGTAAAGTTGTGACAATGTTGATTACAACACCATAGGGTACCATGTAAGGTTGCCTGAGTTTCTAAGTAGTTGCTAGTATGTAAATGAATTGGTGATGCAAAGGCCATGGCCATTTATTCATTTCTAGTCTAACAACTTCTTTGATCCCTATTTTGCCAATATAGAAATAAAATTACCACTCGTGTTGAGTTTCCTTTTGTTAGCTTCTGATTTGATCTATCTCACTATAATGCTCTTGAGTCTTGGTTTGTAGGATTCAGCTACCTGACAAACCTTCATCCATGACAAACTCCAGTTCATAGTGCTAAATTTCTGTCCCATTGATATTTTCACTTGGAATAGAACATGATAGCATATTCTATAGATATTGATATATTTATGCTTATATTTCTTGTTGCACCTTGTTTTCATAATTTCCAACACACAATAATGGGGGTGATTTTAAGGAGGTATCTGTGAGTGGTATTTTTAGCTTTGTTGTTCCACCATATGTTGAGGATGTCTTTGATAGAGTTGCCTCTACTGTGTAGTCCTAGAGGTGTTGCAATCATTCTCCAGACCTTCTCTCTCCCTACTATCTTCCTCGTCCTTTCTCTCGTTCACTACTAGTGGCAGCTGTTGCATCACCACTTATCCCTGACCACCACAATTTGTCTTTCTTTGTATTCCCTTTCCTTTGTTTGTCTTTACATCCCTCCTATTTTCCTTGTTTTGTGATGGATCCAAATCATTGACTTTCCATTTCACCTCAAAAACTAATGCAGCCACTGCTCGTCGATCTATCATTGATCATCTCCACATACCATTCATTGTGTGACGGCCACCGCTACGGCTATGGCGATCCTTGATATGCCTATTTTTTTTAGACCTACTTATGCTTATTCTTCTTGCATTTGCATTGGGTTGCTGATTTTTTGGGTTTAAGGGGACCAAAAACCAGCTAAACAAGTTTTGCCGGCCACAAGAGCATTCTTTGTCCGTTGTCCTTCACCTTTCTCTGAACAGCATGAATTTAGAGTGTAGTAAGCAAGTTATATCCATTTTTTGCTTAAAATTTTTAGTAGTTAGCTATCTAGTTTTATCGCTATACTCTCTTGAATATAAGTTTCAAATTATTTCTTGCTTCCTGGCCTTTAAGTTTCCGATATCTCTGGCTTGTTTTATGATTTTGATAATTAGATAAAGTTTCATGACAATAATTTACATATTATTTGTTGATATCTTGCCCTTTTTTTATTTTGGCGGTGCTTTGTCGTTTCTTTGTCTATGTATACGGTCTTATTTCTGAATTTATTGGTAAAGTATTTATGGTAGAGCCATTTCCCCAGTTCTACCCTAAGGGGTCATTTGGTAGAGTGTATAAACATAATGAAAAATAGAGTGTATTAGTAATGTTTGCATTTATAATGCTTATATTAGTTATGCTTGCATTAATTATACATAAATGATTTCTTATGCATTGCTTGGTTTGGTGTATTAAAAATAGCATGCATTGCATAAAAATCTACGAAACGACCCTTAAATACTTTATTCTTGTCCCTTCACTTATTCAAGGGACCAGATTCTTATACATAAATTTGAATTTTGATTATTATTAAAATTGAACGTGTAAATGATTTTCAACCATGGTAAAGTTAGAAATATATATGGATGTAGAGTGATTTTTTTAAAATTAACATCAATTGTTGGCGGGCCATACGACTTTTAATTCAATTGATTCTTCTTCTGTTGGATTTGCTATTTCAGTTTGCCTTGAAGACCCCTATTAAAGCAAAATAACAGTTGCCATGAGAAACAACAATAATAATATGAACAATGTTTGTTACAATTTGATATGCATTCAACATAAATTCTTCAATATTTTAAAATAAAATTTACATATTTGAAAACTATTCGATAAATACTGACGTCGAACATAGTTAATGATTTCAAAATGTTTAAAGGATGTTTGAAAAAATTGTTCAACTCGCCTAGTAACATGTTCATATAAAATGGTATGGATCGGACTACATATCTAATGTACACATTAATCTTATAAGCCAAGAGGAGTTCGTGGTTGAAAACCCCATTAAAAACAAGCAAGAATTGAGCTCTAAATCAAGAATTTGCTACTTTTCCAACTTTGGGAGAAAAACCCCAAAACTCACATTTGAAATGCGGTCAAAATGAAAATTTTCAGAAAAACTTTGTCAAAATCAATTTACCCACAATACAAGGACCTTAAATCCTGAAAATCCACTCCAAATCGACCTTCAAATCAACAATTTTTTATTTCTCTACTTTGGGTTTAAAATTTCAACTTAATGGATAGAAATCATGAAATATGAAAGGGATATTCTTAGAAAAAGAATAAAATAGGGTTAGTACGTACCCAATGATTATGAAAGAAAAACGCATTGAAAATCACCTCAAACCGACTTTTTTAGCTCCCAAAATATCAAAAATACGAAATGGGTTCGAATAGATATTTAACTCAGGAAGGTCGTCACTAAAACCCATTTTTCATCGCTAAATGTCTATTTTATCACCACTAAAAGCATGCACCAGCAACCTTGAAAATATCTTTTTGACCCTGAAACTCATTCGAAACCCTATAAACACGAACCAAAAGTGCAAATTCATCATAAAACATGTTTTGGAACCAATGGAATCGTCGAATTTTTAAGAAAAAATATATGGTTATGACCGAAATACCCCTCGGAATCCATTTAGGCCAAAAATTCAACTTTTTACCCAAATTCCAAATCACAACCTAAGGTCTCGGGACTTTAACCGATCACCTTACTAGATCAAACTCGACGTTCCGGACACAATGAAACTCAAGGAATCCCCATTCGACGCTCGGAACTCATAATGTTGATCAAAGTCAACCATATCAAAAATTCTCAACTCAAAAGGGGCAAAATCACCAAAAACACACCCGATCACATCGGGGACCACACCAACCATTCTCGCACCCAAACTAAGCATGAAAAGGCTAAGAAAAGGGGCAAAATGTTCATTTCACAATTAAAAATAAATTCACAAGAAATGGGACATTACAACGTAATGCTTCCTCAACTCATTAAGGAGGTCCTCAAAGTTTTTTTCAGAAAATATTTTTGGGTGCTCCAAGGTGCCAGATCCATGTGCAAACACACGAAAAATCAAGAAAGTCGCGTAATTCCTAAAAGTTGGCTCGTAAATGTGAAAATATGTCTTAAAAATGGTGGGACTATACGTAATGTTTCCCCAACTCTTTACGGAGGTCCTCATAAAAAATTTTCAGAAAATTTTTTTTGGTGCTTCAAGGCGCCAGATTTATAGGCTAATACACACGAAAAATCAAGAAAGTCACGTAATTCCTAAAAGTTGGCTCATAAATGCAAAAATATGCCTTAAATAAATTGGTGGGACTATATCTAATGCTTTCCCAACTCATTACAGAGGTCCTCATAAAGTTTTTTCAGAAAAAATTTTGGGTGCTCCAAGGCGCCATTATCCATGGGATAATACACATGAAAAACCAAGAAAGTCGCGCAATTCCTAAAAGTTGGCTCGTAAATGCGAAAATATGCCTTAATATGGTGGGACAATACGTAATGCTTCCCCAACACATTACGGAGGTTCTCAAAAAAAAATCAAAAAATCTTTTTGGGTGCTCATAGGCACCAAATCCATGAGCATTAACATACGAAAAATCAAGAAAGTCGCGTAATTCCTTAAAGTTGGCTCGTAAATGCAAAAATATGCTTTAAAAATGGTGAGACTATACGTAATGCTTCCCCAACTCATTACAGAGGTCCTCATAAAGTTTTTTCATAAAAAATTTTGGGTGCTCCAAGTAGTCAGATCCATGGACACACAAAAAAATCAAGAAAGTCGCGTAATACCTAAAAATGTGCTCGTAAATGCAAAAATATGTCTTAAAAATGGTGGAACTATACGTAATGCTTCCCCAACTCACCAATATTCATGGGCTAACACACACGAAAAACTCAAAAACTTCTTGTCACCTAATTCATGTAAAATGACTTCTAAATGCCCAAAATATGTGGAAAAAATAGTGAGGCTTCACGTACTGCTCCTCAAACTTCCTATGGAGGGTTCCGTAAAGGTTTTGCAAAAAAAATCATACGAAAGTCATATGACCAAAAAATTCATGGGCTAACAGACACGAAAAATTGAGAAAATCACCTAGTTCATATAAAATGGCTCTTAAATGCCCAAAATATGTGCAAAAAATAGTGAGACTTCATGTACTTCTACCTCAACTCCCTGCGGAGGATTTCAGAAAGGTTTTGCAAGAAAATCGTCCCGAAGCCATATCACAAAAACATTCATGTGCTAACACAGACAAAAAAAAAGGGAAAAAATCGCCAAATTTCTTTTAAAATGGCTCCTAAATGTACAAAATATGTGCAAAAAATGGTCAGGCTTCATGTACTGCTCCCCCAATTCACTGGGTATGTTTTTATTGTTGTTCAAGTGATTTTGTTATTTTTCGGAAGAAATTATATACTTCTATATATTTATATATAAGTTTATATACGACTTATATTTGTATAAATATTTAAAAAAAACTTCTAAAAATAAGTATTTTGACTTATGTACGTATTTCATTTTTAAAAAAAATAATAATAATTAAACTTTAGTAAATATGTAATTAATCTCTATTTTAAATAAATAAGCTAATTATTTTACTTTGTTCAGATCAAGAAGCTCACATAATTAATTTCAATTCATTTCATGTCATACTTAACGAATTCGAATTTTCGACGAAAATATTTCAAGAAACCGGTGTCTTCAATTTTGCTTCTAATTGGATCAACCCAATGCTTAGGCCCAAAAATTGAGTCCAATTTTAAACCTAAGTAGGCCCAAAATCACTCCCTTCGTCACTCTCCGGTCTCCATTCTCTCGTCTCCCAACGGTAGGATTTGGATCGTCTCCGCAACGGCTATTTGTGTTTGAAACTTGAAATTTCCCACACCTAGAAAGCTTTATTTGTTGTCTATAAATATCAGCCATTTGAAATTTTGAACTCTTAGTTCTGGGGAAAACTTTTCTAGTATAGTCTGTTTTGGGTTGTCTTTTGGTTGTTTGACTTGCTCGTGGTGGAAGATTCGTCCCAGAAAGCTGATCCTAAAAAAAGGTAATACTATCTCAATTTATAGTTTGTTATAGGTTGAATTTGTGTATTAGCAGTTTTTTTTCTAGATTTTGCTTTGACTGTCCAATATTCAATTCCTTTTTCTCGGTGTTTCTTTGTGTATTCATTGTTCCTGGTCTTTAAGCCTTTAATTTTACTCTGTAACCGATTTAGCTTCCTGTCTGTTCAGAAATTTTTGTATGTAATTAGCCTTTCTAATATCTCTTTTATCTAGAAGTTTGATGTTTATTTGACTCATTACAGAAAGCTGTTTGTTTTGATGAGAATTTGTTTCAATATATTTAAGGTTCACAACTATGTAAAAGAAATTTATCGCTATGAATTCCCATTCGCTACTGTGTTAACGATGAAATCACATGAACCAGTCCCTTTAAAGAATGTTTTGTGTTCTCACCATTTCGTTTACATTTAACTATTTTAATACTCCTCTTGGAAATTTCATAAAGAGTCCTGAATGTGTGCTGTTTTGAGCTACTGTCATCAGTTTTTCCTTTGTGCTTCTCGTTTAAATGATTCCTTGCTCTAAATAGTTCATTTTATCCTGTCCAGTGATTGATTAAGCTTGAAGACAAGCATCTTTATTAGTTCTTAAAATATGTATGGTTTGTCTTAAATCAAGTTCTTTCCTTTTAAATATTTGTCACAGTACTATGATATGTTTCTGCGAAATGGCTAGTATCCCTTGAATATATGTTAGTTGACTGACCAGTTTTCAATCCCTTTTTGATATTTCTTTGTGTATACATTGTTCATGATATTTAAGCCTTCAAGCTTGCAATCTTAGGTAGAATGATTAATTTTAATCCGGAATCGATTTAACTTCCTGTATGTTTAGAGATTTTGTTAGTATTTAGCCTTTCTCATTGATAAAACACTTCACTGCTGCACAATAACACTTGTTTCATCCCTTGTTACAACACTTTTCCTCTTTCTGTTCTAATATCTAAAAATATCTCTTTTAGCTGTAAATTTGATGTTTACTTGACTCGTTATCGAAAGCTGTTTGTTTTGATAAGAATTTGTTTCAATTTATTTAAGGTTCACAACTATGTAATTCCTTAAAATATAATTTTGTTTCAGTTTAATTTTAGATTTTAGATTAAAGTCTGTCTAGAGTTCATGGCGGTTTTAAATCTTATACTTGTCTAAGCTTTGGTTTATCCACTTGCTCATTCTATCTTGCTATCTCACTTCGCGTTAATCTGGATGTAATCTATGTTGAATCTAAGGCTAGATATTAGTTGTTCATCATTTATAAGTAATCTGGCCAGCTGTTTGCATCATGAAGTTATTTTTCGAGCATGATTTTTATTTTGAGTAACCATCTTCCAGCCTGATTTTGCACCTTGTGATAGTATACATCTTTGATCACCACTGTTTCAACCTAGAATTTGGAGTGTTATAATATTTATCAGCTCCTCTTCAATTGCTTTGCTTACTTGCTAAAAGAAATACATATACAAATGACGAATCTGTCCTATTTTTGATTATTTCCCTTCCTTTTAATTGTCCCGTCACGTAAGTGTCTTGTCAAAATAATTTGAAAAAGGTTGTTGTTTGTAGTTTGGGTCTTGATTTTAGTTTTTTTTTTTAAGTTTGTTCATTTCCTATTGTGTTAAAATTAAGTCAATATAAGTGTAGGTTTTATTTTCAAAGTTGTCTTCACCCTATCAGCCCCTCTTTTTGTCAAGTCTCCTCCCTTTGATTCAAATTTGCCTATAAGGAAGAAGTTGCAATGCATGATTTCCTACTCTTGTGACGTATTAGCCTATTTGTTTCTGTACAGTGGCCTATCTCTGCATGTTTCTATCTGTAGAATAAGTTTTGTTTCCTCTTGGATTGTGTCTCCTGTCTAGTGGTAGAATATTTATGTGTCATTCAGTATGTTTTTAGCATATCTGTCATTTCCCTATACATATTAATAAAATGTTGAGAAATTGAGAAGTGCTTGTCTTTCGTCAGATCTCCCTTGTTGCAAAGTTGTTGCCTTATATAATTTTGATGCCAAGATTTTTAAAGCCATTGATTCTGTCCACAGTTAATTCTCTGTTTAGTTAAATAGCAGTACATCTATTTCTGGTTTAAGTTTGGCAAATAGCTGTTATTTACTTTTAATAGTGAGTTTAAGAAATATTACTATCTCTATATGTTGCTTAATGCAGTATGAATTAGGATCATCTTTTGAATTTTCTTTCTAGATGCTCAATGTCTTGTTGTTTCTTTGCTTTGGTTTTCAGTCTTAGTTCACTGTTTGTCTAAGTATATCATGAATCTGCTATGTATTTTGGTTTAATCGTTTGTGGATCTTCATCACATAGGCTGATCTGTCTTACTTCGTTTGAGTGCTTTAATCACTGTTTGAGTCCCTCGTTTAAGCATATAATGGATTGAGTCTTCTGTTTATCAATGAAATCTTTGGCTTGAGAATCCTTTACAGATAGAAGTACGTTCTTACTACTAGGATTCTTGCTTCAAACTATTGTTCCTTTGCTGCCATTTCTTTAAGATTTAGTGTTAGTATAGATTAATGTTGAGTGCATAGTAGAGATTCAAGCTCCACAAAAGCTCTCTGTTGGTAATTTTCACCTCTGTCTCATACCAATGTTGCATTCATCTTATCAATTAGTCCAACTTACTCTTTTATTCTCTCCGTTCACTTTACTTGTCCACTTTGAACTTGATGGAAGCCCAACACCACATCTTAAGAAATATGTGATTTTGGTTATTCTAAGGTTTCTTGCGTTCTAATTGAAAAGTTATCTACATCTATTTAGTGTTAGTATAGATTAATGTTGAGTGCATAGTAGAGATTCAAGCTCCACAAAAGCTCTCTGTTGGTAATTGATTGCTGTGTGTTTGAATTATTCTTGTTATTTTCACCTCTGTCTCATATCAATGTTGCATTCATCTTATCAATTAGTCAAACTTACTTTTTTATTCTCTCTGTTCACTTTTACTTGTCCACTTTGAACTTGATGCAAACCCAACGCCATGTCTTAAAATATGTAATTTCGGTTATTCTAAGGTTACTTGCACTCTAATTGAAAAGTTATCTACATCTATCTAGGGGGATATTACATTTTTAATTTACTATTTTCTTCATCATGAAGTTTGGGTTATTGCATTCACAACCCAAGTCAACTGTAGGAACACCTGCTTACATTCCAGAGGTCCTGTCACGCAAGGAATATGATGGTAAGGTATGTTTAGCTCCTTGAAAAATTCTCAGACAAGTGTTCTTCCGACCTTTAATGCCATCCTCCCTTTCTCTGCTCCTCCCATCTAGCTAAAAGAAAACCTCAAGCATTACTAGCATCCCATTACCCTGACTAAATTACTTTATCAATTCCCCTTTGACCAATCTGCTAGGAAGCCTTTGGTGCAATATATTTGGGATTTTACTAAATATTGCAGTAGTGATGCTTAAAAATTTATGCACTTAGGTTCAAATGGATAAGTAAACTTATGGATGGAAGTACTAATCTGTTGCTTCTTTGAAATAAAATATATCCCGCTTAGGAATGTTGACACATCTGGTGAAGTACTCTTTTATTCTCTCCGTTCACTTTACTTGTCCACTTTGAACTTGATGGAAGCCCAACACCACATCTTAAGATATATGTGATTTTGGTTATTCTAAGGTTTCTTGCGTTCTAATTGAAAAGTTATCTACATCTATTTAGTGTTAGTATAGATTAATGTTGAGTGCATAGTAGAGATTCAAGCTCCACAAAAGCTCTCTGTTGGTAATTGATTGTTGTGTGTTTGAATTATTCTTGTTATTTTCACCTCTGTCTCATATCAATGTTGCATTCATCTTATCAATTAGTCAAACTTACTTTTTTATTCTCTCTGTTCACTTTTACTTGTCCACTTTGAACTTGATGCAAACCCAACGCCATGTCTTAAAATATGTAATTTCGGTTATTCTAAGGTTACTTGCACTCTAATTGAAAAGTTATCTACATCTATCTAGGGGGATATTACATTTTTAATTTACTATTTTCTTCATCATGAAGTTTGGGTTATTGCATTCACAACCCAAGTCAACTGTAGGAACACCTGCTTACATTCCAGAGGTCCTGTCACGCAAGGAATATGATGGTAAGGTATGTTTAGCTCCTTGAAAAATTCTCAGACAAGTGTTCTTCCGACCTTTAATGCCATCCTCCCTTTCTCTGCTCCTCCCATCTAGCTAAAAGAAAACCTCAAGCATTACTAGCATCCCATTACCCTGACTAAATTACTTTATCAATTCCCCTTTGACCAATCTGCTAGGAAGCCTTTGGTGCAATATATTTGGGATTTTACTAAATATTGCAGTAGTGATGCTTAAAAATTTATGCACTTAGGTTCAAATGGATAAGTAAACTTATGGATGGAAGTACTAATCTGTTGCTTCTTTGAAATAAAATATATCCCGCGTAGGAATGTTGACACATCTGGTGAATTACTTATTTTTGTTTCTAGGTTTGTTTATACCGTATAAATTTTACGAGGACTACCCTTATAATGGAACCATTTGATGCAGTGTAGTTCATTTTGTCTATGTAGGCCTAAAACAAACCTTCAAGTAAGAACTCATCAAACAATAAAAAAAAACCGTTGTATAAGAACTTGCTTGCTCATTTGATCACTGCCGGAATGTCTGCACATCTGAAAATTTTGCATTTTCAGGCTGCAGACGTGTGGTCATGTGGGGTGACACTGTATGTGATGTTAGTTAGAGCATACCCTTTTGAGGAACCTGAAGATCCTAGGAATTTTCGTAAAACTATTGGGGTGAGTTTGTAAATACTTTCATTTGAAGTTGAAGTAAGCTTATATCCATTACGATGGTTCAGTATTATCTCGATAAGCAGCTTAAGAACTGTTTGTTTCCTTTTTTCAGATAATAATGAGCGTCCAGTACTCCATACCCGATTATATATGAATTAGGATATAGTATGATACTTTTGGCACATGGTTTACACATATGCTTTAGTTTTAAAATCACTTTCTTAATGTGATTTTATTCTCTTTGTATGTGACACCCGCATTGAGGACTCATCCAGTCATCTTTGCATTTCGAGTTGGTTGAAACCCAACTGATATTCATCGAATTCAGCCTCATCTTGTTCGAGTGAAAGGGAAGCAAGTATGCAAGAAATGGAGTTGATATACAGCCGAAATACCTGTTATACAGGTGTAAAATGGGTTGTATACGTCCAATATACAAGGGAAGTAGATGATATACACTTGTACATACACATACAGTGAAAATGTGCCAAAGCCCAAAGTGCAGCAGCAAACCCAAAACCTTAATCCAGGCTCCAGCAGGCAATAAACCTCAGTACAGCCCAAAAAATGTGATTTACTTCTTTTTTTGTATTTATTGCTTTAATTATAATTATTTGCATAATCTAACTTAAGCTTTAGTTTAAATTAATTAAATTCTCCTAAAGATACCAAATTTGTTTTTACGTTGATTTACTTCACCTAATAATTTTAATCAAATATTTTTTTTCACTTAACTAATCAATATGGTTTGGGGGGGGGAGCTCCGGGAGCCGCGAAGCCGGTGGGGAGTAGGGGGGTTGCGGAAGAGGGGGTCTCCAAAGCACGACGCCTCGGGGCCGGGGGGAAGGATGGGGGGCTCCAGGGCACGACGCCTCGAGGCCTGGTGGGAGGAAGGGGGGTTCCGGGGCATGACGCCTAGGGACCGAGTGGGGGAAAGGAGGGCTCCGGGGCACAACACCTCGGGGCCGGGTGGGAGAAGGGAGGGCCCTAGGGCACAGCGCCTTGGGGCCCGGGCTGGAGGTCTCCAGAGCACGGCGCCGGGGGGAGGGGAGGGGAGGGGAGGGGATAGGGGCTTCGGGGCACGACGCCCCGTCGCTGGGGGAGAGGAGGGGAGGGGAGGGGATGGGGGCACGGCACCCTGGGGCCGGGGGGAGGGGATGAGTGCTCCAGGGCACGGCGCCCCGGGGTCGGAGGAGAGGGGTGCTCCGGAGCACTGCGCCCCGAGGCCGGAGGGGGAGGGGTGCTCCGGGACATGGCGCCCTAGGGCCGGGTGGGAGAGGGCTCTTTGGCTCTAGAGTACGGCGCCCCGGGGC